>CM042260.1:23510100-23850100 GCA_023566225.1 Romanogobio albipinnatus | reverse complement strand
GCTTGAGTGTGTGCTAACATGCGATATCAAAGCAAATGTGACTCTGTGAGTGAACTGCTTATGTTTGTGCCGGCAGGCGTTTAAAGACTGCACCAGTGATGATATGAACGTCGCGCCGGAGGACCGCGTCTGGGTGAGAGGCTGGTTCCCCATCCTCTTTGAGCTGTCATGCATCATCAACAGGTGTAAACTGGACGTCCGGACCAGGTCAGAGCCAAAAGATTTTTATTTCAAATAAATATATCAGTTTTTTACTGATATATTACAATATATTACATGATATATATTACAACATTTTAAGCAGCCAAACTTAAGCAGGGTTTTTTTAAAACTGGATAATAATAAGAAATAGAGAAATATTGAGCAGTAAATCAGCATATTAGAATGATTTCTGAAGGATCATGTGATACTGAAGTCTGGAGTTATGGCTGCTGATCACAGGAATAAATACCATTTTAAAATAGATTAAATTAGAAAAGGGTTATTTTACATTTGTAATGTTTTAGGTGCTGGTTTTGAAATGTACAGTATTGTCAATCTTTTTTCCCATTCCTTACAGTATTTTCTTGTCTTGTTTTTCAGGGGTCTGACAGTGATGTTTGAGGTGATGAAGACGTACGGTCACACCTATGAGAAACACTGGTGGCAGGATCTGTTCCGCATTGTGTTCAGGATCTTTGACAACATGAAGCTTCCTGAGCAACAGACTGAGGCAAGTCAACATCAGCACTGAAATCTGTCCTAGAAGAAAATAAGATCTCCCTTTTTAGGATATGTCACCAGCACAGATATTGCTTGGACAGGGACTCTCTCTGGCATTCATATAATCATATGGTACCCACTCCTGTATCTTCATGTCAGCATGGAAAACTGTGGCTAATGTCCGGTTTTGTTTCTTCCCACAGAAAGCGGAGTGGATGACCACCACCTGTAATCATGCACTTTATGCTATCTGTGACGTTTTCACGCAGTACTTTGAATCTCTGAGTGATGTCCTGTTAGATGATATCCTCTCTCAGCTCTACTGGTGTGTGCAGCAAGGTCAGTGTACAGTAGCAGCAATAGACAAGATACAATTGCAGTACATTTACAGTGAGCCTGTTGAGAAAACAATACACATTGTGCAAAATACTGATGACTAGAAGATTTGTGTATGGACAGTTCACTGAAATTCATAAATTATTACTTCAGGTCATTATTTCACTTGCTCATCTCTCCTCACAGATAATGAGCAATTAGCGAGATCTGGCACTAATTGCCTTGAAAACGTGGTCATCCTCAACGGTGAGAAGTTTAACCCTGAGACCTGGGACAAGACATGCAACTGTATGCTAGATATCTTTAAAACCACCATCCCACACATGTGAGTTTCAGTATTTCTAATGGGTCATTTTACAAAATTAATGATGTCTCCAGCATACATGTGTAAAAATGACTTTCAATTGTGAAAGAATTGAAAATTGTCAAAAATGACTTTCAAAAGTAATCAACTAATCCATAAATGAAAAAAATATCCTAATGGCGTCCTTGTTTCAAGAATGTGAACCCTTTAAAGACGAGTTTATCAGCAACTATTATCTTGAAATATCAACCCTGTTTCTATGATTTTGTATAGTAATCAACAGATTTTTAAATACTCAATATTTGTACAAATGTCTACATTAAATTATATTTCTAATAACCATCTTGTAGCTAAATTAACTGTAAAACAGTCACCCCTGTTACTATGATGTTGTGTATTAAACAACCGAAAATTAAATACTTAATATTTGTCCAAATATATACATTAAATTCTCTTTCTAATGAACATCTTCTAGCGAAATTAACTAAAGGTCAACCCTGTTACTATGATTTGGTATTGTAAACAACTTATTAAACACTCAATATTTGTAGAAATATCTGCATTAAATTATCTTTTTAATAATCATCTTGTAGCTAAATTAACTATAAAACTGTCACTCCTGTTACTATGATTTTGCATATTAAACAACCGAAAATTAAATACTTAATATTTGTCCAAATATCTACATTAAATTCTCTTTTTAATAAACATCTTTTAGCTAAATTAAGTATAAAAGTGTCAACCCTGTTACCGTTGTTCTGTAAACAGTAAACAACCGAAAATTAAATACTTAATATTTGTCCAACTATCTCAATTAAATTCTCTTTCTAATAATCATCTTGTAGCTAAATTAACTGTTAAACAGTCAACCCTGTTACTATGATGTTGTATAGTAAACAACTGATTATTAAACACACGATATTTGTAGAAATATCTGCATTAAATTATCTTTTTAATAATCATCTTGTAGCTAAATGAACTATAAAACTGTCACCCCTGTTACTATGATTTTGTATATTAAAAAAACAGAAATTAAGTACTTAATATTTGTCCAAATATCTACATTAAATTCTCTTTCTAATGAACATCTAGCTAAATTAACTAAAAGTCAACCCTGTTACTATAAATTGGTATTGTAAACAACTTATTAAACACGTTATTTGTAGAAATATCTGCTGTAGAAAACAACTGATTATTAAATACTTCATGTTTTTAGAAATATCTGCAATAAATTCTAATAAACATAATTTACTACCTTACTACCCTAATGCAATTGATCAGCACTTTAAAACACAATATTTGTCTGTTCAAAATGGCAAAAATGTACTTCACCTTATCAAACTTTAAAAAGCACCTGCTGTATAGCTCTAACTCATCTATTTGTTGTTTACAGGCTGTTGACGTGGAAACCGGCTGGTACAGAGGGAGATCACGTGACACAGCTGGACTCTGATAAACAGCTGGTATGCAAATAATATTTCCAGACTGTGCTAAATGTGGAAGTGTTCATGGAGGGTCATCATATCCAGATGCTCTTCTAGCGCTGTGCTGTAGGAGTTCCTTTAATGCTATAATATTAATAATAAGTACTTATCTGGTGCTTACAGGACTCCATTTCCCAGAAATCAGTGGATATTCAGACTCGATCAGATGACCAGCACTCTGTGAACAGTATGGAGAAGGCTTTGGCTGACAACCGCAGACAGAGTCAGTTCAGTGTTGCTTTAGGCACGTATCATGGTGGCCAACCATTAAGATCATTGTTCTTCGTTGATTTTTTTGTTGTTGTTTTTTTTGCTTCATACTATTTCATAACTGAAGACTTGAAGCTCAACAAAATTGTTGAATATTGTTGTACATTTTTGCACTCGTTATACAACAGTAACGCCAGAAATGACCTATTAGAATCAAGTTATCCAGAGACCCATGTAATCATTTTAATGAATCGTATTTAACAGTATTGTTTTAGACCAGATTGTAGCCTGATTTCATAATGCACACAAAACACATATCAGCTGGTCAGCTGTTCATTTTGTGCTTCCATATGTGACCCCAGAAGCCCAGGAACAGAGGCTGTTTGCAGCTCTGCTCATAAAGTGTGTGGTCCAGCTGGAGCTCATTCAAACCATAGACAACATTGTGTTCTTTCCTGCAACCAGTAAGAAGGAGGATGCTGAAAACTTGGCAGCCGCACAGGTACCAGCTCAGGATCTTTACAAACTCTGATTATGAACAAATGTGTCAGTTTTTAAAAAATATATATACTTTTGGCTACTTTTATTGAGAGGAGAGTTTAGAAAGAGAAATAGGAATGCAATCACATTGCCATATTGTGTCGCCCACGTCAGTATTATTCTTATACTATTTTAGTATTTATTAATCTAGTATAGTAACTTGTTATATTTTATTTTATTATATTTTCGTAATTTTGTCCTTTTTTTTGTCTTTTTTTAAAAATATATTTATTTATATGCAGCCTTAATTATTATTATTTTATTATTTGTTTTAGTTTGTCATTTTAGTACTCCTACTTATTTCGGTTAGTTGCAACATTTCTAATTTTCATTTATAGAGTTTAAGTTTTCAGTCTAATATTTAGAAATTTTTCAGGTCTATTTTAAATCCCCAAAACATTTTAAATAGTTTTTGTCAACAATGCCAACACTGGCCCACTAGCACAGCTCATTTTTTAATACTGTAAAAAAAAGTGTATATATGAATATGTATATGTATATATATATATATATATATATATGTGTGTGTGTGTGTGTGTGTGTGTGTGTGTGTGTGTGTGTGTGTGTGTGTGTGTGTGTGTGTGTGTGTGTGTGTGTGTGTGTGTGTGTGTGTGTGTGTGTGTGTGTGTGTGTGTGTGTGTGTGTGTGTGTGTGTATGTATATATATATGTATATGTATGTGTGTGTGTATATATATATGTGTGTGTATATATATATATATACCTTTGTATATGTATGCGTTTGTGTGTGCGTGTGTGTATATATACATGTAAATGTTGAATTTATATATGTACGTGTGTGTGTGTGTGTGTGTGTGTGTGTGTGTGTGTGTGTGTGTGTGTGTAAAATATGATCTAGAAAATATTGCTAATTTGTTGACATTTCATCTTTTTTTTTTTATATATATATATATATATATTTTATCTGTCAAAAGAATAAAGGACCTGTATTTAAAAAGCTAAATGAAACGGGTATAATGTGAAAGTATTTATTTTTACTTCTTTATTTATTTATTATCAGAAAAGTTCTGAGAAAAAAAGTGGAAATAAAGATAATCTTCCAGTCTAATTTTGCTCTATTAGTAATATGTTAAAAATAATATTTTATTAATAATTAAAGAATAAAGGTTTGAATACCCCTGTGCTAGGCCACAACAAACGTTTATTGACTTGAACTTATTAACTGATTTATGAAGATTTTGTCTTCTGTATTTGGTGTGTATGAAGTTATATTCAGTTCTAAATGAAGTGTATTTTCCTGCAGAGAGATGCTTTTGATGCCGATGTACATGTGGATACTCAGGACCAGGGAATGTATCGCTACCTGACCTCAGAACAGCTCTTTAAACTGCTCGACTGTCTGCTGGAGTCTCATCGCTTTGCCAAGGCCTTTAACTCCAATAATGAACAGAGAACCGCACTGTGGAAGGCTGGTCAGTACTACTGATTTTTTTGTTGTTGTTAGAATCTTGAGATGCAATAAATATATACATTTTTATGGCTTCAATTCTCAACATCTACAAAAGCCGCCACATAGCTTACAGGCCACGTCGTATCAAGTCCTCTGTTATCAGATAGTCACCTGTGTGGCCTAATGGAAAGTCTGTGTTACGTCTGGCTTGATTTCTTCTCCCGTCCCACATTAAAAGAGCTCATTGTGTCTCTGTGTGTGATCAGGTTTCAAAGGGAAGTCGAAGCCCAATCTGCTGAAACAGGAGACCAGCAGCCTGGCGTGTGGCCTGCGTATCCTCTTCCGCATGTACACGGACCAGAGCAGGCAGGACGCCTGGGAGGAGGTGCAGAGGAGACTGCTCAAGTAAGACATCACTGTCACGTTCGTGACTGGAACCGCTGTGCTCTCAGGCCCTGTGGCCATGTAAACATTATTGGGCTAATTACATGCTCATAGCTTCTGCTGTCTTTTGTACACGGTACAGTTCACATCTTCCCCGTCCCCATTTTAGTTTACAGGCGGCTTTTGATATGTTAATAATAGACTACCACTATAACAGAAATCTACGGCGCCCCTAAAGGGACAAAAAAATGATTTGTCAATGCTTTTGCGTTCTCACAATTGTTTTGTGTTCCCTTAGAAACTTTGTGTTTGCGCGTGAAAATGTTGTGCATTTTGTGGGCAGAGCAATGAAGGAGGGGTGTTTGTTTGGGTTAATTTTAAAGGGTACATAACACACAGTTTCTGCCAGTCTCATGTTAATCTTGAGAACCTATAGAGTAGTATTGCATCCTTCATATCTCCGAAGAGTGTTTAGTTTGATCATATTGATTAAAGACAGATACGCTGTACCGATCGTGGAGGTGTGCAGTGGGCGGACCTAAAGAGTCACAAGCACACACACGCGCACAGTACATCATGGCATTATCCCTGGATAACTTTCGATTCATGCACTTATGTGCCATGGCACTGATTGACAAAAAAACTGACATTTGATGCAGTTTCAACTCATGACGGGGAACAAACAAACACACTTGCAGAACTCCGGGAAAAAAAAACTGCATCCACTGTTTCCTTAATGCTGGGTTATTTGGGAAGCTGAAGAAGGTTATCTTTCCCTCACAACCAACACACACTCCAAACACACTTCCCGTCCTTCGGAGGAGACGTTAAACCGAGGTCATAAATCCCATGGCACTTCTTGTAAAAGTGTAGGGGTGTAACCCCGGTGTCCTGCCCAAATTCCCTCCATTTGTCCTTACCAATCATGGCCTCCTAATAATCCCCATCCATTGAATTGGCTCTATCGCCCTCTCTCCTCTCCACCTATAGCTGGTGTGTGGTGAGCACACTGGCTCGGTTGTACTGTGACTGCACACTGGTGGTGGTTGAGGAGAGACCCTTGACATGAGTGTAAAGCGCTTTGGGTGTACAGTAGTACATATGAAAGCGCTATATAAATACCTCAATCATTCATTCATTAGTGACATTGTTGATTTTGTGGTCTAAAAACAAAATGACAGCGCTGATGTCAGCTTCCGTAACCCGAGTGGGTACTGGACGTGCTCTTGCTCTCGCTCTGGTTGATGTGCGCACTTGTGCTCATCCGGGAGAAGTGCCCATATAAGCAATTCCGCCCTTTATGGCGTCATACACGGCCATACTCAAGAAAAAAATCCTGAAGGAGTGTATATGGCACAGACATACCCCGTCATACGTCTAACTCGTTTTTTAATTTTTATTTTGGCCATGTTTAGCATGAGAATCCAACTCTTTAACAGTGTAAATAAGTCAGAATGCATATCAATGATGTTGAGAAATCGCATACTGCACCTTTAAGTCTAGAGTCCTCAAATGTTCAGAATCTAAAACACTTGGAGTTCAGAAGGGCAGTGCATTAAAAGCCACGTGGGTTCTTCATTCTAATTTGTTCATTTTTACGATGGACAAAGGTCATTCTGCCTTATATTTCCTGAAGTGAGAGTGTGGGATTGCTTTATTGAATTGGGATTGGTTCTCTGGCTTGAATCCAACAGAGAAAGGCTGTTTCATGCACCATTAGGGCACTGTTTTGTTAGATTAGTTGGGTAAGAAACATTAGTGTTAGCAAATTAAGTTTTAAAACAAGAAACTCACTTCACTGAGCACTAATTTGACTCGATCCCAGAGTCTCAGACCTGTATCCTCCCATTTGGCATGACTCTCAGACTACACTGCTAATAGGGTGCAGTCATGAGAAAGAGGGCAGGTCAGATTCTGACTTCCTTGTCTGCAGGAAGACACTAATCATTTGCGGTGTTCACCGAGCCCAGCGGCCTAGTAAGAGACGCGCTTAATCAGGCCAAAGGGGATTTAGGTGAGATTAGGTCATGACGATTGAAGGAAGCTGCAGGGCAGATGGGGGGTTATATAAGACAATGAAGGGGAGGAGCCTATCAGAGGTCATGACAGAGGTCACCAAGCCTATATTCAAGACAATTTTAGTATATGTGTAATATTTATTTATAAATCTCAAACGCTCTCTCTTTTCTGTCTGTCAGCGTGTGCAGTGACGCTGTGGCTTACTTCCTGACACTGACGTCTGAGAGCCACCGTGAGGCCTGGACCAATCTACTGCTGCTCTTCCTTACCAAAGTGCTCAAGATCAGCGATGACAGGGTGAGTGTCTGATTCACTGCAGATAGACTTGTGCGCTTGCACAGAATCCTTTAGTCCAGCATTTCCCAACTGGGGGTTTGCGATCCTCTAGTGCTTCATGGTGGAACTGCAGTCCATGCCATTTAAAATGATAATGTATCAATTTGAAAGCATTTGAACTTTAAACTTCAAGGTTTAAAATCTTATATTTTAACATGAATAATTTCATGGTCAGTACAGCATTCTAGTATAATAAATTTTGGTTTACTATAGGGTTAGGATTTGGTTTAGGGTTAGCTTTTCGTAATTATGTATGATTTACTCTTATCACTATAGTAAGTACATAACGTGTAACTCTCCTTAAAGTGTTACCAACATTTGTTTGTATATGTATATGTATATATAATAGTCAAGTTTATTTCAGGAATATATGGCCTCTCGACCCATAGTTCCACTGAATCACAATAGCATGAAAGATCATCTTTTCTTCATTCCATGGTGTATATACTCTGAATCACAAACATATGACACATCAATACAGACATTATCACAAAGAACGAGATCACTCAAGTATTTCTTACGCAGATCCTCATACAAAAAATGTTTCTCATCCTCTATCTCAAGATAATTCAAGGTTAAATTGATAGTTCACCCAAAAATGAAAATTAGCCCATCATTTTCTCACCCTCAAGCCATCCTAGGTGTATATGACATGCTTCTTTCAGACAATAAAATCGGAGTTATATTAGAAAAGTCCAGGCTAATCCAAGCATTAGAATTGGATTCATAATTGCTCTGTTTTTGAAGTCCATAAAAACTGCATCTGTCCGTCGAATAACGTGCTCCACACGGCTCTGGGGTGTTAATAAAGGCCTTCTGAAGTGAATTGACGCATTTGTGTAAGAAAAATATCCATATTTAAAACTTTATCAAGTAAACTTTCGACCGACCACCTTCCGTGTTCAATTTATGGAAAAAGTGTTGAAAGTTCCCCTCCCGATCGAAAGACTAACGCGACCAGGTAGGCTCGTCATGACGTCACGTACGCATCTTGAGTTTCACTTTCAACATTCAACACTTTTTTTTCCATGCGGTCGGTCAAAAGTTTACTTGATAAAGTTTTAAATATGGATATTTTTCTTACATAAACGCATCGATTCGCTTCAGAAGGCCTTTATTAAAGGGTTAGTTCACCCAAAATTGAAAATAAAGTCAGTAATTACTCACCCTCATGTTGTTCCAACCATGTAAGACCTTCGTTCATCTTCGGAACATAATTTAGTATATTTTTGATGAAATCTGAGAGCTGTCTCACTCCTCCATAGGCTTTCAGAGGGAATGAAACTTGATGGCCCAGAATAGTAAGTAAAAACGTCATTTAAGGAGTCCAAATGACTACAGTGGCTCTGTATTAAGTCTATCATGCGACGAAAATTCTTTTTGAGCGGAAAAACAACAAAAATAACGACTTTATCCCACTATTATTGTTGTTCAATTTGAGCCTGAGATTACAGCGTTCTTCTTCTACTACTACTAATCTCAGTTCTCGCGCATGCGTCGTGGCATTCCCACGAACTCTCGTCAGAGGCTCAAATTGAACAACAATAATAGTGGGATAAAGTCGTTATTTTTGTTGTTTTTCCGCTCAAAAAGTATTTTCCTCGCATGATAGACTTAATACAGAGCCACTGTAGTCATTTGGACTCCTTAAATGACGTTTTTACTTACTATTCTGGGCCATCAAGTTTCATTCCCTCTGAAAGCCTATGGAGGAGTGAGACAGCTCTCAGATTTCATCAAAAATATACTAAATTATGTTCCGAAGATGAACGAAGGTCTTACATGGTTGGAACAACATGAGGGTGAGTAATTACTGACTTTATTTTCAATTTTGGGTGAACTATCCCTTTAATTTACAGTAATTACAAATTCTCTCATCCACTGGTGTGTTACTCCATCTACCGGTTTCTATAGCCAGATTATGACCTGAGCATCTGAACAGGAATAATGATTGTACCAGCTGTCTGTCATATACAGATGCAGTGTAGCTCTCTTGTACAATCAGGCGCTGTGAATATATATTTAACTTCTTGTTTTCTAGAACTAATGTGTACCATGCATCATGTGCTTTTTCTCTCAATCGCTGATTCAGAATAGATGTAAAAGAACTTATATCACCAACACTTTGTGCCTCCCAAGCACTAGAAAAACTCAACTCTAATACATGAGACCCATGTTTTTCTTCCTACTTCGTCTAACTGATACAGAATTTGATAACATTTTCTTGGATAACGATGATTTGACATAGACACTAATTTTATCCAATACATG
This sequence comes from Romanogobio albipinnatus, assembly GCA_023566225.1. Taxonomy (NCBI): domain Eukaryota; kingdom Metazoa; phylum Chordata; class Actinopteri; order Cypriniformes; family Gobionidae; genus Romanogobio; species Romanogobio albipinnatus. The sequence goes on along the minus strand of CM042260.1, from coordinate 23,840,104 downwards.
ATATATCTTTTCATATAGGTAATAGATAATGCAAATCTACCAGATCTCCCAAGACAGCTACATTGCTCACACTTGTACAAAAAGATAACATTTTCAATACACTCTACTGGCTCAAAGCCCCATATTTCAGCTCCATAGTACAATATGGGTGCTACCATATGGTCAAACAAATACAAAGCTTGGTTATGGCTGATTTTGTACTTTCTAACAAATATATATATTTAAAAAATAATAATTAGACCAAGTTTCACATTATATCCGTTTCATTTTGCTTAATTAAATACAGGTCACAAATTCCCTTACTCTTTTGACAGATAAAATATAAAAAAGAACAAATGTGAACAAATAAGCAATATTTTCTAGATCATATTTTTTACACACTTTATTGTGTGTGTACACATACACACACACACACACACACACACACACACACACATTACGTAATATGTAAGCTATATAAAATATATGTACTTATTTAGTAAATGTTTTTAAATACTTTATATTTGTAAATTGTTTTATATTATTATATACACTACCGTTCAAAAGTGTACGATTTAGTAAGATTTGTTTTGTAAAGAAATGTATATTTTAATTCAGCAAGGGGCTCATTAAATTGATCAAACGTGACAGTAAAAACTGTATGGTAATGTTACAAAAAATATATATTTTAAATAAATGCTGTTAATTTGAACATTCTATTCATCAAAGAATTCTGTACTACGGTTTCCACGAAAATATTAAGCAGCAATGTTGTTTGCATTGATGATGAGCAATATTTTTTTGAGCCTCAAATCAGCACATGAATGATTTCTGAAGGATCATGTGACACTGAGACTGGAGTATTGATGCTGAAATTTCAGCGTTGCCATCACAGGAATAAATTACATTTTAAAACATATTACAATAGAAAACAGTTATTTTAAATTGTAATAATATTTCACAATATTACTGTTTTTACTTTTACTTTTTGAATCAAATAAATGCAGGCTTGATGAGCATAAGAGACTTCTTACAAAAACTTGCCAACCCTAAACTTTTGATATACTTATTTGAATAATTTAGTGAATGTAATATAGCAGTCCGTATCACAGAAGCTGGATCCTTTTAACAGAAAATCGTTTAAATCCTAAATCAAAGTAATTCATATAATTTGCATCATTCAAGCTCAGTCAGAGTACTAATGTATTACAGTGAGTTTTTATTACAAGAGAACACCTGGCGCTAGTCATCAATTCGTCATATTTGTGTTCTCTTTGCAGTTCAAGGCCCACGTGTCCCGATACTACCCTCTGCTTTGTGAGGTCATGCAGTTTGACTTGATCCCGGAGCTGAGGGCAGTCCTGCGCAAGTTCTTCCTGCGCATCGGATTGGTGTTCCAGATCACCCAGAGCTTCGAACCAGATCAGCCTCCGGGTGTCCAAACTCCCATCAACGCCTAGAAGCAACAGCAGCAGTGCCTGTCCCTGAACGCTACAGACGAGAGTCTCCTCTTTTCATCTGCTGTCTGAAACACTGCAGGACACGATCATCCGATCTCCTCTAACCGACGAGGAATGAGGAGATATAGAAAACGTCAGATTCTATGGTACTGAAATCAACCCCCCGCCTGCCCTTTCAGGATCTGCTCTGGACAAGCAGCCAATAGCAGAACAGGAACCGTCTCCCACCCACCGGACAAATGACCAGGCCTTGTACAATAGGATCCAATTATCTAGAAGATCGTGAAGATGCTGAATATCGCTACTACTATACGAATTGCTTGACCTTTGAGATCTTCAAAAGGTCCAGATATATTTCAAAACAGTGTCTTGGCATTATATTAAAAGCTGTTTGAAGAATGACAGAGGGGTTGCGTATCAAGCAATGGGATGTGATGTTTCTCAAGTGATTCAGATTTTTTTCTTTTTTTGTTGCATTTGCACCGCTAATGGCTAACATTAGCATAAATAACTCCGAAGAAACTAGTTGTACAGAATTCCAGCTTTGTAATATAATCTCACAACACTAGATTTTGTTTTCTGTACCCTTGTTTGTTTGTTTGTTTGTTTGTTTCTCGGAAATTTGCTGCACTTGTTTTCTTGATCAAAATGCACTGGAGATTTTTACTTTTGTGATAAATTATTGAACTATGCCATCTTTCCCTCCATAACTGTCCAGCTAGAGATTTCTAATACTATATAAAATGATTAGTTCGATTTACTCCATTTTATATATGCTGACACTTTTTTAATTAAACACAGAGGGCAACGGAGATCCTTCGAAAAGGAAAAGTACTGGAACTTGAAAATTGTGGGTGACTTACATGTGAGCTGCATCTGAATCACTGGTTTATATCCCTATTTGAAGTTTGGCTTCACTCTACGTGTACAAATTTTTAACAAAAAAAAGTTAATATATTTAAAATCTTCTCTTCGGTTTTGGGGGTGGGATGTATTGTATAGAAATGAATGATAGCTGCGCTTTAAAACTGTTGATGGAATAAGGATCTGAAGCATTCCTGACTAGTGAGGGTAAACTGTAATGGTACAGCCCTGTAAAGTTTTCTATATGGAATAAAATGATCTGTACAACTCTATACGACACTGGTCATCATCGCCGCACACATTCTAATCAGGTCAGAGAGGTCAATAAAGATTTGGAACTTGGTGCATTTGCCCTGATGAATTTTGAATCATTTTAGGGCAGGGGTTTTTACAACCTTTACGGACCCTAAGTGACTACCAATATAAAAAGCCAGAGCTTTTGGATCTTCAGAAGAATGAAAAATGTTGATGAAAATTAAATGTTTCTTGAGCATCAAACCAGCATAGAATGGAATTTCTGAAGGATCATGTGACACTGAAGCTGAAAATTCAGCTTTGTCATCACAGGAATAAATTACATTTTAAATTTTTTTTATTTAGCTATAATCGGATTTCTCCACAACAAACAAACAGTGAGCCGTCTGCAAATGACAATGCTTCCAGTGTGTATGTCAAGAAATACAAGTTGGAATACACTACACGATTTTTGAAATCGCCATGAAATCAAAATGGACAGTTCTTATTTTTTATGGAAAATTCCAGTATTAGCTATTTTTAATTCATTGTGCCAATCTTTAATCAAAATAACTTCCCCTCCTTGCAGCAACATCTCTTCTCTGGTTATGTAACATACCCGGGTATGTTTAAGAGTAAGTAAGCGGATAACCTCAACTTTCGGTTCTAAAAATAGAGGTAACTTTCAGGGTATGTAAGTAGCCATAGCAACTCACTTCTGAACATAACCTGCTCCGGAGCAGCAAATGCAACTTTCGGACGCAATCTTTTTTCCCCCAGTCAACTGTCACAGAATGGAAAGCACAGGATTGTGGGATATCAAAGGCAGCGAAGGATACATAAATGCTGCCTTCAAAAATCGATCAGATGAAGGTCTCTCTGGAGACAGGAAGTGAAGATTCGGACGTGCCTTGGTGCCTTTAAATGTGTCCTCCGAAGGCAGAATTTTCCAGGTTCGGACGCAGCTGTATTAGTTAGCTAATATACTAGCTTAGCATACAGATAAGCAATTAGCCTGATAGCTTAGTTTCTACACACATTTACACAACCTATTCTCAATCAATTTGTAATTAGTTGTGTCAAATGTCTAAATATTTCAGTTAAAAATAAAACAAAATAATGATGTTCAATTATTCATTTAATAGGCTATTATTTTATTAATTATCAGTTAATCAAGTGTAAGAAAGTTCAATTGGTTTTATTATGCACTAATGTGTTTTCGTACACATATTGTAAGCTATGCGTATTTTACATTAATATAATTCGTATATACTTGGAGGACCTGCTTTGTCATGACACCGGACATCACGAGAGAAATAAAGACATCTGACATCAGACATGTGGTTGAAACCCCTAGTTGTACCCCTAGGCACAGATGTGACTTGAAATATGTGCGTTACAGAAAAAAATACAGTGTTTAAAAATCTTCAAATATTTGATTTATTAAGAGTCAATAGACTCAATTACATTACCTTCATTTTTCAGCTATACAGTTTGCTTATGCTTGCATAAGCTCATATTTCCTACTTACATTTCATCTGTAAAGTAATCATTAAAAATTAAAAACAAAAATCACAAATTGCAGCATTGGAAGTACAGATCTCTCACCTGACAAACAAACAGAATTCATGCAGTTTACACATTCATACACTGAAGCATTCAAATTAATTTCTCCCAGACTGCACTCTCTGACTGGAGGGAACAGACTTTACTAATGCTCCAAAAACAGACTTAATGCTACAGGAAGTGTTCCGGAACTTCCTAAATGTAATATTTAATTTCACAACAATTTACAGTCTTAACGAAACAAAAGAAACTTGACTGATAAATTGTTAACGTTCATCTTTGGCCTCATGTATACGAGTTTGTATAAACTTGTTCTCAATAAAATAGCTGTACAAAGTTTCAAAACTGCCATAGAAATTCAGAATGAGATTTAACCATGGTAAGTGGATGGGCCTTCCCAATCCTGGCCTGCATAGTTTCGGCTGGATGGCCTGCGACCGCCCATGAATTTCTTCAGCGTATCTGAGGAACTAGGACGCAACCAGGGGTCTGTGGCAATGGTGTCAATGGAAACGCGTCGGTTGGTTGCAGGAGTCTGTGGCCATAGCTCCTCCCCTTCCTCAGCGGACACTTCCCCTAGACAGCACAAAAGACACACATCTCAATGCTTCTGACTAACTTGTTTGTGCTCAGCAAGCTAATGATTTAGCATAGCACTAACTGTTTAAGAGAAGCTAGAACATCGTTGTTCAGTTAGGATTCTAGATTACCCACCCTTAAATGTCAGATAAAACCGCTGTGGTTGGTCGCATTAACCCAATCAAAGAATGAAAAAGAACCTACTTATACTACACCCTAAAAGTATGTACGGTTTTTGTGCGCTGTGTAATATCATTGCGCCGCTGCACTCATGGTACGGCTCAAAGTTCCTTGATTATTACGCCAGAATGAGAGAATATTTCCTAGCCATATCGGTCTAGAAAATCACAACTTTTCATTTTACGTCGGTCTTAGTACACAATGTAACTATACACATCACAACATGTAAATAGGAAAATGTTGGTGTTATTTTGTCACTTGTTGAGCAGTAGGCTAGCTGGAGCCATTTACCTCCAGTCTTTGTGCTAAGCTAGGCTAGCGGTGGGTGCGTCAGACAGAGTTATGGCACGCACGGAGATGAGAATGGTATGTATGGACTTATATAACGCTGGGGGATACGGTGAATAAGATAAAGTCCCAAAAGGTCGGCGTGTTCCTTTAACGGACGGACAGCTCTGTCGTTTAGTTACGTGCATCCTGTCACCGTTTAAACTATCAATCATCTTGTCACAGTTAAAATCCTCCACATTCAATGTAATTTAATTTCCTACCGTATCGGAGAGAAATGTAGTAGCACGCTGATCTGCCATTCGTGGGTCTTTCATGCGGAGAACTCTCCTCATGTGTTTGCAATTTGCATAATGATGCATTTAAAAGTTAATGACCAAATGTATCATTACAAAAGTTCACAATGCTGTTGCAAATTAAATAAAATGAGAATAACACTGAATAAATAATAAAAGACATTTTTCGTCAGGTTAGATACTGAAATGTAATCACTCCAACCCCTTTATCTAGACCGCTCTTAATTAACCGTCGGACCCGAACATCTGCCATGTTTGTAGTTTTTTTTAACACTTTTTATCCATGTTTGTAGTTTTAGAGTGCGCACAGATCTGCACTTCGGATTTACACCGGAGACAATCCGGGTATCTTTGTAATACTCATTTCAACATACTATGATTTGTGACACAAATTTTAAATTTCGAATACTATTTAGGACAGATAGCATGCAAATTTGGATGCAGCATTTGTCTAGAGCTCCGGATTAAGCTGCAATATTGACCAAACTTCATTGTAGTCTGGCTGGGAGAGAGTAACCAACCATAAGCGATTATCCTTCCGGATTCAGAGTTCCTGACCTGATCTCCAGTCATGTTCTCCCATGTTGTTCAGCGTTGTCATCTTTTTCTTTGTGCGCTCCCTCAGCTGCTCTATTTCTGTGCTGGTTAGCGAGTGCAGTGACTGGCTGTCAGGACCACTGTCAGGTCGAGTGTACCGGTTTACCACATCCTATCAACAACAAAAAAAAGTACAGCCATTCAGCACGGAGTCTTTATGGATGCATTCAATAAAACAAACAAAAAAGTCTAGCTCTGTTCCAAAACCTGACTTCTAAAGAGTAGGTAGGCTTCAAAGATACCTTGTTTTGACCAGATTCTAAGGCAGAGAAGACAATTGCTAGTAGTGGACATTAACAAAAAAAAACTAGCTTGTGTAAACCGTATTAAAACAAATTGATATTAAATTAAATAGGACCTGCATAATTCTGCTGTGGACAGCATCTTCCTTTGGCAAGGCCCCTTAGAGTGCATTAAATGCATGTGTAACAGACATAAATGGCCAGTAAGAGCTGTGCGTGTAAACCTCACACCCCTGGCCTCAAGAGGCACATTAGAGACTGTGGTCTTTAGCGTCCTTGTTACCACGCCTGCATCCCACGCCGGAGACCCCGGTTAAAATCCCGCTCTAAGTGGGTCGAGCAGGACTGGTTACACATGCCCAGAGAAAAAAAGCATTATAGTGACCGACTGTGCCTGAGTCCATTCTCTTGCCATTGAGTATACATCGGTTGTACACTCGTTATTGTTGTGCATTATGCGATAGAATGAGAGCACTCGATAATGTCCACTATGGTTTGGTACACCACTGCAAAAGGCACTTCCCTCAAAGAGTGCACTATACACTCACCTAAAGGATTATTAGGAACACCTGTTCAATTTCTCATTAATGCAATTATCTAATCAACCAATCACATGGCAGTTGCTTCAATGCATTTAGGGGTGTGGTCCTGGTCAAGACAATCTCCTGAACTCCAAACTGAACGTCAGAATGGGAAAGAAAGGTGATTTAAGCAATTTTGAGTGTGGCACGGTTCTTTGTGCCAGACGGGCCGGTCTGAGTATTTCACAATCTGCTCAGTTACTGGTATTTTCACGCACAACCATTTCTAGGGTTTACAAAGAATGGTGTGAAAAGGGGAAAAACATCCAGTATGCGGCAGTCCTGTGGGCGAAAATGCCTTGTTGATGCTAGAGGTCAGAGGAGAATGGGCCGACTGGTTCAAGCTGATAGAAGAGCAACTTTGACTGAAATAACCACTCGTTACAACCGAGGTATGCAGCAAAGCATTTGTGAAGCCACAACACGCACAACCTTGAGGCGGATGGGCTACAACAGCAGAAGACCCCACCGGGTACTCCTCATCTCCACTACAAATAGGAAAAAGAGGCTACAATTTGCACGAGCTCACCAAAATTGGACAGTTGAAGACTGGAAAAATGTTGCCTGGTCTGATGAGTCTCGATTTCTGTTGAGACATTCAGATAGTAGAGTCAGAATTTGGCGTAAACAGAATGAGAACATGGATCCATCATGCCTTGTTACCACTGTGCAGGCTGGTGGTGGTGGTGTAATGGTGTGGGGGATGTTTTCTTGGCACACTTTAGGCCTCTTAGTGCCAACTGGGCATCGTTTAAATGCCACGGCCTACCTGAGCATTGTTTCTGACCATGTCCATCCCTTTATGACCACCATGTACCCATCCTCTGATGGCTACTTCCAGCAGGATAATGCACCATGTCACAAAGCTCGAATCATTTCAAATTGGTTTCTTGAACATGACAATGAGTTCACTGTACTAAAATGGCCCCCACAGTCACCAGATCTCAACCCAATAGAGCATCTTTGGGATGTGGTGGAATGGGAACTTCGTGCCCTGGATGTGCATCCCACAAATCTCCATCAACTGCAAGATGCTATCCTATAAATATGGGCCAACATTTCTAAAGAATGCTTTCAGCACCTTTCAGGCGATAGGGGGTCAAACACAGTATTAGTATGGTGTTCCTAATAATCCTTTAGGTGAGTGTATAAGGGTCTAAGGGTCAAATATACATATCTACCTTTTCTAAATAGGGGAAAAGGGTAGTATGTCTGAATTCACAGCAGTGGGCATAAAGACCTACTACTTCTGAAGTGTGCATCCAGTGGACACTTTACTATCCTATGAAAGATTACATTCATATCATATAGAATGTATTTTTTTTAAATGGACATGAAGTAAGTAATTATTCAAAGTACCTACTGAGAGAGTATGCAATTTCGGTCATAACCAAAGACAACGTCGATTATACTTAAACTACTTTACACAATATTTGTGTGCCACGTTTTTCATCATGCTAACATGAAACTCCAATGGAATCAACCGTGGGTCAAGATGAGCACTATTTTTGCCTATGTAGAGCGTTCCAAATCAGTTAGTTACAAGATTCCATTGCAGTTAAGGTGCAGGCTTACAAAACATATTTTTGCATTGCACAGTCTAGCATAGAAAAACAATGGAAAAGCAGCACAGACGTGTTTTGTGATATCGTCCCTTTCCAGCGTCTGACATGCTTTTCTAAAAACATGACTCTGGCTGCATCCAAAATCACAATCCATGCGTGTAGTAGACATCCTACTCTACATTTTTCACCTACTATATAGTAGGCAAATGTGTGCGATTTCGGATGCAGCCTATACTTTTTCGACGGTAGCTGCCCATGTACGATATAATTAGCAAGGCAGCTAAGTTTTGGAACAGAGCTAATGACTTTGCCTTGGTCAAGTGAGGTTGTAGTTGTGTACAACTAGGGTCTCTTACATCAGACATGTCTCCCTTCCTAACTGCCGGTCTCGCTCTCTGGTCACGCCGAGATTGCAGACGGAATGAATCGCCACTAGGGTCTGTGAAGAAACAACTGATTGTTTATTTACAGCCGACAAATGTTCAGCAACAGCCGGCTCTGCAGTCATTCCTCTCTCAAGATTCTCTCTAGCTCAAACATGCACGATTCATGCAATCAAAGCTTGGTAATTGAAACTGAGCAAATGAAATGGCATTTAATGAATGAGACCAAGACTGGTTTGGGAACTCATTTACAAGGTGACTGCTGATCTCTCTGGGGTGCCGCTGAGGACAGGCATTATCCTCATCCCAGAGTCAATCTCTCTTCTGTCTTGTATTCATAGCTGTCACACTAGCTGTCATCCGTCCCTGGTGGCAGTGACAGCAGCTGTCTGACAGTGGTGTCACGCATTGTCTGCTGTTCATACTGACACACGCACACCCATACTTCCCATAGACGTCTATTGTTTGTTTGTAAATGATGTTAACTGATGTGACCCAACTCTAATGCTACCCATAAATTGTCTTTTAAATTACAGATCACATTATATTACTATAGATAAATGGTCAAATTAAACATGACCTAAAAAACTAAATATCATAACTGAGGTAGGATACAATATTGCTGTGTTGCACAAGACTGTGTTGCACAAGCACTAACTCAACTTACGTGTATGTGTTTTGTTTTTTTGAAGTATGGCCTTTAAAATATATATCAAAATACTTCATGGCCGAATATGTTAGTATACTTGGGATAGTTTTACTCACCCTCAAACCCGTATGACTTCATTTCTTCTGTTTAACACAAAAGATATTTTGAAGAATATTGGTAACCAAGAAGTTTTGGTTACCATTGACTTCCATTGTGAGGACATAGACACTGATACATCTCTCAAAACTATTTATTTTATATTCAAAAAAAGAAAAAGTCATACAGGTTTGGAACCACATGAGGGTGAGTAAATGATAGGGGTGGCACGGTTCACAAAACCCATGGTTCGGTTCGTATCACGGTTTTAGGGACACGGTTTTCGGTTCTGTACGGTTCTTGTTGTTGTTGTTGTTGTTTTTTTATCGTTAACACTCAAGAAATTTACTTCAGCATATGTGTGGCGAGCAGCGAGGCCGAGGGACCGTGAGAGCGGGACGAGGCGGCGCTCATCAGGGAAGATGGGCGCCAGCTGCGCGCTGCAGCCGTCTCGTGTCTCACGGAGGAGTGAGGGAGTATAAAGGAGGAGCGACAACAGTGAAGGACGAGAGAGGACCAGGCCTGGATTTTGTGTTGTTTTAGTTACGTTTTGTTATGTGTGTGCGCTGCAGTCGTCCGTGAGGGGCTGCAGCTTTTATTTTCATTTTGTGTTAATTTGTTTTTGTATGAAGGCGGCAGTCGGCCGTGAGGGGCTGCCGCCGCCATTTTATTTTGTGTTTATTTATTAAAAGTTGTTTGAGTGTTCGCCGGTTCCCGCCTCCTTCTTCCCACACGAACTAACATTACTACAATATGATATATAGCTTAATCATCCACAATTAGGATACAGTATTAAAAAATTGTTATATCATGTAGAAGTTGTTTCTTAACTGGCTGTCTACAGAGTCCGACACATTGGCGTAACATTTTTTCATGTTAATCATATCAATTTTGATTAGAACAATGCACTGTGGCTTTAATTCAGCTGACCTGATTAACAAATTTCACTATGAAGTGTTCCGTGTGTTTCACAATCACCATATGACATCCAAGCGCTGTGAAAAGAAAAAAAAAAATACACAAAAAAACAACACTGCCAGAAGTTTTTGCCCAAACTTCAAAGGCATGTTTAAATTATTAAAACTAGAAGCATCTTAACTTTTAAATGTTACATTTATCATGTGAACTACTTATATACAGCTTTATATGCATGTGTGTATGAGACAGAGGGGAACACGGTCGCATTTACAGCAGATATATGCTGCCCATCATAAATCAAAGCATGAGACAGACAGGGGTCGGAGGAGAACACCGGAAAATGTGACAGAATGGACAATATTTGTCTGTATTTGCAATACACGAGCCGCGGTTCAGCTGCGCGAGACAAACACTGCCAGTGTGTCGGAGGATCGGAGCGCGCATACGCACTGCATCTGCCCTGCCAGCTATACGTCGCTGGCGCATCCTCCAACTCCGGGCAGCCTTCCTTATCTCTCCCACTTGCATTTCTACACGAGACGTGACCTGCAGCACTCCACTTTTACTTTATTTTACTGTATGTCCACACACACACACACACCTCTTTTTTCACGAGAAAAGGACACCCATTGTCTGAGGTAGCATACGGGCACGAGGATACATTGCGCATGCGTCGAAACCGTGTGACACACACGCTCCGAACCGAGACAAGCGAACCGAACGGTTCGGGTTTTTTTTTCATGTACCGTGCCACCCCTAGTACATAAATGGACAGTTCGTCCCAAAAAAATTCATCATTTACTATGTATACAGGTGGATATAGTTTAAATGTAATCTAAAAGTCTAAACTTTTCAGGTGAAAAAGCATTTGTGACATGTTGGTGAGTAAAAAGCTTCCCTCTGTTTTTCATTTTAGGGGAACTTACCAATAAAGGCACTCTCTGAGTCTAACAGCAAGCGTCTGCCCGGATCCTCTGCAGAATTCAGCCTCTGGGGGGATAAACACATCAATAAAGACGTCAAGTCAATAGCCAGAACCGTCAGACAGTGCTAACGGAGTGCAGATACCCTTTAAGGGCTCAGAAAAATGGGTCAGGAAATAACAGTCGATTTTTTGTGGCGCACAAGTCAAGGTAGACCCACCTGCTCATGATGCTGCTGTTCTGAAGACACCACATCAAAGTAATCTGCCCAGGGAAAACAGTTATGAGTTTATATTTCATATTCATATATTCAGTAAATATTAAACACGTATACACGGGGCCAAACGTCTGCCTTGCCCACCCAATCAGAATTTAGGAACTGATTGTGTTCATTTGTTTTTTACGATCTGAGATGGGCTCTGTGTTGAAAGTTTTGATGAAGGGCTGTAGAATGCCCCAAACAATCATAAAAATAACACCAGAAATTTGCAGTATGTTTTCCTTTATTAACTGAAAATAACGGCGCGGCGCGGCGCGGCGCGGCGCGGCGCGGCGCGGCGCGGCGCGGCGCGGCACGGCGCTATAGGTCTGTAGCAGAAAAGCAGAGGCTGCAGTCACAAACGAAAATGGGCAGAAATATTTGTGTGCTATTAAGGTAATTACGAGGATTGTATTCGTGAATATGTATCTTGTAAATATTAATATGCATCTCTGATTAGATTTTTTTATTCATGCCAAGTTGAAATTAGCTTAAACTCATGGACAGAGCTAGAACATAATGTAGCTAAGTGTTTAAAATGCATAAGTGTTTAAAATGCAAATGCATAGTCCAGTTAAAACCATGCCCTCTTTGGCTTGCTGTTGATGCTGTAAAATGAATGTACGAGGCAAGCTGACTGTTTAAATAACAGAACTGAAATAAAAATGCACTGTTTATCTTTTAATCATTTAAGGGCCATTCACACAGGATGCGTTTTAGCGATTAAAAACGCGATAGGCAGGTCTAAAGAGACGGGGTTTCTTATGTTAAATGAAGAGATGCGAGCGCAACAGTCTAAGGTGATGTTTACATTAAAAATGATAGAAAGGTAGCGCAATGAAATAAAAAATAAAAAAACATCCTGTGTGGCATTTAATTGCCCCTTTCCACGGAATTAAAGTTGCATTCATTGCTATATTAACATGTAGGCTTCCATTCTATTTTCTTTCCAAATAATTGCCAATAATTCTGACATCAAAACAGCCCATCCCTCACAAACAGACTGACCAGCAGCTCTGCCCCTCCTCAGGCTGTTGATGGTTCGTTGCTGTTGTCGTAACAGAGCCCGTTGCTGGATATCTAGACTGTGATCATCACTGGGGGGGTCAGGATATGTCTGCCGCACCTCCTCACGAGACGCACCATCTGATAACACAAACACACACAGATAAGAGTCATCCTCTCCTCCAGGAGTACAGCATCACTGGCAGATAATGAAGGGGTGTTGAATAGAGATATGGACAAATATAATCACAGAAAACACAGACTCGTATTGTAAATCAGTGTTGTCCATCACACATTACAGGAGAACCGCAGCTCTGCCATGGCCAAACCAGCTGACACAGAGATGTCAAGAGAGAATCAGAGCTGAATAAAGAACATGACAAAGCAAGGGCATGGAGCCATGCGCTGAGTCACGGCTCACAGATGCTACTTAGTTCTCTCCTGCTGGGGGGTTTGATGACTGATACGACCATTCAACTCATGGGGTGAGCTGATGGAGAGGAAGAGCTGTTGAATCCATCTTCTGAGCAGATTAGGAAGTCTTTTGGAAGTCTTTTAACCTTCTCCTCTGCTCAGAAGTTGGATGCTGACATTGGATATAAAACAATGCAGCTTTCACTGACTCCAGGTTTTTGCTCTTGGGAATTGGGATGCAAGTGTAATTGATTTTAAGCCTCAAATTTAAATTTCAACGATAATTCACACCAGCTACAATGGTATTCTCCTGTTGAATCCTTCTCGATTCGCATCTGTGCTAACAACCCCAACAAAATATAGATTGCCTACATCTAACAGTGGTATTTTATTATTATTTATATAATATTATAGTATTTATTAATATTTTAAATTAACCTTTATTTTTTTATTTAAGTCATTTTGATATGTGCTTTTGTCATTTTTTATATACATCTATTTTTTTCATTTTCATCTATTTTTTACATTAGTTAAGTAATTGTTGTACTTCAACTTAAAAATATTTCAGTTAGCTTCGAATGCAACATTTCTAATTTTCTTTTAATCTAATATTTAAACTTTATTTCAGCCTTATTTCAATTAAAAAAACAATTATTAATAGTTTTAGTTAACTAACTATAACACTGATTACCAATGGATCCGTTTTTATTAACTTCATCCATCCATCCATCAGATCCATCTATCCATCCATCCATCATTCTGGATCAGAAAAATAAAGTGTAACTTAAAAGACTGAAACCTAAAACCCATTTAAGGCCAGTCAGTCAACACGACGGCCATCTTGGCATGTCATATCTCGCTGAACTAATTTAGCCAGTGTGTTAAAGTGTGACCTCAAAAGGAATTTGGAGAGCAGATGGCAGTTTTTTGAGGTTGCACTGAAGCTAACAAAGGATCGGAGCATCAACAACAGGAAACGAGTGCGGCTGTTGGGTGGACATTTGAAGTTAATAAAGGTAGGTGAATGGGATTTCAGGAGCCATCATGGCTGTGATGAGTCTTTTTGAGAGTGAAATTACAGGCCCATTGAAGTCATTGTTCTGCAAAGGTTTTTCAAGCAAAAGACCGAAAACTCAGTGTGACATTTACCTCTGTACTTCAGCTGGTTAAACTCTTGTAGGTTGTGCATGTTGGCTGCTGCAAAGGTCTGGGAAGCCGGCCTCCTGGTGGGTACTTGTTTGCGTAGTCTTGCCACTTCAAAGACATCCTGCGGGAGGTGTTCTCTTGGCCTGTTCAATATGTAAGGCATAATGCACAGTCGGTCATGATGACGAAACAAACCATGACGGGATGATCAGGTGCATCATTCTGAAGGGATTTATTTTGTAACATTGACCTGTTGACTACACATTATCAACCATGTATACTTAGCAAATAAATAGGAACACCAGTCAAATATACAAATATACCATAGAATTTTGTTCACTTAGGTTGTTTGTGGAGGCACACGTGTTCTGAATGTGTCTGTGCGGGATGTTTGTTTATTACCGTACCTGCCATGAACAGGAGGGGTGTGGTCATTTCCATTGGACTGCATTAACTGTCCCTCCAGACGTCTCTGTTCACTCCGCAGCTGCCTACGCAAGGCTGATAACTCCCTGATCACTGTCTGCTTTTCTTCTAAAACACAAAGACAGTATACAGTTCAGGGACTTTGTCCTTTACAGCTGCGATGGCTAGAGTGCATGCGGTGATATAAGTTACCTGTGGCCCTGATCTCATTCCTGCGGGCAGGCACCGGGGGAGAATGCGGTGCTGACATCGAGCGCATCTAATTCAAGACAGACAGGGAAAACTGTGATTAGTTAATTTACATGTCATTCCCTCAGACGTTCCTTTCCAAAGTGGGAAGTTCTTGGCCAGAATACCCTGCAATGTGGACCCTAATTTGGTGCTTCTTCAACAGTGGTTGATTTTTGTCATCAAAACTAACAGATTTGAACTTTTTTTGTATTATGAAGATGTTTAAAATGTCATGTCCGCCACAGAAGGCAGTTAAACACAATATTCTCATTTGAGATGTGGCGGAAATTACAATGAGGTGGGAATTTTCATGACTTTTAGAGGGGGGAAAAAAGACAATTCTCCTGTGATGGTGATGCATGTACTGTACATATATACATGGTTGAACATTGTTAGAGGATAAATTAAACTAGAGAGCGATTAATTTCTAGTGTGCCCATAATTGAAGAAAACACCCAAGCATTGCGGTCTAAACGGCATGTGAAGCATGATTTAATTGTGTGTGTGTGTGTGTGTGTGTGTGTATGTGTGTCACTTACAGACACAGTTGCAGAAGAGCGGTGGCTCTCCACCGATGGAGGTCTAGGCGTCTGCTGACGTAGTTGCTTCTGCAAGGCTGGTAGGGGTGGTGACGGTGCCCTGTGGACCTTTTGGTATTTGAGAATGATGTGTCAGTACAGAAAAGGATGTTTGGTTTGAGGTAAAAGCCTTATGAACAAATGTAACCGACTTAAAAATGTGCACCCTTCACCTCCAGATGTGTCTGCTGCTCGCTCTCGTGTATCTTCCTCAGGGCGTCGTTCTCCTTCTCCTCTGCTTCTTTCTTCAGTTTCTCAGCCTCTTTACGGCGCTCTTCGGCTTGCCTGCTCAACTCCTCATTTTTGGTTATTTGCTGGAAAATGTGTGACAGAAAGGAAGCGCATCCTATGACTCTGTACCTTTCTTTCAACATAAGGTGCAGTCATATTTTCAGTTCCTCAGCTCCTTTTGTGCGTGAAATCCAGTCATTCCAATAGGAATATGCACAATTTCGCTTACTTTTCGCATTGACCATCACAAAGCTGCTTGGTTTGAAAGTGACTTCTGTGTTAGCTGTGCTTTATACATCGCTACGCTATTGACAATAGACAATGGACGTTTTTTTTAAGGTCAAGGGCTCAGGGTTAGCAGCGTCCAGTTAGCCCCTGCTGGTAGATGCTGTAACTGCTGCATTATGAAGGCAAAAAGCATATTTTTTTCATTGATGGCATAAAAATTAGCTGTTTGTTAGGAATTATAAGGGATAGTTTTTATCAATTATGCCATGTTTGGTTAGAACACTGTGTTAAAGGCTTTTAGAGGATAGACTATTTCAAGCTTAACACACTCATATGTTCAATCTGGGTCAAGACCAGCGCTTCAAAGTGAATACATCGTCCTTACAGCAGGCCATTTTTGGGATTCATATGATATAACTGCAAATCAAGAACCTCTTTCTCTTTCCGACGCTTCCTCTCCTGCTCTTCCTCATACTCCCTTTCTATCCGGGCTCGCTGTTCGGCCAGCCGTCTCTCTTCTTTCTCGTCCTCGAGCCTGCTCAGCTCCCTCTCTTCTGCCTCCTTTCTCCTCTTTTCCTCGATCTGTTCATCCCAAAGATGATGACAAGGTGAAATGGCAAGCCAAAAGCACAAACAACATAATGCAAAGCTGACTGAATGAGGCAAGTGGGTCCGTACCTGTTGTTTTAAACAATCTTTGTACATTTCCTGGTCATGGAGCTGCTGTGGAGTCGGCAGTTCGGTGAAAAGTTTACCCCGTGCTTGTACAGGTGGCTGAGAAGAGAAAACACCTGCAGGCTCTACAGGGGTAGAAAGGATTTGGATGGAGTGCTCGCAAAGGTCTTTTAATTTTAGCTTCTAAAAGGCTTGATGATAATATCCACAAGGTCAGAAGTTACCCACCTTTTTTAATATTTTAATATTTATTTTTCAGTAAATATAAATAACTTAAATTCACAGACCACATGCAGTACCTTCAGTGACCACTGGCTGAAGACCTGCTCTAAGTGCATATCATTACAAATATTTAAAAGTTCTATTCCAAGAAAGTTACACACTTTGTGTGATTGTGAGACAAATTGTAATTCAGTGGCCACAGTTACTTGATGCATAAGGTGAAGTTACTGTCACCTGTCCTAGAAGATACTGGAATCTGGGCCACTCTGCCTCCGGAATCATAAGCTTCCACATTTGATTTATGCATTCGTTTCAAATCACCTGGAAACACAGAGACATAACTATGATTTAATTACTGTTATGAAATATAAAATCACTATGACTGATGCCACACAATTTCAGTATTAGTATGACTGTAAAAAGATTAGATGGATGGATGGATGGACGGACGGACAGACAGACAGATTACATTATATAGCCGTGTTCAGAATTTGAAATACCCTTGTTACATCTACATATTTATAAATGAGCATTTAAAAAAGATTATATACTATTGCCCTGAAGAAACTGAATAACAAATATTTAAAGAGCACCTATCATGGAATTTTGAAATGTACCTTTCATGTAGTGTGTAACATAGATCTAAGTGAACAAAAACATCCTGCATAGTTTGAAATATGACAGTGCACCGTATATATAGTTATTTTCTTTCAAAAGTAAGAGTCGACTCTGAGTCATTTTTAAGAATCGTTAGAAGACCGAAGCTTTTTCTCTGACTAGATGACGTCAACTTGTCAAGTTATTTGAATACGATACGCCCACTTATTGCGCTCCAAGACGCCAGTGAAAACTAGAAAACATCATGGAGACGAGACGCTGTTCTGAAGTGCCACTCAAAAGCAAACTTTTTTCATCTGCCCAAGGATGAGCATTTGAAGACTAAGTGGCTTGAAGACAAACCATACATCGTCGCGATTGAGTGTTTATTAGTCGTCAAATGTATGTTTCGCAATCTCAGGAAGCTTTTATTATGGACTTCTATTATGGCACATGGTTCTTCTTCGTCTGTCTGTGCCATATATGGACTACATGTGCACAGAGCGCCCTCCAGCTGCCTGCCAGTATGAATTGAAAACAACACATAAGAGACTCAATCGCTCATGATTAGGCTTTATCTGCGCATTTTGAGGAAGTATTGAATAAAAAATACTCCTCTGTTTAGAAATTTGACACAGACATATGAGAATCTATCAATACGTCTCCTCATCTGCACACTTTTGAACTAAAAGCCCTGAGGGAGGTTGATTTGTCGCGAGTCTTCGTGAGGAGAATAGAGGAGTTTTTTTATGAATGAGATCAGCTGAGGCTCATATTACAATCAAACGGTACAGACGCGGTTTTCATATTCATAACTCCTGACACATATTAACAAATTACTGTCACTATAAGACTTTGATGGGCGTTCCGTTTCCGAAAATATCTGCACAGACTATACCAATCACAACTGAGTGGGTCATCGGACCAATCACCGCAGATTAGCGTCACGTAAAGGCGGGGTTTTGAAAAGTGAATCACTAAAGGAATCATTTGAGAATCGCTGTCAAAACAGGTAAAAATAAATGCATATTATAAGAAAACTAAAGTCTTTTTTGTCATTGCATGCATGCAAAACTGTTGTTGGGGACTTCTAAAACAATATTTGGAACATTTTAAATGCCATGATAGGTGCTCTTTAAGTATATTGAACCATAATGAGCATCAATTACCGTTTGTAGAGTTCTGTGTTAGTTGTGTTAAGTGCCTCACTTGACTTGTTGAATATGTCAGGGTACCCACATCTTTTGACCAATGAAACCTTATCTGACCTTATCTGTGCCTTTTACATTTTTACAATCATTCATGATTACTGGGTAAGGATTTCACTCACAAAGAACATTTCTAGCTGATGAGAGATTTCTGAGTGGGGCAAAGCTAGAAAAAGAAAATCATATTCACTATAGGAATTCTCATGATTATTCCTTGACTTTTTTTCTTGATTTTCTTGATTTCCTACATGACTGTAGGAACCCTGATACATATAAATATCTGTGTCAAATGTCAAATAACTTAGTAGTACTAAATAAAACAATAAAAATGCATTAGTATTTGATTCATATCTTGTAGAAAGGGTATGTAAACAATTAAAAAAATACTCAATACTCCCACTAATGGTCCACCGTTTGCAAATTGCACTAACTGCCGTGATTGCAGCTTACTGCAGTGATTGAAGCTTATAGTGCACAGGGAGTTGACTGAGTGAAGTGTGAACTGTGCATACGTACTGATGAGATTTCCACGATCGTCCCTAAGAGGGGCTCCTCCTCCTGCTCTTCCCCAGGGCTCGTAGGCCTTCATCTCAGCCTCTAGTTTAGCGTCATACAGCTCTTTTTCCACTTTCTCACGATACCGTCTCTGCTGTCGTTCTTGAATCTGTGCTCCAAAATTCAGACAATTAGGCTTTGTTCACACAGTGCATCATCTGATTTGTTTTTCAGACAAGAAAAAAAAAAGTTTAAATCCTATCTACCGCATATTGTCAAATGAAAACTGAAATAATCATGTGTATATTCTTCAATCTACAAATAAACTAAATGGGAGAGTTGGATACGAGGAAAATGGATGCCTACCTGAACAAAGTCTCAATGTCAAATATTGTAAGAATAAAACATCAAAATCAAAGTAGTATTACTCAACATGTTGTAATCAGACTTTAAATGTAACCTTTGAGAAGACTTTCAGTTAACAACTTTAAAGTAACCCTGATCTGCCTCTAGATTCCCTTACCTTGGGAAATAGTGGATTCTGCTCTGATCTCTTCCTGTCAGACTGCTGAAGTTCTTGTTGAACTCACTCAACACAGATTAGCATTCAAGGCCATCCGTCTTCAAACCCTTCCTTGCACTATTTCAGACTCAATGATCTTGCAACCAGGCAGTTAAACAAACATCTTTCCAGCTATATACCTTTTAATATCAAGTTCCCCTGAGGAAATAGAGGAAGATAATGCAATGTATCCTCCCCAAGTTCTTCTTCTGTGACCACACTGACACCCACTGAGCTAAACTTAAACCTGCAGCCGAATCAAGCATGTCACTTCATTACATCTATGCTTTGCAACAGTATATCACCACTTTCCATAAATATGGTACTTTTTGATGTCAAATTGCAGTTTTAAAATCATTAGAGGCACAAAATTATTTTGTTAGAGTCAGAATCTGTTAAGGGGTAATTATATGCAACAAATCATGTGAAAATTGATCATCTTTTATTGGAAAATAAAACAATTGTATCAAACTTTGATAATTGCCTTAATCTTCTAAACAACTGAGAAGGCAGCCATTTTGAGCTCTAATATTGCAACCGACAGTTTTTTGACAGACGTGATGATAACGTGCGTAAGGGGTGATTTGATTTTTGGGTAATTATAAAACGAGCTGGAGACGTTCAAAATGCAGTTCACTATACTTATTTTTTATGAAAGTTTATTTCATGGCTTAAATAAATTATGCTACTCAGAGACCGACATGTTTGGCTTGTTCAGCGGTTGCAAATTCATCGATGCACAAAGTTGTTTTTTTTTTCTCTTACAACTAAAATCTTTTATTTAAAGCCATGAAAATGTTAAATATTAAGCAGCACAAATGTTTTAAACATTGATGATAATAATAATAAATGTTTCTTGAGCAGCAAATCAGCATATTATAATGATTTCTGAAGGATCATGTGACACTGAAGGAGTAATAATGCTGAAAATTCATCTTTGCCATCACGAGAATAAATTTGTTTTTAAAATATATTACAATAGAAAAGTTTTTAAATTGTAATATTTCACAATATTACAGTTTTTCCTGTATTTTCTATTAAATAAATGCAAATTGGTGAGAATAAGCAACTTTTTTTCAACAATATTTAAAAACCCCAAACTTTTGAACGGCAGTATACACTACTTTCATCTAACATAATTCATTAAATGATTTAATTTTAATTAATATAATCTTAAAAAGTAGCTGGCTTTAATAAAGATGCCTGTATCATCCCTCCTTAAAGGCTTAGTTCTCCCAAAAATGAAAATTCTGTCATTAATAACTCACCCTCATGTCGTTCCAAACCTGTAAGACAAGTCATCTTCGGAACACAAATGAAGATATTTTTAATAAAATCGGTTTTCTGTCCCTTCATTGACAGCTATGCAACTACCACTTTGACGTTGCAAAACTAATCCATATGAATCGAGCAGTTTAGTCCAAAATTTCTGAAGAGACTCGATCGCTTTATATGCTTAACAGATATATTTTAGGCTTTTATTCACAACACATATCAACATTCATCAATGCACACATCAGTTGTGGTAATCATATAAATTTGGACTAAATCACTCCATTCTCACTGATCCGTTTTCTGAACTTTTTGAAGCGTCAAAGCTGTCAATGGAGAGTACAGAACGGTCTCCGATTTGTTAAAAATATCTTCATTTGTGTTCTGAAGATGAACAAAAGTCTTACGGGTTTGGAACAACACAAGGGTGAGTAAATGATGACAGAATTTTTATTTTTGGGTGAACTAACTGTTTAAATGACTTGTCCCATGTTGGAGTTTTTGACTTTGTAAACTGTATATTACAATTAAAATGCATTTTTGATTATTAAAATGTAAGTCTGTGTAACCCTGTTACTGCAGCTTTCCTTAAAAAAAATCCTTATTAAAATAATAATTTGGACCATTTCTATGGCATGACAATTAAATAATTTCACACCATAAAATATTGTGGAAGTACCTGCTGCTTAAGGGCTTCCTGATAGTTTACGGCACTTTCCATGGGCTGCTGCAGCCTCTTGGATGAAAAGAATGCTGGTCCCGAGGGAACAACTCCAGCATGGCTGATCGGTCTAAGGAGAGACAGAGATGAGCATTATATTATTCTGGTATATATTAATAAACGTGCCCCCTACTGGCACCTCAACATAACTTGCCATTAAAAAATTACCAAAGCAACTCAAACACTATAACACTATCTATTTAGAAATTCATATTTCCACAGAAATTTTGACAATTTTTTTGTCATTTCAATATGGAAGTTATGTATGAAAACATGTGCCTACTGTGTAAGGCCTTCAGAGGGAGGCTGCAGAATGGGCCAGTGTACTTCTGGAGGGATGTGTGACTGTTGACCCCCAGCTGGTCCATCTAACACACAAAAAAAACAAACACACATCATTTTAAACAGGCATTCAACAGCTATATTTATCATGAAATAAATGAAACAGCTATATTTATCAGGGGACCCAAGCTAGAATGCATCTACTGAAGAGACAACTTTCATATTACAATATAATACTACTCATAATGACTAACAACACAGATAGACATAGCATACATTAGCACAGATTTGTTTAGTTTAACCAAATTTGGTCCAAATGATGTGTGACTATGCTAAAGCAAAGATAGGCCACTTACATTTGGCCAGATTGGGGTCTAGAGGATTTCTGGCTCCATAATAGTAATATGCATTATCATAAGGAGTTTGATAGGAGTCAGTGAGGGAGGGACCCAACGGAGGACGTACACCTGTAATTCTGACATCAGAGAACAGACACATTTCATTAAACATGCAACTAAATAGTGTCTATAGTATTATTGAGGCATATTATTAAATACTTTAACTTTTGTTATTTCAGTTAATTCAGTACAATTTCAGTACAATTGTTACTTCAGTGCAAAATCTAAGAACATAACAAAATCTAACACAAACCTTGGAGCAACTATCTCCCCCAGGGTTCTTGAAAGGCTTCTGTGATTGTCTTCAGTAACAGGGATGTAACCATTGGCCCCAAACCCTGCTCCAGCCTCCAGGCCAAGGCCTGATGTGTTAGCCAGCCGGCTTAAGACAGTGGTGTGGTCCAGAGATGGAGACTGGAAAGCAACACGAGGTCTCTCGGGGGGTGCGCTCTCCCTTGGTGCTTGTAGAAGTTTCTCTTCTTTGAGCCGCCTGGCAGAGTCAGCCCTGAAGAGCTCAGGACCCAGCCCTGGGTGGTAAGGCACATCCCTTCTGCCTTCGTATTCCCGGGTCACAGTACCAAATTGTTTGATTCGGTCTGGCTATGGGAAACAAGGTGATATAACTGTAAATAGGAGCACAGCAGTTGTTGCACAGCTATGGCTGCAGTGAAAATGTGTCAGAAAAAATGTTTGAACTCAATATTACAAGTCTTCTAAAGCCATACAATAGCTCTGTGTGAGGAACAGGCCGAAATTATTCATTGATAATAACCAATTTAGAACATAGTGAATGTGTTGTATGAACTACTTGTATGGGGGGGGGGGGATTATTTAAAACAAAAGCTTCTTTAAATATTTCTACTTACCCAGAAAAATAACAACATGAGGTTGTTGAAAACATGTTTTATTGATTTTCTATTTCATTATGGAAAAAAAATCTTAAAGGTCCCGTTCTTCGTGATCCCATTGTTCAAACTTAAGTTAGTGTGTAATGTTGCTGTCAGAGCATAAATAATACCTGTAAAATTATAAAGCTCAAAGTTCAATGCCAAGCGAGATATTTTATTTAACAGAAGTTCCCTTTCAAAGCCTACAGCGAACGGCTGGCTTGGACTACATCCTGGTACTTCCTTCATAAATGACGTCAGTAGAACAGACTAACCTCCGCCCACAAGAATACGCGCAAAAAGGGGGCGTGGTCTTGTTGCTGACCCACGTGGAGAAGAGGACGTGTCGCGTGGAGAAAAGGAAGTGTTGCGTTTGAGTGTGTTTGTCGCCATGTCGTCGAGACGCTGTCATTTTCATCCCGGAGTCAAATCACCTTTGTTTGGCTTTCCCAGGGACGCTGTAGAGATCATTAAGCGCATACATCTCCCCGTTAAGAGGTGTGACCTTTCCACGTGCGCTAAGCTGCTGTCGAATCACAACACAGGAACCGTGCCACGTTTGCTAAGCTGCGGTCAAATCACAACACGGGAACCGCTGGCACAATCAGAACTCGTTACGTATTTCTGACGGAGGGACTTCATAGAACAAGGAACTCATCAGCCGTTTTTAGGAGAGTGAAAACAGCAGTGTACAGATAAGTAAATTGTGTTAAAAATACTGTGTTTTTTTTACACACGAAACATGAACACGTTATATTGCACACTGTAAACACAATCAAAGCTTCAAAAAACACGAAGAACGGGACCTTTAATAGTCATACAAGAAAATTAAGCACATTTTTCAAACCATTTTGGATCATTAATTTTTATGACAATTTGAAGAATTTAAAGACAAAATTATATATTTAGTATATATTATAATAATTATATTTTGCATAAAATGGGCTTCATTTTCTTTTTTTGTCTTTTTTACTATCAAATATATAAAACAATGAATTATCAAAGTTATCAAAGATTAAAAATCTGACGACCTTCACCTTTTTTTCTGGATCAACAGCGCCTGTTGCTGCCACTCTCATCTCAAGCTCCTTTTCCCTGAATAATTAAGTTTAGATGGTCAAGTGAATATTTGAGCCCATAAAGATTTGAATTACAATACCCACAATCAGCATATCAAATCGTTTCTCAGCATATCAAATCGTTTCTCACTTTCTTTTGTTCTTCTGTTGTTCGGCTATTTGCTGTAACAGCTCAAGTTTGTAACGTTCCTTCCTCCTCTGAGAGGCCCCATCCCCTTCAGTAGTACCTATATGACCCAGTCACAGAAATTATAGACATTTTTATATATACACACACAACGTAAATAAAGTTTGATTTGACCTTACCAATCATGAGTCCTGTAGCAAACTCTGTCATCTGGTCGTTGACAGATCTGTTTTGCGCTCGAGTCGGTGCTTGTAGACTACAATAAAATCACACAAAGCAAAAAGGCCATAAAACTCCATCCAGTGTCTTACACTAAAAACACACCCTGATCGCTGCAGATCCGGCCAAACCATTACGTCACATACACACACACAGTGGATTAAAGAGCCTGGCTGCAGAGCCATCAGATGCTTTGAGCCTCTCCATCAACACCAATCAATACAATCCTACTGATAGAATGGATAATAAATCCAGTCGATCCAACTTTCCAACACAGCAAACTCAGCGTTTCCAGTCTCTGCACTGTTAGAAACCCTCAGACTTAATAGTTAAAATCTACAAAATATTTTGAAGGTAAAATGAAGGCTGAAAACAATCACCTCTTTCTATCTTTTCCACCACAGGCAGACTCAAAAGACAGAAAATTGATAGGAGGGTTTATAAAATACAGACTCCGGCTAGAGTAATTGCCACTTCAGCGATTTGATTCACTGCAGTTTTATTTTCACTGAAAAAAAGTAATTTCACTTAAAGTAAAGTTGGCTTTAAACCCTGATTACTCTAATTGCAGATCAGTGCTTGAGTTGATGTGCTGTCTATTTTCCTGGTGACAGCCGTCTGCAATAACTGTCTAGTAAGGAAAACTTCGAATTTAACAGAGATTACATCCTCTAAAATGCATACAACCCTTCTACTTTCTACATTTGTTTATATTGGCTCTTCATCTGTTGAAGCTATTTTTATTTGAATGTTGCCATGGTGTTGAGTTATTTTTCACAGATATAGTCAGACTGTTAATTTCACGTCCTCTGCAAGTTGTGAAAAACACCGTCTGCAAATGCGTTTTTTTTAATTATTACAAAAAATAAGTGTAAGCTTTTTTTCCCGCTTAAACCATCTTCTTTCCATGTACATATTATTTTACACTACCTTTGAAAATATTTGGGTCAGTAAGATTTTTTGACCGAAAGTGACAGTATAGAATGATTTCTGAATGATCATGTGATACTGAAGACTGGAGTGATGGCTTCTGGAAATGTAGGGTCTCATCATCACTGGAATAAGTTACATTTGAAAAATATCAAAATAAAACATTATTATTTTAATTATAATAATAATAATATTATTACACAATATTGCGGTTTGTATTTTTGATCAAATAAATGCAACCTTGGTAACATATTTATTTATGATTGAATAAATAAATCATAAATAACAAGACAATTTTCTTTCTTTTTTAAACCCAAAAGTTTGAATGGTAGGGTGTGTGTTAATGACAATGGTAAGTAATAAGGACATTAAATATTGATTTAAATTTAGCAAATTATTTAGGCTATATAATTAATGTATTAAATAAACCAAAAATATTAAAAAATGTATGCAAGCAACATATGAAAATCTTATAAATTAATGCATGGGACCGAAGTCCCTTTCAAGGAAAGTCAGTTCACTCGGCGGCCATATTTGCAACGGCTCCAGGCAGCTAATTCGGCCATACAAGACCAAGTCCTATCTATTTGAATGGGGGAATCCTGGAATCTCAAAAACTGCTTGCCGAACTCAGAATTAAATAACATTTCAAATCAGCAACAAAAATCTAACATGAACTGTCCCATAAATGTTGTTTCTTGTGATCAAATAGCATGAAAAAAAGCGTATTTTTTTAGGCTAGACGAGCCAATGTGCATGTGCAGTCCTAAGCGAGAGTTTCAGGTTTCTATGGGAACCAGAGCTTCTAACGACAGCTGCAGTGATGCAATAACTTTACCAATCAGCTATTGGCTAATTTACTATATTGCGCATTGCAGTTTCGCCCATTAATAAGTAGTGTCTAAGTGTCATAAGTAGGAGTCTATAGTTTTTGCTGGGACTGGATTACATGGTACATTTTGTGAATGATAAGCACTATTATTGTGTCTAGGGCTGGGCGATAAACGATATCATACCGAGATCGGGATAAAATTTACATCAATAACGATGATACGCTTTGGACATTTTAACTCGATAATTATTAAAACAGCCTTACACACAGCAGAAATAAAAGTGACAACAGCCAGTCAGTGAATGTCACTAATAAATGATTTCTCTGCATCTCTGTGTGAATGAACGACGCAGTTTCGTCTGATATACAATCTCAAACATAGTGTTTTTAGCGTCTACCGTCACAATATATGAACACATGAACTCTCAAGTTCATGTGTTCACTTCACAAGCTTTTCACATTTCATTTGAGAAAAACCACCGTCAAATACACCAAAACTGAAACAAAAACAAAGATCTTCACGACAAACAGTCACAATAAAACTTCAAGAAATTATGACAGAAATCTTTCACAACTGTATACTAAAATGTGCTTATCAAAGTAATAATAATAATAATATTATTTCTAAGGATTATTTTTTTCATCTGCGTTTCAAATTTATACAGTTCTGTTGTGCAGCATCTTCTTTGACAAATTAAAAATGCAATGTTTGGATGTAAATTAATTGTTATATATTGTTATATTTGATTACATTTTAAAGGCTTGATTAAACTGTTAAACGTTTATTTAAAGCAGCACTAGGTAGGTTTTGCTCTCGGGGTCCCCCTACAGTTGGGAAACAGTATTGTCCTCTACTACTGTCATAAACTCTGTCATCCTACATCAGGGGATGCATCGCACGTGCATTTGTTGACATGACAGCTATGATAGCCCTGAACACTGCAGGAGGAGTTCACATGCAGGTGTTCTGCTTGCGTCGTGTGTGAAATGTCTTCATCCCAGGTACAGTGGCATATGTTTCAGCATGTCATATGAATATAATTGCATGTTTTTTTTTTTTTTTCCAAACGCCAAATGATCGCGATGCTCACGTTTACAAGCCAGCGTCATTATAGTAGTCTAGTCTATTGGTTACGTTTTACAGAATCTATATGATACTTCAATTCAATGTTTGAGTGGTAGGTAATAACCATATATCGTCAATATAATATCAAGCTACCATAGATGAATCTTCAAATTTGCAAAAATCGATTTGCATTATAGCTTGCGGCAAGACAAATAAACAAATATCACAGACATGTTAGGTATCCTAAAATATGATTTTGTACGTCTTATGTATTTACTTGCAAGAATGTAGCCCCTACCAAACTTGTAGCTACACGCCGTTTCGACATAGGCTTACATAGGCTAATCCTAACCCTCGCACGTCCGAATTTAAGGAAGTGGGGGTGATGGTGGATGTGACGTTTATGCCGTAAAGCAGTCGAATTTTGTAGTTCTTTTTTTTCCTCGGGTTACTACCCGAAACCCGAAGCGATTAAAAACGATACAGACCTATGGCAGCTATGGCAGACGTGTCATTCAACATATTGTAAGTCGATGCATCATCGCAAGAGTCTTGAAAATATATTATGAAGGTTGAAAAGTTACCTAGTGCTGCTTTAAATTTGTATTAAATCACCAAATTTTTTTAAAATAAAAATAATTTCATGGGGCCCTAAATGAAAAGGCTGCTACTCAATGGAGTTTAATTGTGAACAAACATTTGTAAGTCGCTTTGGATAAAAGCATCAGCTAAATGACTAAATGTAAATGTAAATAAGTTTACATTCATTCTCAAGGTCTAACAAATATGTGGAAAGCATGTCCTTCCCTATTAATAGTAAATGAATATTGTGATAAATATCGATATGTATGATAGGGCTTATCACAATATTTTTTTTCCATAAGCCCTAATTGTGTGCCAATCCGTGGAGCTTTCGTCCGAGTTCCACAGGGGCCTAATTATAACCTATATATTTAACTTGAGATGGAAGTCCCTCAAGAAAATTCTTCTTATTATGCTTCCTAAAATATAAACAGATATCAACTTCTGAGTGCCACCAGAATAAACAGGAAGTAGAAGAGAGAACTTGTAAGATGCACCTGTGTGAGCTGTGTTTTCCTCCTCTCCTGTTTGCACCAGTGTCCTTCTGTACATTTCTAAGCCTTTCCTTCTCTAGGAGTTCGATCTCCTCATCAGAACTGGTGTGATCTCGGTGAGGGCCTACCCAGCGATCTGGCGTCTCTACCCACTGTCTCCGTGGCCTTGATACCTTAGGAACTCCGGAAATGGGCTCAGTTAGAGTGGCAACATCCCTCCTTGAGAACACAATGTTCTCTGGGCCCTGACTGCCCCTTTGCGCTTGTACCTCTGGAGAACCAACAGGGTACTTTGGAGTAATCGAGCCAAAATGATCTCTCTCCAGGGCCTGAAAGAAACATAAGCTGAGAATCAAAGGATTCAAGTCTCCAGAGGTCTAAAAACGCTTAAATTGTGGTTCAATAAGGACATTTGTGAAGGTTATTTATTCCTAGTGTTGCTGTACTGAACATAACAATATAGTTTTATTTCATTCAAACCTGTGGAGTACTTGAAGTTTTCTCTAGTTTTTGCCCTCCCTCTTGCCCTCTGAGAAACAGATTATACTCCTTTTTCCTCTCATCTTGCAGCTTTTCCTGGATAGATTCACAAAAGACAAAACCATTACATTTGCTTTTTAATCTTTAGTGTGTAATGTTGCTGTTTGTGAATGAAAAAGGTCAGCAAAATTATAAAGAACAAAGTCAAATTTAAAGGGACAGTAAGCACTGTCTTTGAGAGTTTTCTTCCAGGTATTTTTTTACACGTCACAATATTCCTCATTTAAATAATTCCTAGCCGAGACATACGCAAAAAGGGGGCAGGTTGAGTTGCATTAGCAGCGTGTTAAAACTTGTGTGTCCACCTAAGCATTTTTAGCCAGCTGAAAACGCCTGGCTGTTGGCCCTTGAGAGCGTTTTGGCAGCACAGCATTTTTTCAGTTGAGACCACTGATCTACATAAATGTTCTCTATATGGATCAGTGGTTGAGACGCTATGGAATATTTATGGAAGTGTTACTAGTATCTCATTTCACAGACAGTTTGTTTCTGTATTGTTTCTATCCAAAAATTTCGATACATATTTGCATCTGTTGAATGTGGTGGTTGGTCTGTGTTGTATTTGCCCCGCCCCTCCTCCACTGTGATTGGTCGGCAGGGTAAAAAGTGACAGCGATGAGCGCTGCGGTTTACCCAAAGTTGAACATTTTTCAACTCTCAGCAACCAGTAAAAAAACACTGAGTGCTTCAGAGTGAAATAGACGTTCAACGCCTCGTTGCGCTCCTGGCGTTTTAAAAACGTGACGCTCCCGTGTAAAACATTTGGGGGGGAAAATATGCTAGCCTCAGGGAAAATGCTTTGGTAGACACATGGCCTTATGGTAAGGGGTGTGACATTTCAGAAACACGATCGAAGCGATTGACGAATCACAACACACTAGTCCATCCGACCAATTAGAGCACATTACGCATTTCGGAAGGAGGGGCTTCATAGAGACAGGAACTAAATGGAGCATTACTGACAGACTGGGAAGAGAGGTGCTGCAACAATGTAAAATATGTGAAAACAAAATCAAGACTTAGGCCCCGTACACACATTTAGCTGTATACGTAAAAATGTTGTATCATAACAGCATTTCGTCCAGATGGATTCAGTGTTTTGGGAGCCTGAAACCACTATTTTTTTAAACCGGGTGCAGGAGTGGATAAATCTGAAAACATCACCCCATGGCATGCTCCAAGTCTTCTCCGTTTTTAGTGTATCTCTGTGGCAGAATTACAGTGCCACATACTGGTCTGGCATGTATACTACACCATTTTGAGTCCATTTTCGTGGTTTCGTGTGTACGCAGATATTACTTGAGACGAGAAAAAATATTGGATAGGGAAAGCTCTGGCTTTGTGTGGATGTGGCCTTAGTAAAAGAGCATGATAGGTCCCCTTTGATAGAATTTTTTTCTGTGGTAATATTAAACGATTATCAAATAAGACCTCTTTTACGTTTGTACAAATTTGAAATGCTTACACAAAACAGATCTGCAGTTTAGCAATATTCTGGTTGCCACAAGATACCTTATCCACTAAGCGTAAGCAAATCATTTTTCATGTCACTGAGGGCTTGCCAAACAGAAAGGGTGGGTCTTTGTGCAACGGACTGAACTGGGTCATGGCACGAAATGCAGAATTTTGTTATAACAGATATTATAACGAACACAACTTTACCTTCGCTGATCTCCGTTCTTTTATGGGGAGAGACATCATCTGGGACTGTGGAAGTGGATCAGCAATCATTTGATTTTTTTTCTAAGAAAGAAATGACGATTAAAAAAAAAAAAAACATTTCTTTTTAAAATATGATTAAAACCAGCAACACAAACTACTTAAAACTGTAGTTTAAAAAATGTGTGCAATAAAATCTTTATTGTATGTTTTAAATAGTTATTGTACGATTTATTAGCATTAATATATTACATATTTATAAAAGAGGATCATACTGCACCTCCGACACAAAGCGCCGGTAATCAAGACGTAGCTCTTGCTTTAACTTCTGCTTTTTTCGTTCATATTCCTCTCCCAGAGGTAAACTGAGGCCAAAACTCTCTTCTGGAAATAAGAAGACAACATGAAACATCTCCAGTGGCATTTTTAAATAATAAAGAAAATCAAATAGACTAATATCAAATGCTAAATATATGCATTTTGCCTGAAATTATACATGTATTGAAATATAGCCTGCCTTTTGTCTGTTTGGGTTGTGAAGGTATTTTGTGAGCAGGTTTGATGGTCTCCTTTTTACCAAAACTTGTCTATGAAAGATGGACAAGAAATAAAATATAAAATATAAAATATATAGACATATACAAATGTACGTGTTTTATTTTAAAACACCCAAGCAGGGTGTTTATTTTTATTAGAAATCAAGCTCACCTTCATCTCCATGTACGGTGCTTCTTCTGTGTTCGCCCTTCTCTCCTCCATAAAGTTGCTGATGTTGACATTCATTCCCAACCCAGAATCAGCAGTTAACGAACAGCTCTTGACAGGAAAGAAGCAGTTATCAGATAAAGCTCTTATCGATAACACAGGCTGAATATGCTCCTCTCTGGGCATGGAAACAAAGAAATACTTTAGAGGAGAAGATGGAGACGACGTGGAGTGCAGGCGCTGCAAACGCAGGGGTTGTTAGGCAACAACTCAACACAACACACACGCCTCAACCTCCCACACTTCAGACAATGGCTAACGTTATGTCTCAAAACCTAGTGATCGGCCCATCGAAGACAGCATACTGAGCGGTATTCAGAATCGTGAATAGTCAAGCAAAATAAACCAGTGCGATCGGTGCCAACCATTTGCCTGTAACGTTACTTGTTAAAAATCTTGCTTGTCCTGGGTTTGATCCGACTTTCGTTTATCTGAAACTTTTAAGAGACCATTTTAATAGTGAGCAAATGTCAATCATATGAGCTGTCTATTAATAGTATCTTGCGCCTTACGTGGAACTATTGCTACTAACTAATTCTCTAATCACCATTCAAAAGTTGTTCTCACAGCTGACTATATGCATTTCAAAATAAAAGTCCTACTTTTATTGACTGATCATGGTATATTAACCAATAATTATATAAACCATAGCACTTTTTACAGAAGAAAAAACTATGCACTATCCACATATACAATAAGAAAAAACAGAACAATGAAAAAAATAAAGAAATAAGGTTACAGCATCCATTAATAAGACTAACTAGATTGATCCTCTGTAAATAATTCACAATTAAACTTAATTCAAATAATTAGAACAAATAAATACAAAATAAACTAAACTAATTGCTATTACAGTTTTTCTCAGTCGCTTTGGTAAATTTCTCAGATCAGAATTGAAATTCTCAAAACTACCTGTTCAATCTTCACATCATTGTGTCACTTGTGCACATCAAAAAAGCAGTTTCTCATTTCTTTGAACAAGTTGCAAATGTGTTTGTACATCCATGCAAATGATTATGATTACAATTCTCTGCTGTTTCCTACATTATCAATTGCTTATGTCATGTTGATCAAAATGTATTATAATAGGTCTCTGTTGAATAGTCTCACCCCCCACAACATTTAGGCATTAGTTCATAGCATAAGTCTTTACATGCAAAAGTTGTCATAATATGCCAAGCATATTTCTATACATTTCCATTAGACGTTCACATTTGTACTTTTTTTTGTGTGCTGTGCTGTCTTTTCCTTTCTGTATCGCAATGACATGGTCTGTCAACAAATTACAGTACAAACAGTAAAAGCGTGAATGTGAATCTCATCCAGTCTCTTGCAATCAAATTCCCTCATACACTAAGGTGTAACCTAGGTCCATGTAACACTAAGACGTAACCAATAATTTACAATAATTGTTATGAAAACTTTAGCCATAGTTTACATCAGAACATCCCTCCACACTGCTATATTGACAACATGATTTAGCAATTTGGCTGTCTTATCCGTACACAATGACACAAGGACTTGTCATTTTGATGGCACTGACATGTTCATGGACACAGATACAGTATTTACTTTTGAGAGATGAACGAAGGATTTTGAGCAAGAGACTGGCTTTTGCAGGTAATCCATGATGTTTTGCTATTGGTACAAATTGTTTTGAGAAATGCACTGTTTTGCAAATGTAGAGGATGATTCGAGAAATGTACCAAAGCGACTGAGAAAAACTGTAATCACAACCAAAATAAAAGTTTGTGCTTACATAATATATATGTGTGTACTGTGTATAATTATTATGTATATATAAATACACACTCTTTTATGTATAAATTTAAGAAATATTTGCATTTATATACTGTAATTATTGTAAATACTGTAAATATTTTATATATAAATGTAAAAAAAAAACTTAAATACACACATCTGTATTATTATAATATTATACACAGTACACATATATATTATGTAAGCACAAATTTAATTTGGATGCAATTAATCGCGATTAATCGATTTGACAGCACTATCAAAAATCATTATTTAATAATTAAAACAAGTCTTAAAGAGAATGAATAGAGACCCATGCATGAGAATAGAGCCACAAAAGAACAAAAATAATAATTTGGGTGTTTATTTGATTAATATTAATTGCATCACTCTGAAATAATGTACATACAAATTAGAAATGAATGTACCATCTGGTCAGAGCGCCAGAACTGAAAACATGCTATACTTGGTTCTGTCCAGCAGATGGCACAAACAAATGCCTGATTGTGTACCACGTGAACATCTTTTGATGGCCAAGCAGATGTAATGCACACATAAATCTGAATTGATATCAGATCTTTTACATTTGAGATGAGTAGGTCATGAGATGATCTTTATTTTTGAAGTAATGATTCATTACATATTTATATAAAAAATAGATTTGTTACATAATTACTCTCATTTACCAGACAGACAGACAGACAGACAGATAGATAGATAGATAGATTGATTGATTGATTGATTGATTGATTGATTGATTGATTGATTGATTGATTGATTGATTGATTGATAGATTCCCTTTGACATGACACACATTATACAAGTTTGGGTTTAGATTTTTTTTCAAGAAATTAATTATTTTATTCAGCAAAGATGCATTAAATGGATCAAAACTTACAGTAAACAAATGTGTAATGTTAAAGTTTGTGTTCTAAATCATGGTATAAGAAATGGTTCAAAGAATGTCAACATATAGAACATTTGATTGCTCACTGAGTCTTAGACCCTAATTTCCTATGACTATGCCAGAAAAAAAAGAAATACTAAAATAATCCCATGTGGTTATATTGAAACACTTCTGTATTTCATTTAAACAACCATTCAAATTCATTTATTTCAACATTTTTGATGTCATAAAGTGTTTCTGACTGCATCATACGTTAAAATGGTGACTGTAGTGACTTACATATTTCATGTTTGTGGCCGTGGGGGAACACTGGACTCTGTTATAGAAATCAAGAATTTCTTGTTTATCATAAATGCCCGTTTTGAGAAGGTTCGCAGCGTCAAGATATTTTGGAGGCACAAAGCCAATAACAGTGAAATTGGTTGCTGGCGGAAATGTAGTGACAGTGGCAATAAAGGCTGATAGAGCACTTGTCTTTTTTGGTGGAAGAAATAAACCTTCTCATCTGTTCACTACCTGCCCTGTCTGTTCTTGTCCTTGACCACCACAATATTTAAAAACTACAAAAGATACAAATCATCTGATACAATGCACTTATTGTTTACATACATGCATTTACATTGTACTTATATTAAAAAAAAAATACCTGCATGTAATTACAGCTGTAATTAAATTCTGTAATTAGCCTACATGTTGACCTTTCTCTTCCCTTTTAACCCACCCAGTCCCATACAACTAAATCCGCCCCTAACCTTATCCGTACCCCACCTCAATAGAAAAAGTGTTTTGCAATACAATTTGAACACAACAAGTAGCCTACAATGTACTTATTTTTTATGTAAGTAGGCTACATAGTAGTTAAAGCTACTTAATATAAAATGGGCCCAAAAAGTTTTTTCGTCTATCATATGGGAATTTTGTTGGGCAAAACTGTCAAACAAAATTGTGTCTGAGCAAACCGGGAGTGTTCGCCCAGACAAATGAGTGTTGGATTCTGGATTGTCTACCTTTGCCCACAAACTGACAGAGAGAAAGACAACACGCATAGGCTATTGAGTGGAAATACTGTTTAAAACAAATGTGAAAAATGTAATAGTTTTACACAAGTAATCGAAAGTCCCCTTCCGTAAACAGGTCAGTTTTGTTGTTTCTAAATTTCTATAATTTTGTAATGTATAAATCAAATGAAAGAAAATCAATTGTGACGTCACAGTAGACGATCAAGATATGCAACGCTTTAGAACGTCTCTGTTGGCTTCGAGATGGTTTCTTGCAATCTTGTGCTCAAAACTTGCTTTGAGTGCACATCTCTTTTGATTTTCTTTAACAGTTATCATTGAATTTGGATTTCTTGGCCACACATTTGCACAACGAAGAATTCAGCCAAGAGGAAAATGCGAAAAAAACATCTACAGATGCCAGAAGTCGACAACAAGTAAGTTTTTACAAATAACTATTTGGCAGATATGTTAGTTAAACGTACAGAATGTCACCTATAAGCTTTGACTGAGCAGCTTTGTGCCCATTTTCTACAACATTTGTAATTTTGTAAGAGAAAGAGCCTTCCCCAGCGGCCAGGGATTTCTCCGGCAGCACATGCCGCTGGACAATCAGATAAGCTTAAATCCATAGCTGTCAACCCTCCCGTTTTTTCCGGTTTCTCACGTATTTCTTTTCCCGCTGTCTTCCCGTTTTAGTATTTTCCCGTAAAATATCCCGTATTTTTACACTCTGATTGATTGTGTTAACTCAGTGCACGCAACTATCTGTGTCTGTGAAGTGGCTTGCACTAGGGTTGCTAGACCTCCAGTCAAGCAGGTGCAGGGTTGCCAGGTTTTCACAACAAAACCCGCCCAATTGCTACTCAAAACTAGCCCAAAACAAGCCCAATCTCGTTTCAGGGGGGCATCTTCAGTAAAAATCGCATTTGGGGGGTTAAATATGTTTTTTTTGGGCATGGTTGCCTACTAAAATTCGCAATATGACCAGTCATTTTCGCCGTCATCACCCGGGTGTAGTAGTGCCAGAAGACGCGAATGAGAAGTCAGGCGCGCTGTGAGAAAAATTGTCTCTGTGCACTCATCCGAAAGCGCACAAATATTGAGTTCTCTTTCAAGTCTTGCTCTTGAACGGACAAACTCACACACAAAAAGTATGTCAACATGTCCATCTTGATGAGTATTCTAGCAGACATAGTCTGTATATGCCTTTAGTAAACTTTATACAGTCGAGAAATCCGTGCATTAGGTCTTAAAGAGGCAGGAGCCTTTACTGCTGTCTGTTTAATGTCAAACAACAAAAGACAAGGACATCACTCACTGCTCTTGATTGAATAGCTTTTGCAAGCTTAATAGGATTATTCTTTAATTTATACAGTCAAACATGCAATGTTATTTTACATTTGATCATTTTCTGTACCTGAAAACTAATGTTAGACAAACCTGAAAAGCATAGTTTATTTTATTAGTATCTTTGCTCAATAGTATTTATTTGTGCTGCTGCTTGTATTTAAATTATTTGTTCTTATTATTTTTATTTGACAGTAGTCCTTTTTTCCCTGAACATAGCAAATACTGAACCGTACCGAAACCGTGAACCTAAAACCGTGATACAAACCGAACCGTGAGCAATCTGTACCGTTACACCCCTAGCGTAACGTATGCGAGGGGGTGCCACAAAATGGAGAACATTTTCAAAGGGTGCCATGACTGAAAAAAGGTTGGGAAACACTGGCTTAGGCTACTATCGAAGAAGAAGAATACAGTTGCAGCGGCGGGCGGGAGGAAGAGGGAAAAAGTAGCGGGAAGTGAACTTCAAGGAGAGTAGAGTAGATGAGTGTGATGTGCGATGATGGATCAGGACGCTGACGGCCAAAATCAAAATATATTGTGTAGTTATAAACTCTTTAGACTGTTAATGATTAGTGCTTTTTTTAAAAGTTTGTGGGTAAGAATTGTGTATAAAAAAAATCCCTTATTTTGTGGATGGATTCCGGGAAATCGCCCTTATTTTCAATGTTGACAGCTAAAGCTGAAATCGATTTAATATCAAAATTGTGCAGCACATCAGAAACTCGTTCTGTATAACTGAATAACAGTAACCATTCATATTTAATAATAGCCTAACATTGCAAATTAATATTTAATAAACAGCATTTTTTTATGAAGGCATGAGATAGCCTATTGATTCTGAATTTCTGTGCCGCTTTTTGTGTAAAGATGGCCATTTATTACTTGTGTAAAAGCCACATAAGAAAAAGCGTGCCATATTTCTACTTTTGTTTAATGCCGGTTGTCATGGTGAGTATCGCCACCTAGTAGGCTATTTGTTGGTTGTGCAATCATTTTTTAAAATATTTTCGTTTAATAATCACAGTGGCAATGATCACTGTGAATAAGAACTTTGTTGTTTGATTGATTCAAATTATATAATAAAACTACTGATTAAACATGTGCTTGCAATGATAACATGGCTGTAAAAAAAGATATATTTTGTTTTTATTATAGAAATACATGATTATAGCATAGAAAACGTCCTGTTGCAAAAAAACAAAAACAAACCTCTGAATGCCGATCAATGTGTGAGATGATGAGAATGTATATATTATAGCTTACTTAGGCTATTTGGCCTATATAAAGAAATTTCCAACTTCATACATTACAACCTGTGAACAAAATTTTTTTTGTAAGGGCTGGCGCAAAATGGCCAGGGACTTTCACCGGGAGATGTCAGTGCAGCGGCATCTGGCCAGCACATGCCGCTGGATATATATTTTGATTTAATAGCCTTAAAAATTGATTTTTTTATTTCATAAACTGCATTTCAACAAAATAACATTTATATAGCTACCACAACAGGCTATAATGTGTAAGCAATTTATCATAAATTGTGTTAAAGTTGTGAGTTTCTGATTGAGCATTACATCAGAGAAAGCTGAAATTGTTCTGTATATGTGTATACATATCCAGCAAGAAGTGTCAATATCACACAATTTCAGTGCCGACAAAAATGCATTTACGCAGGAATTAAAATGATGGGTAACAATCATTTGAACATTCACTATTTTAAAACTATAGTTTTAACAACGTGTTATAAAAGTTTTTAACTTTAAAATAATAAACAATGAAATAAAACTCCAAATAAAAATATGAAATGTTTAACTTAAATTTCTCTCACGCTTTGATGTTTGTTATAATTCTGTGGTACTGTTAGTTATTTTCTGTTTCTTAATAAAATTGTTCCAGCTGGAACAAACGCTACAAATAAAACGCTACAAACCGGGAGTGTTCGCCCAGACAAATGAGTGTTGGATTCTGGATTGTCTACCTTTGCCCACAAACTGACAGAGAGAAAGACAACACGCATAGGCTATACATTGAGTGGAAATACTGTTTAAAATAAATGTGAAAAATGTAATAGTTTTACACAAGTAATCGAAAGTTCCCTTCCGTAAACAGGTCAGTTTTGTTGTTTCTTAATTTCTATAATTTTGTAATGTATAAAGTTGGAAGATTCCTTGTATTAGATCTGTGTATTAAAGCGAAAGCAGTAATGTAGCCTACAGTAGCCTAGGCTACTGCTCTCTATTCTGTTATGAATCAAATAAAAGAAAATCAATTGTGACGTCACAGTAGACGATCAAGATGTGCAACGCTTTAGAGCGTCTCTGTTGGCTTCGAGATGGTTTCTTGCAATCTTGTGCTCAAAACTTGCTTTGAGTGCACATCTTTTTTTATTTTCTTTTACAGTTATCATTGAATTTGGATTTCTTGGCCACACATTTGCACAACGAAG
This sequence comes from Romanogobio albipinnatus, assembly GCA_023566225.1. Taxonomy (NCBI): domain Eukaryota; kingdom Metazoa; phylum Chordata; class Actinopteri; order Cypriniformes; family Gobionidae; genus Romanogobio; species Romanogobio albipinnatus. The sequence goes on along the minus strand of CM042260.1, from coordinate 23,801,112 downwards.
AATTCAGCCAAGAGGAAAATGCGAAAAAAAACATCTACAGATGCCAGAAGTCGACAACAAGTAAGTTTTTACAAATAACTATTTGGCAGATATGTTAGTTAAACGTACAGAATGTCACCTATAAGCTTTGACTGAGCAGCTTTGTGCCCATTTTCTACAACATTTGTAATTTTGTAAGAGAAAGAGCCTTCTCCAGCGGCCAGGGATTTCTCCGGCAGCACATGCCGCTGGACAATCAGATAAGCTTAAATCCATAGCTGTCAACCCTCCCGTTTTTTCCGGGTTTCTCACGTATTTCTTTTCCCGCTGTCTTCCCGTTTTAGTATTTTCCCGTAAAATATCCCGTATTTTTACACTCTGATTGATTGTGTTAACTCAGTGCACGCAACTATCGGTGTCTGTGAAGTGGCTTGCACTAGGGTTGCTAGACCTCCAGTCAAGCAGGTGGCAGTACACAGACAGTAGCTTAGGCCAGTGTTTCCCAACCGGGGTGCCACATAAGAAAAAGCGTGCCATATTTCTACTTTTGTTTAATGCCGGTTTTCATGGTGAGTATCGCCACCTAGTAGGCTATTTGTTGGTTGTGCAATCATTTTTTAAAATATTTTCGTTTAATAATCACAGTGGCAATGATCACTGTGAATAAGAACTTTGTTGTTTGATTGATTCAAATTATATAATAAAACTACTGATTAAACATGTGCTTGCAATGATAACATGGCTGTAAAAAAAGATATATTTTGTTTTTATTATAGAAATACATGATTATAGCATAGAAAACGTCCTGTTGCAAAAAAACAAAAACAAACCTCTGAATGCCGATCAATGTGTGAGATGATGAGAATGTATATATTATAGCTTACTTAGGCTATTTGGCCTATATAAAGAAATTTCCAACTTCATACATTACAACCTGTGAACAAAATTTTTTTTGTAAGGGCTGGCGCAAAATGGCCAGGGACTTTCACCGGGAGATGTCAGTGCAGCGGCATCTGGCCAGCACATGCCGCTGGATATATATTTTGATTTAATAGCCTTAAAAATAGATTTTCTATTTCATAAACTGCATTTCAACAAAATAACATTTATATAGCTACCACAACAGGCTATAATGTGTAAGCAATTTATCATAAATTGTGTTAAAGTTGTGAGTTTCTGATTGAGCATTACATCAGAGAAAGCTGAAATTGTTCTGTATATGTGTATACATATCCAGCAAGAAGTGTCAATATCACACAATTTCAGTGCCGACAAAAATGCATTTACGCAGGAATTAAAATGATGGGTAACAATCATTTGAACATTCACTATTTTAAAACTATAGTTTTAACAACGTGTTATAAAAGTTTTTAACTTTAAAATAATAAACAATGAAATAAAACTCCAAATAAAAATATGAAATGTTTAACTTAAATTTCTCTCACGCTTTGATGTTTGTTATAATTCTGTGGTACTGTTAGTTATTTTCTGTTTCTTAATAAAATTGTTCCAGCTGGAACAAACGCTACAAATAAATTATGAATTATTAACGTTACACCGGGAAGATCAAAGACGACTATATTGTTATTTTGGTTGTTTGCTTCATGATGTGTGAGCACATGACTCGTTTACTCCACATACCTTGTTGGTAGACATGTTTTAATTTGCTGTTAGGTTTAGGTTAGGCCGAACGTTATATGTTTTGTCTGCACAGTTTCTTATTGATTCTCGCTGACTGGCATGATTTTAGATGCCATGGTAAAGACTTGGGCTGCTAGTGTCCGTTTCCATGGTGACTCGTACATTCGCCGCTCTGTTGAGAATGGTGTTAACCGGTTTGCTGAGCTTCCTCCCGAACGCGTAACTTAGTAAGCATCCCGAACCTCAAGTAAGCAATGTTTGGGTTAATCAACCAAGAGTTCAGCTAATGTTTGACCGTAAGATAGCCTTACTTTCTGGAATATTCCTGTTGTCACAAGGCGCGTGACGTGTTACTAAACTAAGTTTTCTTTCGCATTTTATTGCCCTTAAACTGCCAATACACACAAGGTTAAACCACACAAAGTTCACATAAACACAGTCCATGTCTGTGAATGTAAACACCTGGATCTCTACTGTGAATAATAATGTTTACTGTACATTGTATATTATTATTATTATTATAGCTTAATATATACTGTTTAATGTATGTTTAGTGTATATTGTTTAAAGTATATGTATATTGTAAGTATGTGTATATTGTTTAAAGCTGTGAGAACTACACTCACATTGTGTAAATTATTTATTGTTTATTGTAGAGTTTACCGTGCTGTGAGTAATTGTGGGCGCATCAGATGTGTAATCTGATGCTGCTTTAAATGTTGTACATGTCATGTCATGACTGCTATGTTGCTCGGAACTGCACCTAAGAATTTCACCTGCTGTTGCACTTGTGTATATGGCTGTGTGACAATAAAGTGATTTGATTGATTGATTGATTGGGAAAGAAATCGCATGTACATTAGATCTGTGTAGTATTAGAGCGAAAGTACAGTACAGTATTGCTCTCTATTTTGTTAATGAGAATCAAATACAGAAATCCATCAATTTTTTCATCATAGTAGAAAATCAATATAAGGACAACGCTTTACGTGTCGCTGTTGCCTTTCAAGATGGTCTCTCGATATTGCGTACGTATTTGGATCACATTCACAAGTGCTCAAAACTTGCTTTGTGTGCACTTTTTTTTTCTTTCTTTAACCGTTATCATATCATTGAATTTTCATTTCTTGGTCACACAGATTTGCACAACGAGGACTTCAGGCAACAGGAAAGAAGTCACAAAAAACAGAACAGCAGATGCCAGAAGTCGACAATAAGTAAGATTTAACAAATATCTATTTATCAGATATGTTATAGTTAAAGGTACACAATGTAATTTTTAACGTAGGGGCTGAGGGGGCGCTAGATCATTGACAGCTCCGAGCGCAACACGAACAAACAGACAAGCATAGGCTACTAGCCTTTGTCTTCGGTTGCGTGCCAAATGGCCAAATAAACACAGAAATATATCGAAATGCCAAGTCGAGTATTCACATAAACATAGTAGATGTAAGAACTGTGTGCGTTCACACACACGAAGAGGATTTATACTCATCAGTTGGTCAACCTCACAGTGAAAGCCCTGCACAATAAATTCCATATTGCAACTTATTTATTGTTTGCTGCATAATTGTTTGTTTTTAGTTATGGACCTAATAATTACTACTGTTGGCATTTTATTGAAAAAAAAAAATGCTTTTTAATAATAATTTAATATATTTTTTTACTGTGGCTCTTTTGGAAAAATGCATTTACCAAAAATGAAAAAAGAAAAATGTCTCTTTGGTCAAAAAAAGTTCCCAACCCTTTTCAGGGACACAGACGAAAATGAAAAGACTACAGTCAAAGCTCAGCTTTAGGGGAGTATTGTCAAATAATCTACTGCCCACTGACATGGTTTTGAAAGCTATTTATTATTAATATTTTGGCCTTCAAACTTATTAAAAATAAACTTATGTAGTATTTTTCTCGATGGAGCATTCCCCCCAACCTACCTCAAATTTGGGACCTCACTGATTTTAAATACCCTGCCAATGGCCCTAAGTAAACTGTAAAGTATTTATCTTTGTTTGAATAACTACTCAACCCTACCATACACATTAATACTGGAAAAAGAGCCCTTTTGGTGTAAAAACACATTAAGTCTATTTCCGGCGCCAGTCACCGTAAATAAGGGCTCCCCCTCCCTACAAAAGCCAGTTTAACCACTGTATATATATATACATATATATGCAAAATTTGGCCACTCAATTTTTAACATTCAATTATTTTATTTATCACAATTTAAGTTAATTTTATTAAATTGAGCAAGCACAAAATTCATTAGGCTATTCAATCAAATTTTCTTTAAGATTTTGCATAGGCCTATTCGTTTCAGCAAAATTTCAGTCAAGGACAATACGCCATTAAACAGCACCCATAGCACCGGGGAAATATCAGTATTCACCAAATTGGCTACAACAATCACTTACTATTTACAGTCTCAAATCAGGACAATGCGACGGTTGTTGTGATGGACGGAAAATGCATCAATGATGCGTTGAACATCCAAAGCCTTCGCTCTTCGTGAATTGATTAGCTGCCGTCTCTGCGTCCGCAGCAAACATCAGCGGAAAGCTCCGTGACAGACTCCGTACTATCAACATCTGAACCATTGCAACCTCTGGCTGAGATAAGTTTGTTCTCGTTTTTACTAGGAACCAGTGTTGGGCAAGCTACTCTGAAACTGTAGCTTTAAAATCTACTTGTAAGTTAAAGTAGTTAAGTTACATCAAGCTACCCCTTTTAAAAAATTGTTAGCTAAAAGTTATTATCAAAAAGTAGCTAGCTACATTGAAACAAGACAACCTTTTTTCTTTTTCTTTTTTTTACTGAATAATTGTTAATGAATAATGTTAGAATATTTGGGGTTTCAAGCTACATAATGCAATGCAATTAGGCTATGATTACAAATAGTATGAGGTGAATTCAGGGTTATTGGACACTTTTCCCCAGTCATTTCAATGGCAAAAAGCCAAAAACTGTTAGAATCATTTGATTTAGTTAACTATCCGATAATCAAATATGACCTATATCTCAAACTGGCTGGCAAAGAGCAAAAGGGCTACAAATTGAAGATCAGTGCAAAAACAAAATGTATGCAACTTAAATGAAATACTCAGGAGTCAGGATTAGTCTAAAGATGCGTGTTAAACTCATAAACTCATGCAGTGGAGAGTGCAGCATTCTGATCAGAAATGCTCCGAGACGCTGCAGTCATGAGCTGCTCGCGTGAACAGTTGCTTGACTATTTCTTTTCATTTTGAATATTTTCGTTTAAAAGTGGACATTTAAAGCTTTCTAAACACATATTTCATATGTCTGTGAGGCAAGTATAGCTGCTGAGTTTTGGTTCATTTATTTGATGTGCTCCAGTTAATGTGAAATGTGATCGCTCCCGCGCCTCCGTCACGATTATTATCTGCTATATAGCCTATTTGCTTCTTATTTATTAAATCCAGGCAATTGAAATGTTGATTAAAATTAAGATACAATATATACAAAACTAAATTCACTTTAAATAAACAAAACAAGACACTGGAGCGCCTTCCTAGCACGTCACACTGCTCGGCTTCACTCATTACAGGCTCGGCCGGTCACGCTACATCGCTACTTGCTGGATAAAATGCTACTGAAAAATGTAGTTAAGCGCGTCGCTACTGCTAGGAAGTAGGAACTAAATTAGAATCACGAGATCGCTTACCTGGCAGAAGGAACCGCTCCATTTTTTTCCAAAAATGATATGCTATATGTAGCTACAATTCACCTGACACATCACATCACATATGTAACGCACGCTTAATGAGTCTTTTTTTTTTTCATTTGTTGTTTCAAATTATTTAAGTATGTATTAATTATAATACAGCCTGTATATAATTGCTTCCAGCTAAAATATCTGGGGGTGCTATGGGGGTGCTTTGGTCTTTCTTGAGGGTGCTGAAGCCTCCATAGCGCCGCCCATGCAGTGCACTATGCAAACCTGCAAACTATGAGCCCAGCTGTCAGTATGGAGGCCTACTTCTCGTAGATGAGACTGCCTGGGTTAAATTGTGTTATGATATTAGTTATATTTTAAAACAGCCAGTCATTGTAGCCTACCACTCGGGGAATAGGCATTTAAAAAATAGACAGATTATGTGTGAGCACATGACTCGTTTACTCCACATACCTTTTTGGTAGACATTTTTTAATTTGCTGTTAGGTTTAGGTTAGGCCGAACGTTATATGTTTTGTCTGCACAGTTTCTTATTGATTCTCGCTGACTGGCATGATTTTAGATGCCATGGTAAAGACTTGGGCTGCCAGTGTCCGTTTCCATGGTGACTCGTACATTCGCCGCTCTGTTGAGAATGGTGTTAACCGGTTTGCTGAGCTTCCTCCCGAACGCGTAACTTAGTAAGCATCCCGAACCTCAAGTAAGCAATGTTTGGGTTAATCAACCAAGAGTTCAGCTAATGTTTGACCGTAAGATAGCCTTACTTTCTGGAATATTCCTGTTGTCACAAGGCGCGTGACGTGTTACTAAACTAAGTTTTCTTTCGCATTTTATTGCCCTTAAACTGCCAATACACACAAGGTTAAACCACACAAAGTTCACATAAACACAGTCCATGTCTGTGAATGTAAACACCTGGATCTCTACTGTGAATAATAATGTTTACTGTACATTGTATATTATTATTATTATTATTATAGCTTAATATATACTGTTTAATGTATGTTTAGTGTATATTGTTAAAGTATATGTATATCGTAAGTATGTGTATATTGTTTAAAGCTGTGAGAACTACACTCACATTGTGTAAATTATTTATTGTTTATTGTAGAGTTTACCGTGCTGTGAGTAATTGTGGGCGCATCAGATGTGTAATCTGATGCTGCTTTAAATGTTGTACATGTCATGTCATGACTGCTATGTTGCTCGGAACTGCACCTAAGAATTTCACCTGCTGTTGCACTTGTGTATATGGCTGTGTGACAATAAAGTGATTTGATTGATTGATTGATTGGGAAAGAAATCGCATGTACATTAGATCTGTGTAGTATTAGAGCGAAAGTACAGTACAGTATTGCTCTCTATTTTGTTAATGAGAATCAAATACAGAAATCCATCAATTTTTTCATCATAGTAGAAAATCAATATAAGGACAACGCTTTACGTGTCGCTGTTGCCTTTCAAGATGGTCTCTCGATATTGCGTACGTATTTGGATCACATTCACAAGTGCTCAACTTGCTTTGTGTGCACTTTTTTTTTTTTCTTTAACCGTTATCATATCATTGAATTTTAATTTCTTGGTCACACAGATTTGCACAACGAGGACTTCAGGCAACAGGAAAGAAGTCACAAAAAACAGAACAGCAGATGCCAGAAGTCGACAATAAGTAAGATTTAACAAATATCTATTTATCAGATATGTTATAGTTAAAGGTACACAATGTAATTTTTAACGTAGGGGCTGAGGGGGCGCTAGATCATTGACAGCTCCGAGCGCAACACGAACAAACAGACAAGCATAGGCTACTAGCCTTTGTCTTCGGTTGCGTGCCAAATGGCCAAATAAACACAGAAATATATCGAAATGCCAAGTCGAGTATTCACATAAACATAGTAGATGTAAGAACTGTGTGCGTTCACACACACAAAGAGGATTTGTACTCATCAGTTGGTCAACCTCACAGTGAAAGCCCTGCACAATAAATTCCATATTGCAACTTATTTATTGTTTGCTGCATAATTGTTTGTTTTTAGTTATGGACCTAATAATTACTACTGTTGGCATTTTATTGAAAAAAAAAAAGCTTTTTAATAATAATTTAATATATTTTTTTACTGTGGCTCTTTTGGAAAAATGCATTTACCAAAAATGAAAAAAGAAAAATGTCTCTTTGGTCAAAAAAAGTTCCCAACCCTTTTCAGGGACACAGACGAAAATGAAAAGACTACAGTCAAAGCTCAGCTTTAGGGGAGTATTGTCAAATAATCTACTGCCCACTGACATGGTTTTGAAAGCTATTTATTATTAATATTTTGGCCTTCAAACTTATTAAAAATAAACTTATGTAGTATTTTTCTCGATGGAGCATTCCCCCCAACCTACCTCAAATTTGGGACCTCACTGATTTTAAATACCCTGCCAATGGCCCTAAGTAAACTGTAAAGTATTTATCTTTGTTTGAATAACTACTCAACCCTACCATACACATTAATACTGGAAAAAGAGCCCTTTTGGTGTAAAAACACATTAAGTCTATTTCCGGCGCCAGTCACCGTAAATAAGGGCTCCCCCTCCCTACAAAAGCCAGTTTAACCACTGTATATATATATACATATATATGCAAAATTTGGCCACTCAATTTTTAACATTCAATTATTTTATTTATCACAATTTAAGTTAATTTTATTAAATTGAGCAAGCACAAAATTCATTAGGCTATTCAATCAAATTTTCTTTAAGATTTTGCATAGGCCTATTCGTTTCAGCAAAATTTCAGTCAAGGACAATACGCCATTAAACAGCACCCATAGCACCGGGGAAATATCAGTATTCACCAAATTGGCTACAACAATCACTTACTATTTACAGTCTCAAATCAGGACAATGCGACGGTTGTTGTGATGGACGGAAAATGCATCAATGATGCGTTGAACATCCAAAGCCTTCGCTCTTCGTGAATTGATTAGCTGCCGTCTCTGCGTCCGCAGCAAACATCAGCGGAAAGCTCCGTGACAGAATCCGTACTATCAACATCTGAACCATTGCAACCTCTGGCTGAGATAAGTTTGTTCTCGTTTTTACTAGGAACCAGTGTTGGGCAAGCTACTCTGAAACTGTAGCTTTAAAATCTACTTGTAAGTTAAAGTAGTTAAGTTACATCAAGCTACCCCTTTTAAAAAATTGTTAGCTAAAAGTTATTATCAAAAAGTAGCTAGCTACATTGAAACAAGACAATCTTTTTTCTTTTTCTTTTTTTTACTGAATAATTGTTAATGAATAATGTTAGAATATTTGGGGTTTCAAGCTACATAATGCAATGCAATTAGGCTATGATTACAAATAGTATGAGGTGAATTCAGGGTTATTGGACACTTTTCCCCAGTCATTTCAATGGCAAAAAGCCAAAAACTGTTAGAATCATTTGATTTAGTTAACTATCCGATAATCAAATATGACCTATATCTCAAACTGGCTGGCAAAGAGCAAAAGGGCTACAAATTGAAGATCAGTGCAAAAACAAAATGTATGCAACTTAAATGAAATACTCAGGAGTCAGGATTAGTCTAAAGATGCGTGTTAAACTCATAAACTCATGCAGTGGAGAGTGCAGCATTCTGATCAGAAATGCTCCGAGACGCTGCAGTCATGAGCTGCTCGCGTGAACAGTTGCTTGACTATTTCTTTTCATTTTGAATATTTTCGTTTAAAAGTGGACATTTAAAGCTTTCTAAACACATATTTCATATGTCTGTGAGGCAAGTATAGCTGCTGAGTTTTGGTTCATTTATTTGATGTGCTCCAGTTCATGTGAAATGTGATCGCTCCCGCGCCTCCGTCACGATTATTATCTGCTATATAGCCTATTTGCTTCTTATTTATTAAATCCAGGCAATTGAAATGTTGATTAAAATTAAGATACAATATATACAAAACGAAATTCACTTTAAATAAACAAAACAAGACACTGGAGCGCCTTCCTAGCACGTCACACTGCTCGGCTTCACTCATTACAGGCTCGGCCGGTCACGCTACATCGCTACTTGCTGGATAAAATGCTACTGAAAAATGTAGTTAAGCGCGTCGCTACTGCTAGGAAGTAGGAACTAAATTAGAATCACGAGATCGCTTACCTGGCAGAAGGAACCGCTCCATTTTTTTCCAGAAATGATATGCTATATGTAGCTACAATTCACCTGACACATCACATCACATATGTAACGCACGCTTAATGAGTCTTTTTTTTTTCATTTGTTGTTTCAAATAATTTAAGTATGTATTAATTATAATACAGCCTGTATATAATTGCTTCCAGCTAAAATATCTGGGGGTGCTATGGGGGTGCTTTGGTCTTTCTTGAGGGTGCTGAAGCCTCCATAGCGCCGCCCATGCAGTGCACTATGCAAACCTGCAAACTATGAGCCCAGCTGTCAGTATGGAGGCCTACTTCTCGTAGATGAGACTGCCTGGGTTAAATTGTGTTATGATATTAGTTATATTTTAAAACAGCCAGTCATTGTAGCCTACCACTCGGGGAATAGGCATTTAAAAAATAGACAGATTATGGAGTGATATAAAAATGGCATCGGGCAATCGGCCTGCTGGTATAAAAAGAATTAACGTTCATTTAAGGGTGCTTAACTCGCACCAGGTGTAGACAAAAAAAACTCATAAAGTTTCTTCAAGGTTGGCAGGTCTGACTAAGGTGTGTCCTGTAAATGTGGTGGGTGGGACACAGGCCACACCCTAGATTGCCAAAAATTGACCGAACAATATAAAAAAAAGAAATAAAAAAAAGAAGCTAATATCCAAAATATGGTTACATTTGTAATGAAACAGTCAAATACATGTTCAAATGACAAAGCAAAACTAATATCCAGATATAATTATTTTAAAATACGAAATCTGTGATGAATTGGCCTTTTTGTCGTGATGGCTCCTAGCTCTGGTGCAGCACTCTGGGCGGGACTTACTGGCTATTTCGGAAGAGATGGCTGTTCACCCCAGGTCAACACCTTGAGTTAGGACTAGGGTGTGTCCTGTAAGGTGGTGGGTGGGACACAGGCCACACCCTAGATTGCCAAAATATCGATGAAACAATTAAAAAAATATATTTTTAAAGAAGCTAATATCCAAAATATAGTTACATTTGTAATGAAACACAGTCAAATACATGTTCAAATAACAAAGCAAAACTAATACCCAGAAATAATTATTTTAAAATACGAAATCTGTGATGAATTGGCCTTTTTGTCGTGATGGCTCCTAGCTCTGGTGCAGCACTCTGGGCGGAACTTACTGGCTATTTCGGAAGAGATGGCTGTTCACCCCAAGTCAACACCTTGAGTTAGGACTAGGGTGTGTCCTGTAAGGTGGTGGGTGGGACACACCCTAGATTGCCAAAATATCGATGAAACAATTAAAAATATATATTTTTAAAGAAGCTAATATCCAAAATATAGTTACATTTGTAATGAAACACAGTCAAATACATGTTCAAATAAAATAGCAAAACTAATACCCAGATATAATTATTTTAAAATACGAAATTTGTGATGAATTGGCCTTTTTGTCGTGATGGCTCCTAGCTCTGGTGCAGCACTCTGGGCGGGACTTACTGGCTATTTCGGAAGAGATGGCTGTTCACCCCAAGTCAACACCTTGAGTTAGGACTAGGGTGTGTCCTGTAAGGTGGTGGGTGGGACACAGGCCACACCCTAGATTGCCAAAATATCGATGAATCAATTAAAAAAAATATATTTTTAAAGAAGCTAATATACAAAATATAGTTACATTTGTAATGAAACAGTCAAATACATGTTCAAATGACAAAAGGAAAACTAATACCCAGATATAATTATTTTAAAATACGAAATCTGTGATGAATTGGCCTTTTTGTCGTGATGGCTCCTAGCTCTGGTGCAGCACTCTGGGCGGGACTTACTGGCTATTTCGGAAGAGATGGCTGTTCACCCCAAGTCAACACCTTGAGTTAGGACTAGGGTGTGTCCTGTAAGGTGGTGGGTGGGACACACCCTAGATTGCCAAAATATCGATGAAACAATTAAAAAAATATATTTTTAAAGAAGCTAATATCCAAAATATAGTTACATTTGTAATGAAACACAGTCAAATACATGTTCAAATAACAAAGCAAAACTAATACCCAGAAATAATTATTTTAAAATACGAAATCTGTGATGAATTGGCCTTTTTGTCGTGATGGCTCCTAGCTCTGGTGCAGCACTCTGGGCGGGACTTACTGGCTATTTCGGAAGAGATGGCTGTTCACCCCAAGTCAACACCTTGAGTTAGGACTAGGGTGTGTCCTGTAAGGTGGTGGGTGGGACACAGGCCACACCCTAGATTGCCAAAATATCGATGAAACAATTAAAAAAATTATATTTTTAAAGAAGCTAATATCCAAAATATAGTTACATTTGTAATGAAACACAGTCAAATACATGTTCAAATAACAAAGCAAAACTAATACCCAAATATAATTATTTTAAAATACGAAATCTGTGATGAATTGGCCTTTTTGTCGTGATGGCTCCTAGCTCTGGTGCAGCACTCTGGGCGGAACTTACAGGCTATTTCGGAAGAGATGGCTGTTCACCCCAAGTCAACACCTTGAGTTAGGACTAGGGTGTGTCCTGTAAGGTGGTGGGTGGGACACAGGCCACACCCTAGATTGCCAAAATATCGATGAAACAATTTAAAAAAAATATTTTTAAAGAAGCAAATATCCAAAATAGTTACATTTGTAATGAAACACAGTCAAATACATGTTCAAATAACAAAGCAAAACTAATACCCAGATATAATTATTTTAAAATACGAAATCTGTGATGAATTGGCCTTTTTGTCGTGATGGCTCCTAGCTCTGGTGCAGCACTCTGGGCGGAACTTACTGGCTATTTCGGAAGAGATGGCTGTTCACCCCAAGTCAACACCTTGAGTTAGGACTAGGGTGTGTCCTGTAAGGTGGTGGGTGGGACACAGGCCACACCCTAGATTGCCAAAATATCGATGAAACAATTAAAAAAATTATATTTTTAAAGAAGCTAATATCCAAAATATAGTTACATTTGTAATGAAACACAGTCAAATACATGTTCAAATAAAAAAGCAAAACTACTACCCAGAAATAATTATTTTAAAATACGAAATCTGTGATGAATTGGCCTTTTTGTCGTGATGGCTCCTAGCTCTGGTGCAGCACTCTGGGCGGAACTTACTGGCTATTTCGGAAGAGATGGCTGTTCACCCCAAGTCAACACCTTGAGTTAGGACTAGGGTGTGTCCTGTAAGGTGGTGGGTGGGACACACCCTAGATTGCCAAAATATCGATGAAACAATTAAAAAAATTATATTTTTAAAGAAGCTAATATAAATAATATAGTTACATTTGTAATGAAACAGTCAAATACATGTTCAAATGACAAAGCAAAACTAATACCCAGATATAATTATTTTAAAATACGAAATCTGTGATGAATTGGCCTTTTTGTCGTGATGGCTCCTAGCTCTGGTGCAGCACTCTGGGCGGAACTTACTGGCTATTTCGGAAGAGATGGCTGTTCACCCCAAGTCAACACCTTGAGTTAGGACTAGGGTGTGTCCTGTAAGGTGGTGGGTGGGACACAGGCCACACCCTAGATTGCCAAAATATCGATGAAACAATTAAAAAAATTATATTTTTAAAGAAGCTAATATCCAAAATATAGTTACATTTGTAATGAAACACAGTCAAATACATGTTCAAATGACAAAAGGAAAACTAATACCCAGATATAATTATTTTAAAATACGAAATCTGTGATGAATTGGCCTTTTTGTCGTGATGGCTCCTAGCTCTGGTGCAGCACTCTGGGCGGAACTTACTGGCTATTTCGGAAGAGATGGCTGTTCACTCCAAGTCAACACCTTGAGTTAGGACTAGGGTGTGTCCTGTAAGGTGGTGGGTGGGACACACCCTAGATTGCCAAAATATCGATGAAACAATTAAAAAAATTATATTTTTAAAGAAGCTAATATACAAAATATAGTTACATTTGTAATGAAACAGTCAAATACATGTTCAAATGACAAAGCAAAACTAATACCCAGATATAATTATTTTAAAATACGAAATCTGTGATGAATTGGCCTTTTTGTCGTGATGGCTCCTAGCTCTGGTGCAGCACTCTGGGCGGAACTTACTGGCTATTTCGGAAGAGATGGCTGTTCACCCCAAGTCAACACCTTGAGTTAGGACTAGGGTGTGTCCTGTAAGGTGGTGGGTGGGACACAGGCCACACCCTAGATTGCCAAAATATCGATGAAACAATTAAAAAAATATATTTTTAAAGAAGCTAATATACAAAATATAGTTACATTTGTAATGAAACAGTCAAATACATGTTCAAATGACAAAGCAAAACTAATACCCAGATATAATTATTTTAAAATACGAAATCTGTGATGAATTGGCCTTTTTGTCGTGATGGCTCCTAGCTCTGGTGCAGCACTCTGGGCGGGACTTACTGGCTATTTCGGAAGAGATGGCTGTTCACCCCAAGTCAACACCTTGAGTTAGGACTAGGGTGTGTCCTGTAAGGTGGTGGGTGGGACACAGGCCACACCCTAGATTGCCAAAATATCGATGAAACAATTTAAAAAATATATTTTTAAAGAAGCTAATATCCAAAATATAGTTACATTTGTAATGAAACACAGTCAAATACATGTTCAAATAACAAAGCAAAACTAATACCCAGATATAATTATTTTAAAATACGAAATCTGTGATGAATTGGCCTTTTTGTCGTGATGGCTCCTAGCTCTGGTGCAGCACTCTGGGCGGAACTTACTGGCTATTTCGGAAGAGATGGCTGTTCACCCCAAGTCAACACCTTGAGTTAGGACTAGGGTGTGTCCTGTAAGGTGGTGGGTGGGACACAGGCCACACCCTAGATTGCCAAAATATCGATGAAACAATTAAAAAAATTATATTTTTAAAGAAGCTAATATACAAAATATAGTTACATTTGTAATGAAACAGTCAAATACATGTTCAAATGACAAAGCAAAACTAATACCCAGATATAATTATTTTAAAATACGAAATCTGTGATGAATTGGCCTTTTTGTCGTGATGGCTCCTAGCTCTGGTGCAGCACTCTGGGCGGGACTTACTGGCTATTTCGGAAGAGATGGCTGTTCACCCCAAGTCAACACCTTGAGTTAGGACTAGGGTGTGTCCTGTAAGGTGGTGGGTGGGACACAGGCCACACCCTAGATTGCCAAAATATCGATGAAACAATTAAAAAAATTATATTTTTAAAGAAGCTAATATACAAAATATAGTTACATTTGTAATGAAACAGTCAAATACATGTTCAAATGACAAAGCAAAACTAATACCCAGATATAATTATTTTAAAATACGAAATCTGTGATGAATTGGCCTTTTTGTCGTGATGGCTCCTAGCTCTGGTGCAGCACTCTGGGCGGGACTTACTGGCTATTTCGGAAGAGATGGCTGTTCACCCCAAGTCAACACCTTGAGTTAGGACTAGGGTGTGTCCTGTAAGGTGGTGGGTGGGACACAGGCCACACCCTAGATTGCCAAAATATCGATGAAACAATTAAAAAAATTATATTTTTAAAGAAGCTAATATCCAAAATATAGTTACATTTGTAATGAAACACAGTCAAATACATGTTCAAATAACAAAGCAAAACTAATACCCAGATATAATTATTTTAAAATACGAAATCTGTGATGAATTGGCCTTTTTGTCGTGATGGCTCCTAGCTCTGGTGCAGCACTCTGGGCGGAACTTACTGGCTATTTCGGAAGAGATGGCTGTTCACCCCAAGTCAACACCTTGAGTTAGGACTAGGGTGTGTCCTGTAAGGTGGTGGGTGGGACACACCCTAGATTGCCAAAATATCGATGAAACAATTAAAAAAATATATTTTTAAAGAAGCTAATATACAAAATATAGTTACATTTGTAATGAAACACAGTCAAATACATGTTCAAATAACAAAGCAAAACTAATACCCAGATATAATTATTTTAAAATATGAAATCTGTGATGAATTGGCCTTTTTGTCGTGATGGCTCCTAGCTCTGGTGCAGCACTCTGGGCGGGACTTACTGGCTATTTCGGAAGAGATGGCTGTTCACCCCAAGTCAACACCTTGAGTTAGGACTAGGGTGTGTCCTGTAAGGTGGTGGGTGGGACACACCCTAGATTGCCAAAATATCGATGAAACAATTAAAAAAATATATTTTTAAAGAAGCTAATATCCAAAATATAGTTACATTTGTAATGAAACACAGTCAAATACATGTTCAAATAACAAAGCAAAACTAATACCCAGATATAATTATTTTAAAATACGAAATCTGTGATGAATTGGCCTTTTTGTCGTGATGGCTCCTAGCTCTGGTGCAGCACTCTGGGCGGGACTTACTGTCTATTTCGGAAGAGATGGCTGTTCACCCCAAGTCAACACCTTGAGTTAGGACTAGGGTGTGTCCTGTAAGGTGGTGGGTGGGACACAGGCCACACCCTAGATTGCCAAAATATCGATGAAACAATTAAAAAAATATATTTTTAAAGAAGCTAATATCCAAAATATAGTTACATTTGTAATGAAACACAGTCAAATACATGTTCAAATAACAAAGCAAAACTAATACCCAGATATAATTATTTTAAAATACGAAATCTGTGATGAATTGGCCTTTTTGTCGTGATGGCTCCTAGCTCTGGTGCAGCACTCTGGGCGGGACTTACTGGCTATTTCGGAAGAGATGGCTGTTCACCCCAAGTCAACACCTTGAGTTAGGACTAGGGTGTGTCCTGTAAGGTGGTGGGTGGGACACAGGCCACACCCTAGATTGCCAAAATATCGATGAAACAATTAAAAAAATTATATTTTTAAAGAAGCTAATATACAAAATATAGTTACATTTGTAATGAAACAGTCAAATACATGTTCAAATGACAAAGCAAAACTAATACCCAGATATAATTATTTTAAAATACGAAATCTGTGATGAATTGGCCTTTTTGTCGTGATGGCTCCTAGCTCTGGTGCAGCACTCTGGGCGGAACTTACTGGCTATTTCGGAAGAGATGGCTGTTCACCCCAAGTCAACACCTTGAGTTAGGACTAGGGTGTGTCCTGTAAGGTGGTGGGTGGGACACAGGCCACACCCTAGATTGCCAAAATATCGATGAAACAATTAAAAAAATTATATTTTTAAAGAAGCTAATATCCAAAATATAGTTACATTTGTAATGAAACACAGTCAAATACATGTTCAAATAACAAAGCAAAACTAATACCCAGATATAATTATTTTAAAATACGAAATCTGTGATGAATTGGCCTTTTTGTCGTGATGGCTCCTAGCTCTGGTGCAGCACTCTGGGCGGAACTTACTGGCTATTTCGGAAGAGATGGCTGTTCACCCCAAGTCAACACCTTGAGTTTGGACTAGGGTGTGTCCTGTAAGGTGGTGGGTGGGACACAGGCCACACCCTAGATTGCCAAAATATCGATGAAACAATTAAAAAAATTATATTTTTAAAGAAGCTAATATACAAAATATAGTTACATTTGTAATGAAACACAGTCAAATACATGTTCAAATAACAAAGCAAAACTAATACCCAGATATAATTATTTTAAAATACGAAATCTGTGATGAATTGGCCTTTTTGTCGTGATGGCTCCTAGCTCTGGTGCAGCACTCTGGGCGGAACTTACTGGCTATTTCGGAAGAGATGGCTGTTCACCCCAAGTCAACACCTTGAGTTAGGACTAGGGTGTGTCCTGTAAGGTTGTGGGTGGGACACAGGCCACACCCTAGATTGCCAAAATATCGATGAAACAATTAAAAAAATATATTTTTAAAGAAGCTAATATCCAAAATATAGTTACATTTGTAATGAAACACAGTCAAATACATGTTCAAATAACAAAGCAAAACTAATACCCAGAAATAATTATTTTAAAATACGAAATCTGTGATGAATTGGCCTTTTTGTCGTGATGGCTCCTAGCTCTGGTGCAGCACTCTGGGCGGAACTTACTGGCTATTTCGGAAGAGATGGCTGTTCACCCCAAGTCAACACCTTGAGTTAGGACTAGGGTGTGTCCTGTAAGGTGGTGGGTGGGACACAGGCCACACCCTAGATTGCCAAAATATCGATGAAACAATTAAAAATATATATTTTTAAAGAAGCTAATATCCAAAATATAGTTACATTTGTAATGAAACACAGTCAAATACATGTTCAAATAACAAAGCAAAACTAATACCCAGAAATAATTATTTTAAAATACGAAATCTGTGATGAATTGGCCTTTTTGTCGTGATGGCTCCTAGCTCTGGTGCAGCACTCTGGGCGGGACTTACTGGCTATTTCGGAAGAGATGGCTGTTCACCCCAAGTCAACACCTTGAGTTAGGACTAGGGTGTGTCCTGTAAGGTGGTGGGTGGGACACACCCTAGATTGCCAAAATATCGATGAAACAATTAAAAAAATATATTTTTAAAGAAGCTAATATCCAAAATATAGTTACATTTGTAATGAAACACAGTCAAATACATGTTCAAATAACAAAGCAAAACTAATACCCAGATATAATTATTTTAAAATACGAAATCTGTGATGAATTGGCCTTTTTGTCGTGATGGCTCCTAGCTCTGGTGCAGCACTCTGGGCGGGACTTACTGGCTATTTCGGAAGAGATGGCTGTTCACCCCAAGTCAACACCTTGAGTTAGGACTAGGGTGTGTCCTGTAAGGTGGTGGGTGGGACACAGGCCACACCCTAGATTGCCAAAATATCGATGAAACAATTAAAAAAATTATATTTTTAAAGAAGCTAATATCCAAAATATAGTTACATTTGTAATGAAACAGTCAAATACATGTTCAAATGACAAAGCAAAACTAATACCCAGATATAATTATTTTAAAATACGAAATCTGTGATGAATTGGCCTTTTTGTCGTGATGGCTCCTAGCTCTGGTGCAGCACTCTGGGCGGAACTTACTGGCTATTTCGGAAGAGATGGCTGTTCACCCCAAGTCAACACCTTGAGTTAGGACTAGAGTGTGTCCTGTAAGGTGGTGGGTGGGACACACCCTAGATTGCCAAAATATCGATGAAACAATTAAAAAAATTATATTTTTAAAGAAGCTAATATCCAAAATATAGTTACATTTGTAATGAAACAGTCAAATACATGTTCAAATGACAAAGCAAAACTTAATACCCAGTTATAATTATTTTAAAATACGAAATCTGTGATGAATTGGCCTTTTTGTCGTGATGGCTCCTAGCTCCGGTGCAGCACTCTGGGCGGGACTTACTGGCTATTTCGGAAGAGATGGCTGTTCACCCCAAGTCAACACCTTGAGTTAGGACTAGGGTGTGTCCTGTAAGGTGGTGGGTGGGACACAGGCCACACCCTAGATTGCCAAAATATCGATGAAACAATTAAAAAAATATATTTTTAAAGAAGCTATTATCCAAAATATAGTTACATTTGTAATGAAACACAGTCAAATACATGTTCAAATAACAAAGCAAAACTAATACCCAGAAATAATTATTTTAAAATACGAAATCTGTGATGAATTGGCCTTTTTGTCGTGATGGCTCCTAGCTCTGGTGCAGCACTCTGGGCGGAACTTACTGGCTATTTCGGAAGAGATGGCTGTTCACCCCAAGTCAACACCTTGAGTTAGGACTAGGGTGTGTCCTGTAAGGTGGTGGGTGGGACACAGGCCACACCCTAGATTGCCAAAATATCGATGAAACAATTAAAAAAATTATATTTTTAAAGAAGCTAATATCCAAAATATAGTTACATTTGTAATGAAACAGTCAAATACATGTTCAAATGACAAAGCAAAACTAATACCCAGATATAATTATTTTAAAATACGAAATCTGTGATGAATTGGCCTTTTTGTCGTGATGGCTCCTAGCTCTGGTGCAGCACTCTGGGCGGAACTTACTGGTTATTTCGGAAGAGATGGCTGTTCACCCCAAGTCAACACCTTGAGTTAGGACTAGAGTGTGTCCTGTAAGGTGGTGGGTGTGACACACCCTAGATTGCCAAAATATCGATGAAACAATTAAAAAAATTATATTTTTAAAGAAGCTAATATACAAAATATAGTTACATTTGTAATGAAACACAGTCAAATACATGTTCAAATAACAAAGCAAAACTAATACCCAGATATAATTATTTTAAAATACGAAATCTGTGATGAATTGGCCTTTTTGTCGTGATGGCTCCTAGCTCTGGTGCAGCACTCTGGGCGGGACTTACTGTCTATTTTAGAAGAGATGGCTGTTCACCCCAAGTCAACACCTTGAGTTAGGACTAGGGTGTGTCCTGTAAGGTGGTGGGTGGGACACAGGCCACACCCTAGATTGCCAAAATATCGATGAAACAATTTAAAAAATATATTTTTAAAGAAGCTAATATCCAAAATATAGTTACATTTGTAATGAAACACAGTCAAATACATGTTCAAATAACAAAGCAAAACTACTACCCAGATATAATTATTTTAAAATACGAAATCTGTGATGAATTGGCCTTTTTGTCGTGATGGCTCCTAGCTCTGGTGCAGCACTCTGGGCGGGACTTACTGGCTATTTCGGAAGAGATGGCTGTTCACCCCAAGTCAACACCTTGAGTTAGGACTAGGGTGTGTCCTGTAAGGTGGTGGGTGGGACACAGGCCACACCCTAGATTGCCAAAATATCGATGAAACAATTAAAAAAATTATATTTTTAAAGAAGCTAATATACAAAATATAGTTACATTTGTAATGAAACAGTCAAATACATGTTCAAATGACAAAGCAAAACTAATACCCAGATATAATTATTTTAAAATACGAAATCTGTGATGAATTGGCCTTTTTGTCGTGATGGCTCCTAGCTCTGGTGCAGCACTCTGGGCGGGACTTACTGGCTATTTCGGAAGAGATGGCTGTTCACCCCAAGTCAACACCTTGAGTTAGGACTAGGGTGTGTCCTGTAAGGTGGTGGGTGGGACACAGGCCACACCCTAGATTGCCAAAATATCGATGAAACAGTTAAAAAAATTATATTTTTAAAGAAGCTAATATCCAAAATATAGTTACATTTGTAATGAAACACAGTCAAATACATGTTCAAATGACAAAGCAAAACTAATACCCAGATATAATTATTTTAAAATACGAAATCTGTGATGAATTGGCCTTTTTGTCGTGATGGCTCCTAGCTCTGGTGCAGCACTCTGGGCGGAACTTACTGGCTATTTCGGAAGAGATGGCTGTTCACCCCAAGTCAACACCTTGAGTTAGGACTAGAGTGTGTCCTGTAAGGTGGTGGGTGGGACACACCCTAGATTGCCAAAATATCGATGAAACAATTTAAAAAATTATATTTTTAAAGAAGCTAATATCCAAAATATAGTTACATTTGTAATGAAACAGTCAAATACATGTTCAAATGACAAAGCAAAACTTAATACCCAGTTATAATTATTTTAAAATACGAAATCTGTGATGAATTGGCCTTTTTGTCGTGATGGCTCCTAGCTCCGGTGCAGCACTCTGGGCGGAACTTACTGGCTATTTCGGAAGAGATGGCTGTTCACCCCAAGTCAACACCTTGAGTTAGGACTAGGGTGTGTCCTGTAAGGTGGTGGGTGGGACACAGGCCACACCCTAGATTGCCAAAATATCGATGAAACAATTAAAAAAATATATTTTTAAAGAAGCTATTATCCAAAATATAGTTACATTTGTAATGAAACACAGTCAAATACATGTTCAAATAACAAAGCAAAACTAATACCCATAAATAATTATTTTAAAATACGAAATCTGTGATGAATTGGCCTTTTTGTCGTGATGGCTCCTAGCTCTGGTGCAGCACTCTGGGCGGAACTTACTGGCTATTTCGGAAGAGATGGCTGTTCACCCCAAGTCAACACCTTGAGTTAGGACTAGGGTGTGTCCTGTAAGGTGGTGGGTGGGACACAGGCCACACCCTAGATTGCCAAAATATCGATGAAACAATTAAAAAAATTATATTTTTAAAGAAGCTAATATCCAAAATATAGTTACATTTGTAATGAAACAGTCAAATACATGTTCAAATGACAAAGCAAAACTAATACCCAGATATAATTATTTTAAAATACGAAATCTGTGATGAATTGGCCTTTTTGTCGTGATGGCTCCTAGCTCTGGTGCAGCACTCTGGGCGGAACTTACTGGTTATTTCGGAAGAGATGGCTGTTCACCCCAAGTCAACACCTTGAGTTAGGACTAGAGTGTGTCCTGTAAGGTGGTGGGTGTGACACACCCTAGATTGCCAAAATATCGATGAAACAATTAAAAAAATTATATTTTTAAAGAAGCTAATATACAAAATATAGTTACATTTGTAATGAAACACAGTCAAATACATGTTCAAATAACAAAGCAAAACTAATACCCAGATATAATTATTTTAAAATACGAAATCTGTGATGAATTGGCCTTTTTGTCGTGATGGCTCCTAGCTCTGGTGCAGCACTCTGGGCGGGACTTACTGTCTATTTTAGAAGAGATGGCTGTTCACCCCAAGTCAACACCTTGAGTTAGGACTAGGGTGTGTCCTGTAAGGTGGTGGGTGGGACACAGGCCACACCCTAGATTGCCAAAATATCGATGAAACAATTTAAAAAATATATTTTTAAAGAAGCTAATATCCAAAATATAGTTACATTTGTAATGAAACACAGTCAAATACATGTTCAAATAACAAAGCAAAACTAATACCCAGATATAATTATTTTAAAATACGAAATCTGTGATGAATTGGCCTTTTTTGTCGTGATGGCTCCTAGCTCTGGTGCAGCACTCTGGGCGGAACTTACTGGCTATTTCGGAAGAGATGGCTGTTCACCCCAAGTCAACACCTTGAGTTAGGACTAGGGTGTGTCCTGTAAGGTGGTGGGTGGGACACACCCTAGATTGCCAAAATATCGATGAAACAATTAAAAAAATATATTTTTAAAGAAGCTAATATACAAAATATAGTTACATTTGTAATGAAACACAGTCAAATACATGTTCAAATAACAAAGCAAAACTAATACCCAGATATAATTATTTTAAAATATGAAATCTGTGATGAATTGGCCTTTTTGTCGTGATGGCTCCTAGCTCTGGTGCAGCACTCTGGGCGGGACTTACTGGCTATTTCGGAAGAGATGGCTGTTCACCCCAAGTCAACACCTTGAGTTAGGACTAGGGTGTGTCCTGTAAGGTGGTGGGTGGGACACACCCTAGATTGCCAAAATATCGATGAAACAATTAAAAAAATATATTTTTAAAGAAGCTAATATCCAAAATATAGTTACATTTGTAATGAAACACAGTCAAATACATGTTCAAATAACAAAGCAAAACTAATACCCAGATATAATTATTTTAAAATACGAAATCTGTGATGAATTGGCCTTTTTGTCGTGATGGCTCCTAGCTCTGGTGCAGCACTCTGGGCGGGACTTACTGTCTATTTCGGAAGAGATGGCTGTTCACCCCAAGTCAACACCTTGAGTTAGGACTAGGGTGTGTCCTGTAAGGTGGTGGGTGGGACACAGGCCACACCCTAGATTGCCAAAATATCGATGAAACAATTTAAAAAATATATTTTTAAAGAAGCTAATATCCAAAATATAGTTACATTTGTAATGAAACACAGTCAAATACATGTTCAAATAACAAAGCAAAACTAATACCCAGATATAATTATTTTAAAATACGAAATCTGTGATGAATTGGCCTTTTTGTCGTGATGGCTCCTAGCTCTGGTGCAGCACTCTGGGCGGGACTTACTGGCTATTTCGGAAGAGATGGCTGTTCACCCCAAGTCAACACCTTGAGTTAGGACTAGGGTGTGTCCTGTAAGGTGGTGGGTGGGACACAGGCCACACCCTAGATTGCCAAAATATCGATGAAACAATTAAAAAAAAAATATTTTTAAAGAAGCTAATATACAAAATATAGTTACATTTGTAATGAAACACAGTCAAATACATGTTCAAATAACAAAGCAAAACTAATACCCAGAAATAATTATTTTAAAATACGAAATCTGTGATGAATTGGCCTTTTTGTCGTGATGGCTCCTAGCTCTGGTGCAGCACTCTGGGCGGGACTTACTGGCTATTTCGGAAGAGATGGCTGTTCACCCCAAGTCAACACCTTGAGTTAGGACTAGGGTGTGTCCTGTAAGGTGGTGGGTGGGACACACCCTAGATTGCAAAATATCGATGAAACAATTAAAAATATATATTTTTAAAGAAGCTAATATCCAAAATATAGTTACATTTGTAATGAAACACAGTCAAATACATGTTCAAATAACAAAGCAAAACTAATACCCAGAAATAATTATTTTAAAATACGAAATCTGTGATGAATTGGCCTTTTTGTCGTGATGGCTCCTAGCTCTGGTGCAGCACTCTGGGCGGGACTTACTGGCTATTTCGGAAGAGATGGCTGTTCACCCCAAGTCAACACCTTGAGTTAGGACTAGGGTGTGTCCTGTAAGGTGGTGGGTGGGACACAGGCCACACCCTAGATTGCCAAAATATCGATGAAACAATTAAAAAAATTATATTTTTAAAGAAGCTAATATCCAAAATATAGTTACATTTGTAATGAAACACAGTCAAATACATGTTCAAATGACAAAAGGAAAACTAATACCCAGATATAATTATTTTAAAATACGAAATCTGTGATGAATTGGCCTTTTTGTCGTGATGGCTCCTAGCTCTGGTGCAGCACTCTGGGCGGAACTTACTGGCTATTTCGGAAGAGATGGCTGTTCACTCCAAGTCAACACCTTGAGTTAGGACTAGGGTGTGTCCTGTAAGGTGGTGGGTGGGACACACCCTAGATTGCCAAAATATTGATGAAACAATTAAAAAAATTATATTTTTAAAGAAGCTAATATACAAAATATAGTTACATTTGTAATGAAACAGTCAAATACATGTTCAAATGACAAAGCAAAACTAATACCCAGATATAATTATTTTAAAATACGAAATCTGTGATGAATTGGCCTTTTTGTCGTGATGGCTCCTAGCTCTGGTGCAGCACTCTGGGCGGAACTTACTGGCTATTTCGGAAGAGATGGCTGTTCACCCCAAGTCAACACCTTGAGTTAGGACTAGGGTGTGTCCTGTAAGGTGGTGGGTGGGACACAGGCCACACCCTAGATTGCCAAAATATCGATGAAACAATTAAAAAAATATATTTTTAAAGAAGCTAATATACAAAATATAGTTACATTTGTAATGAAACAGTCAAATACATGTTCAAATGACAAAGCAAAACTAATACCCAGATATAATTATTTTAAAATACGAAATCTGTGATGAATTGGCCTTTTTGTCGTGATGGCTCCTAGCTCTGGTGCAGCACTCTGGGCGGGACTTACTGTCTATTTTAGAAGAGATGGCTGTTCACCCCAAGTCAACACCTTGAGTTAGGACTAGGGTGTGTCCTGTAAGGTGGTGGGTGGGACACAGGCCACACCCTAGATTGCCAAAATATCGATGAAACAATTTAAAAAATATATTTTTAAAGAAGCTAATATCCAAAATATAGTTACATTTGTAATGAAACACAGTCAAATACATGTTCAAATAACAAAGCAAAACTACTACCCAGATATAATTATTTTAAAATACGAAATCTGTGATGAATTGGCCTTTTTGTCGTGATGGCTCCTAGCTCTGGTGCAGCACTCTGGGCGGAACTTACTGGCTATTTCGGAAGAGATGGCTGTTCACCCCAAGTCAACACCTTGAGTTAGGACTAGGGTGTGTCCTGTAAGGTGGTGGGTGGGACACAGGCCACACCCTAGATTGCCAAAATATCGATGAAACAATTAAAAAAATTATATTTTTAAAGAAGCTAATATACAAAATATAGTTACATTTGTAATGAAACAGTCAAATACATGTTCAAATGACAAAGCAAAACTAATACCCAGATATAATTATTTTAAAATATGAAATCTGTGATGAATTGGCCTTTTTGTCGTGATGGCTCCTAGCTCTGGTGCAGCACTCTGGGCGGGACTTACTGGCTATTTCGGAAGAGATGGCTGTTCACCCCAAGTCAACACCTTGAGTTAGGACTAGGGTGTGTCCTGTAAGGTGGTGGGTGGGACACAGGCCACACCCTAGATTGCCAAAATATCGATGAAACAATTAAAAAAATTATATTTTTAAAGAAGCTAATATACAAAATATAGTTACATTTGTAATGAAACAGTCAAATACATGTTCAAATGACAAAGCAAAACTAATACCCAGATATAATTATTTTAAAATACGAAATCTGTGATGAATTGGCCTTTTTGTCGTGATGGCTCCTAGCTCTGGTGCAGCACTCTGGGCGGGACTTACTGGCTATTTCGGAAGAGATGGCTGTTCACCCCAAGTCAACACCTTGAGTTAGGACTAGGGTGTGTCCTGTAAGGTGGTGGGTGGGACACAGGCCACACCCTAGATTGCCAAAATATCGATGAAACAATTAAAAAAATATATTTTTAAAGAAGCTAATATACAAAATATAGTTACATTTGTAATGAAACACAGTCAAATACATGTTCAAATAACAAAGCAAAACTAATACCCAGATATAATTATTTTAAAATATGAAATCTGTGATGAATTGGCCTTTTTGTCGTGATGGCTCCTAGCTCTGGTGCAGCACTCTGGGCGGGACTTACTGGCTATTTCGGAAGAGATGGCTGTTCACCCCAAGTCAACACCTTGAGTTAGGACTAGGGTGTGTCCTGTAAGGTGGTGGGTGGGACACACCCTAGATTGCCAAAATATCGATGAAACAATTAAAAAAATATATTTTTAAAGAAGCTAATATCCAAAATATAGTTACATTTGTAATGAAACACAGTCAAATACATGTTCAAATAACAAAGCAAAACTAATACCCAGATATAATTATTTTAAAATACGAAATCTGTGATGAATTGGCCTTTTTGTCGTGATGGCTCCTAGCTCTGGTGCAGCACTCTGGGCGGGACTTACTGTCTATTTCGGAAGAGATGGCTGTTCACCCCAAGTCAACACCTTGAGTTAGGACTAGGGTGTGTCCTGTAAGGTGGTGGGTGGGACACAGGCCACACCCTAGATTGCCAAAATATCGATGAAACAATTTAAAAAATATATTTTTAAAGAAGCTAATATCCAAAATATAGTTACATTTGTAATGAAACACAGTCAAATACATGTTCAAATAACAAAGCAAAACTAATACCCAGATATAATTATTTTAAAATACGAAATCTGTGATGAATTGGCCTTTTTGTCGTGATGGCTCCTAGCTCTGGTGCAGCACTCTGGGCGGGACTTACTGGCTATTTCGGAAGAGATGGCTGTTCACCCCAAGTCAACACCTTGAGTTAGGACTAGGGTGTGTCCTGTAAGGTGGTGGGTGGGACACAGGCCACACCCTAGATTGCCAAAATATCGATGAAACAATTAAAAAAATTATATTTTTAAAGAAGCTAATATACAAAATATAGTTACATTTGTAATGAAACAGTCAAATACATGTTCAAATGACAAAGCAAAACTAATACCCAGATATAATTATTTTAAAATACGAAATCTGTGATGAATTGGCCTTTTTGTCGTGATGGCTCCTAGCTCTGGTGCAGCACTCTGGGCGGAACTTACTGGCTATTTCGGAAGAGATGGCTGTTCACCCCAAGTCAACACCTTGAGTTAGGACTAGGGTGTGTCCTGTAAGGTGGTGGGTGGGACACAGGCCACACCCTAGATTGCCAAAATATCGATGAAACAATTAAAAAAATTATATTTTTAAAGAAGCTAATATCCAAAATATAGTTACATTTGTAATGAAACACAGTCAAATACATGTTCAAATAACAAAGCAAAACTAATACCCAGATATAATTATTTTAAAATACGAAATCTGTGATGAATTGGCCTTTTTGTCGTGATGGCTCCTAGCTCTGGTGCAGCACTCTGGGCGGAACTTACTGGCTATTTCGGAAGAGATGGCTGTTCACCCCAAGTCAACACCTTGAGTTTGGACTAGGGTGTGTCCTGTAAGGTGGTGGGTGGGACACAGGCCACACCCTAGATTGCCAAAATATCGATGAAACAATTAAAAAAATTATATTTTTAAAGAAGCTAATATACAAAATATAGTTACATTTGTAATGAAACACAGTCAAATACATGTTCAAATAACAAAGCAAAACTAATACCCAGATATAATTATTTTAAAATACGAAATCTGTGATGAATTGGCCTTTTTGTCGTGATGGCTCCTAGCTCTGGTGCAGCACTCTGGGCGGAACTTACTGGCTATTTCGGAAGAGATGGCTGTTCACCCCAAGTCAACACCTTGAGTTAGGACTAGGGTGTGTCCTGTAAGGTTGTGGGTGGGACACAGGCCACACCCTAGATTGCCAAAATATCGATGAAACAATTAAAAAAATATATTTTTAAAGAAGCTAATATCCAAAATATAGTTACATTTGTAATGAAACACAGTCAAATACATGTTCAAATAACAAAGCAAAACTAATACCCAGAAATAATTATTTTAAAATACGAAATCTGTGATGAATTGGCCTTTTTGTCGTGATGGCTCCTAGCTCTGGTGCAGCACTCTGGGCGGAACTTACTGGCTATTTCGGAAGAGATGGCTGTTCACCCCAAGTCAACACCTTGAGTTAGGACTAGGGTGTGTCCTGTAAGGTGGTGGGTGGGACACAGGCCACACCCTAGATTGCCAAAATATCGATGAAACAATTAAAAATATATATTTTTAAAGAAGCTAATATCCAAAATATAGTTACATTTGTAATGAAACACAGTCAAATACATGTTCAAATAACAAAGCAAAACTAATACCCAGAAATAATTATTTTAAAATACGAAATCTGTGATGAATTGGCCTTTTTGTCGTGATGGCTCCTAGCTCTGGTGCAGCACTCTGGGCGGGACTTACTGGCTATTTCGGAAGAGATGGCTGTTCACCCCAAGTCAACACCTTGAGTTTGGACTAGGGTGTGTCCTGTAAGGTGGTGGGTGGGACACAGGCCACACCCTAGATTGCCAAAATATCGATGAAACAATTAAAAAAATATATTTTTAAAGAAGCTAATATCCAAAATATAGTTACATTTGTAATGAAACACAGTCAAATACATGTTCAAATAAAAAAGCAAAACTAATACCCAGAAATAATTATTTTAAAATACGAAATCTGTGATGAATTGGCCTTTTTGTCGTGATGGCTCCTAGCTCTGGTGCAGCACTCTGGGCGGGACTTACTGGCTATTTCGGAAGAGATGGCTGTTCACCCCAAGTCAACACCTTGAGTTAGGACTAGGGTGTGTCCTGTAAGGTGGTGGGTGGGACACAGGCCACACCCTAGATTGCCAAAATATCGATGAAACAATTAAAAAAATTATATTTTTAAAGAAGCTAATATCCAAAATATAGTTACATTTGTAATGAAACACAGTCAAATACATGTTCAAATAACAAAGCAAAACTAATACCCAGATATAATTATTTTAAAATACGAAATCTGTGATGAATTGGCCTTTTTGTCGTGATGGCTCCTAGCTCTGGTGCAGCACTCTGGGCGGGACTTACTGGCTATTTCGGAAGAGATGGCTGTTCACCCCAAGTCAACACCTTGAGTTAGGACTAGGGTGTGTCCTGTAAGGTGGTGGGTGGGACACAGGCCACACCCTAGATTGCCAAAATATCGATGAAACAATTAAAAAAATTATATTTTTAAAGAAGCTAATATCCAAAATATAGTTACATTTGTAATGAAACAGTCAAATACATGTTCAAATGACAAAGCAAAACTAATACCCAGATATAATTATTTTAAAATACGAAATCTGTGATGAATTGGCCTTTTTGTCGTGATGGCTCCTAGCTCTGGTGCAGCACTCTGGGCGGAACTTACTGGCTATTTCGGAAGAGATGGCTGTTCACCCCAAGTCAACACCTTGAGTTAGGACTAGAGTGTGTCCTGTAAGGTGGTGGGTGGGACACACCCTAGATTGCCAAAATATCGATGAAACAATTAAAAAAATTATATTTTTAAAGAAGCTAATATCCAAAATATAGTTACATTTGTAATGAAACAGTCAAATACATGTTCAAATGACAAAGCAAAACTTAATACCCAGTTATAATTATTTTAAAATACGAAATCTGTGATGAATTGGCCTTTTTGTCGTGATGGCTCCTAGCTCCGGTGCAGCACTCTGGGCGGAACTTACTGGCTATTTCGGAAGAGATGGCTGTTCACCCCAAGTCAACACCTTGAGTTAGGACTAGGGTGTGTCCTGTAAGGTGGTGGGTGGGACACAGGCCACACCCTAGATTGCCAAAATATCGATGAAACAATTAAAAAAATATATTTTTAAAGAAGCTATTATCCAAAATATAGTTACATTTGTAATGAAACACAGTCAAATACATGTTCAAATAACAAAGCAAAACTAATACCCAGAAATAATTATTTTAAAATACGAAATCTGTGATGAATTGGCCTTTTTGTCGTGATGGCTCCTAGCTCTGGTGCAGCACTCTGGGCGGAACTTACTGGCTATTTCGGAAGAGATGGCTGTTCACCCCAAGTCAACACCTTGAGTTAGGACTAGGGTGTGTCCTGTAAGGTGGTGGGTGGGACACAGGCCACACCCTAGATTGCCAAAATATCGATGAAACAATTAAAAAAATTATATTTTTAAAGAAGCTAATATCCAAAATATAGTTACATTTGTAATGAAACAGTCAAATACATGTTCAAATGACAAAGCAAAACTAATACCCAGATATAATTATTTTAAAATACGAAATCTGTGATGAATTGGCCTTTTTGTCGTGATGGCTCCTAGCTCTGGTGCAGCACTCTGGGCGGAACTTACTGGTTATTTCGGAAGAGATGGCTGTTCACCCCAAGTCAACACCTTGAGTTAGGACTAGAGTGTGTCCTGTAAGGTGGTGGGTGGGACACACCCTAGATTGCCAAAATATCGATGAAACAATTAAAAAAATTATATTTTTAAAGAAGCTAATATACAAAATATAGTTACATTTGTAATGAAACAGTCAAATACATGTTCAAATGACAAAGCAAAACTTAATACCCAGTTATAATTATTTTAAAATACGAAATCTGTGATGAATTGGCCTTTTTGTCGTGATGGCTCCTAGCTCTGGTGCAGCACTCTGGGCGGGACTTACTGGCTATTTCGGAAGAGATGGCTGTTCACCCCAAGTCAACACCTTGAGTTAGGACTAGGGTTTGTCCTGTAAGGTGGTGGGTGGGACACAGGCCACACCCTAGATTGCCAAAATATCGATGAAACAATTTAAAAAAAATATTTTTAAAGAAGCAAATATCCAAAATATAGTTACATTTGTAATGAAACACAGTCAAATACATGTTCAAATAACAAAGCAAAACTAATACCCAGATATAATTATTTTAAAATACGAAA
This sequence comes from Romanogobio albipinnatus, assembly GCA_023566225.1. Lineage (NCBI taxonomy): Eukaryota > Metazoa > Chordata > Actinopteri > Cypriniformes > Gobionidae > Romanogobio > Romanogobio albipinnatus. The sequence goes on along the minus strand of CM042260.1, from coordinate 23,770,161 downwards.
TCTGTGATGAATTGGCCTTTTTGTCGTGATGGCTCCTAGCTCTGGTGCAGCACTCTGGGCGGAACTTACTGGCTATTTCGGAAGAGATGGCTGTTCACCCCAAGTCAACACCTTGAGTTAGGACTAGGGTGTGTCCTGTAAGGTGGTGGGTGGGACACAGGCCACACCCTAGATTGCCAAAATATCGATGAAACAATTAAAAAAATTATATTTTTAAAGAAGCTAATATAAATAATATAGTTACATTTGTAATGAAACAGTCAAATACATGTTCAAATGACAAAGCAAAACTTAATACCCAGATATAATTATTTTAAAATACGAAATCTGTGATGAATTGGCCTTTTTGTCGTGATGGCTCCTAGCTCTGGTGCAGCACTCTGGGCGGGACTTACTGGCTATTTCGGAAGAGATGGCTGTTCACCCCAAGTCAACACCTTGAGTTAGGACTAGGGTGTGTCCTGTAAGGTGGTGGGTGGGACACAGGCCACACCCTAGATTGCCAAAATATCGATGAAACAATTAAAAAAATATATATTTTTAAAGAAGCTAATATCCAAAATATAGTTACATTTGTAATGAAACACAGTCAAATACATGTTCAAATAAAAAAGCAAAACTACTACCCAGATATAATTATTTTAAAATAAGAAATCTGTGATGAATTGGCCTTTTTGTCGTGATGGCTCCTAGCTCTGGTGCAGCACTCTGGGCGGAACTTACTGGCTATTTCGGAAGAGATGGCTGTTCACCCCAAGTCAACACCTTGAGTTAGGACTAGGGTGTGTCCTGTAAGGTGGTGGGTGGGACACAGGCCACACCCTAGATTGCCAAAATATCGATGAAACAATTAAAAAAATTATATTTTTAAAGAAGCTAATATCCAAAATATAGTTACATTTGTAATGAAACAGTCAAATACATGTTCAAATGACAAAGCAAAACTAATACCCAGATATAATTATTTTAAAATACGAAATCTGTTTCGGAAGAGATGGCTGTTCACCCCAAGTCAACACCTTGAGTTAGGACTAGGGTGTGTCCTGTAAGGTGGTGGGTGGGACACACCCTAGATTGCCAAAATATCGATGAAACAATTAAAAAAATTATATTTTTAAAGAAGCTAATATACAAAATATAGTTACATTTGTAATGAAACAGTCAAATACATGTTCAAATGACAAAGCAAAACTTAATACCCAGATATAATTATTTTAAAATACGAAATCTGTGATGAATTGGCCTTTTTGTCGTGATGGCTCCTAGCTCTGGTGCAGCACTCTGGGCGGGACTTACTGGCTATTTCGGAAGAGATGGCTGTTCACCCCAAGTCAACACCTTGAGTTAGGACTAGGGTGTGTCCTGTAAGGTGGTGGGTGGGACACAGGCCACACCCTAGATTGCCAAAATATCGATGAAACAATTAAAAAAATTATATTTTTAAAGAGGCTAATATCCAAAATATAGTTACATTTGTAATGAAACACAGTCAAATACATGTTCAAATAACAAAGCAAAACTAATACCCAGATATAATTATTTTAAAATACGAAATCTGTGATGAATTGGCCTTTTTGTCGTGATGGCTCCTAGCTCTGGTGCAGCACTCTGGGCGGGACTTACTGTCTATTTTAGAAGAGATGGCTGTTCACCCCAAGTCAACACCTTGAGTTAGGACTAGGGTGTGTCCTGTAAGGTGGTGGGTGGGACACAGGCCACACCCTAGATTGCCAAAATATCGATGAAACAATTTAAAAAATATATTTTTAAAGAAGCTAATATCCAAAATATAGTTACATTTGTAATGAAACACAGTCAAATACATGTTCAAATAACAAAGCAAAACTACTACCCAGATATAATTATTTTAAAATACGAAATCTGTGATGAATTGGCCTTTTTGTCGTGATGGCTCCTAGCTCTGGTGCAGCACTCTGGGCGGAACTTACTGGCTATTTCGGAAGAGATGGCTGTTCACCCCAAGTCAACACCTTGAGTTAGGACTAGGGTGTGTCCTGTAAGGTGGTGGGTGGGACACAGGCCACACCCTAGATTGCCAAAATATCGATGAAACAATTAAAAAAATTATATTTTTAAAGAAGCTAATATACAAAATATAGTTACATTTGTAATGAAACAGTCAAATACATGTTCAAATGACAAAGCAAAACTAATACCCAGATATAATTATTTTAAAATACGAAATCTGTGATAAATTGGCCTTTTTGTCGTGATGGCTCCTAGCTCTGGTGCAGCACTCTGGGCGGGACTTACTGGCTATTTCGGAAGAGATGGCTGTTCACCCCAAGTCAACACCTTGAGTTAGGACTAGGGTGTGTCCTGTAAGGTGGTGGGTGGGACACACCCTAGATTGCCAAAATATCGATGAAACAATTAAAAAAATATATTTTTAAAGAAGCTAATATCCAAAATATAGTTACATTTGTAATGAAACACAGTCAAATACATGTTCAAATAACAAAGCAAAACTAATACCCAGATATAATTATTTTAAAATACGAAATCTGTGATGAATTGGCCTTTTTGTCGTGATGGCTCCTAGCTCTGGTGCAGCACTCTGGGCGGGACTTACTGTCTATTTCGGAAGAGATGGCTGTTCACCCCAAGTCAACACCTTGAGTTAGGACTAGGGTGTGTCCTGTAAGGTGGTGGGTGGGACACAGGCCACACCCTAGATTGCCAAAATATCGATGAAACAATTTAAAAAATATATTTTTAAAGAAGCTAATATCCAAAATATAGTTACATTTGTAATGAAACACAGTCAAATACATGTTCAAATAACAAAGCAAAACTAATACCCAGATATAATTATTTTAAAATACGAAATCTGTGATGAATTGGCCTTTTTGTCGTGATGGCTCCTAGCTCTGGTGCAGCACTCTGGGCGGGACTTACTGGCTATTTCGGAAGAGATGGCTGTTCACCCCAAGTCAACACCTTGAGTTAGGACTAGGGTGTGTCCTGTAAGGTGGTGGGTGGGACACAGGCCACACCCTAGATTGCCAAAATATCGATGAAACAATTAAAAAAATTATATTTTTAAAGAAGCTAATATACAAAATATAGTTACATTTGTAATGAAACACAGTCAAATACATGTTCAAATAACAAAGCAAAACTAATACCCAGATATAATTATTTTAAAATACGAAATCTGTGATGAATTGGCCTTTTTGTCGTGATGGCTCCTAGCTCTGGTGCAGCACTCTGGGCGGAACTTACTGGCTATTTCGGAAGAGATGGCTGTTCACCCCAAGTCAACACCTTGAGTTTGGACTAGGGTGTGTCCTGTAAGGTGGTGGGTGGGACACAGGCCACACCCTAGATTGCCAAAATATCGATGAAACAATTAAAAAAATTATATTTTTAAAGAAGCTAATATACAAAATATAGTTACATTTGTAATGAAACACAGTCAAATACATGTTCAAATAACAAAGCAAAACTAATACCCAGATATAATTATTTTAAAATACGAAATCTGTGATGAATTGGCCTTTTTGTCGTGATGGCTCCTAGCTCTGGTGCAGCACTCTGGGCGGGACTTACTGGCTATTTCGGAAGAGATGGCTGTTCACCCCAAGTCAACACCTTGAGTTAGGACTAGGGTGTGTCCTGTAAGGTGGTGGGTGGGACACAGGCCACACCCTAGATTGCCAAAATATCGATGAAACAATTAAAAAAATTATATTTTTAAAGAAGCTAATATCCAAAATATAGTTACATTTGTAATGAAACACAGTCAAATACATGTTCAAATAACAAAGCAAAACTAATACCCAGATATAATTATTTTAAAATACGAAATCTGTGATGAATTGGCCTTTTTGTCGTGATGGCTCCTAGCTCTGGTGCAGCACTCTGGGCGGAACTTACTGGCTATTTCGGAAGAGATGGCTGTTCACCCCAAGTCAACACCTTGAGTTAGGACTAGGGTGTGTCCTGTAAGGTGGTGGGTGGGACACAGGCCACACCCTAGATTGCCAAAATATCGATGAAGCAATTAAAAAATATATATTTTTAAAGAAGCTAATATACAAAATATAGTTACATTTGTAATGAAACAGTCAAATACATGTTCAAATGACAAAAGGAAAACTAATACCCAGATATAATTATTTTAAAATACGAAATCTGTGATGAATTGGCCTTTTTGTCGTGATGGCTCCTAGCTCTGGTGCAGCACTCTGGGCGGGACTTACTGGCTATTTCGGAAGAGATGGCTGTTCACCCCAAGTCAACACCTTGAGTTAGGACTAGGGTGTGTCCTGTAAGGTGGTGGGTGGGACACACCCTAGATTGCCAAAATATCGATGAAACAATTAAAAAAATATATTTTTAAAGAAGCTAATATCCAAAATATAGTTACATTTGTAATGAAACACAGTCAAATACATGTTCAAATAACAAAGCAAAACTAATACCCAGATATAATTATTTTAAAATACGAAATCTGTGATGAATTGGCCTTTTTGTCGTGATGGCTCCTAGCTCTGGTGCAGCACTCTGGGCGGGACTTACTGGCTATTTCGGAAGAGATGGCTGTTCACCCCAAGTCAACACCTTGAGTTAGGACTAGGGTGTGTCCTGTAAGGTGGTGGGTGGGACACAGGCCACACCCTAGATTGCCAAAATATCGATGAAACAATTAAAAAAATTATATTTTTAAAGAAGCTAATATCCAAAATATAGTTACATTTGTAATGAAACACAGTCAAATACATGTTCAAATAAAAAAGCAAAACTACTACCCAGATATAATTATTTTAAAATAAGAAATCTGTGATGAATTGGCCTTTTTGTCGTGATGGCTCCTAGCTCTGGTGCAGCACTCTGGGCGGAACTTACTGGCTATTTCGGAAGAGATGGCTGTTCACCCCAAGTCAACACCTTGAGTTAGGACTAGGGTGTGTCCTGTAAGGTGGTGGGTGGGACACAGGCCACACCCTAGATTGCCAAAATATCGATGAAACAATTAAAAAAATTATATTTTTAAAGAAGCTAATATCCAAAATATAGTTACATTTGTAATGAAACAGTCAAATACATGTTCAAATGACAAAGCAAAACTAATACCCAGATATAATTATTTTAAAATACGAAATCTGTTTCGGAAGAGATGGCTGTTCACCCCAAGTCAACACCTTGAGTTAGGACTAGAGTGTGTCCTGTAAGGTGGTGGGTGGGACACACCCTAGATTGCCAAAATATCGATGAAACAATTAAAAAAATTATATTTTTAAAGAAGCTAATATACAAAATATAGTTACATTTGTAATGAAACAGTCAAATACATGTTCAAATGACAAAGCAAAACTTAATACCCAGTTATAATTATTTTAAAATACGAAATCTGTGATGAATTGGCCTTTTTGTCGTGATGGCTCCTAGCTCTGGTGCAGCACTCTGGGCGGAACTTACTGGCTATTTCGGAAGAGATGGCTGTTCACCCCAAGTCAACACCTTGAGTTAGGACTAGGGTGTGTCCTGTAAGGTGGTGGGTGGGACACACCCTAGATTGCCAAAATATCGATGAAACAATTAAAAAAATTATATTTTTAAAGAAGCTAATATAAGTAATATAGTTACATTTGTAATGAAACAGTCAAATACATGTTCAAATGACAAAGCAAAACTTAATACCCAGATATAATTATTTTAAAATACGAAATCTGTGATGAATTGGCCTTTTTGTCGTGATGGCTCCTAGCTCTGGTGCAGCACTCTGGGCGGGACTTACTGGCTATTTCGGAAGAGATGGCTGTTCACCCCAAGTCAACACCTTGAGTTAGGACTAGGGTGTGTCCTGTAAGGTGGTGGGTGGGACACAGGCCACACCCTAGATTGCCAAAATATCGATGAAACAATTAAAAAAATTATATTTTTAAAGAGGCTAATATCCAAAATATAGTTACATTTGTAATGAAACACAGTCAAATACATGTTCAAATAACAAAGCAAAACTAATACCCAGATATAATTATTTTAAAATACGAAATCTGTGATGAATTGGCCTTTTTGTCGTGATGGCTCCTAGCTCTGGTGCAGCACTCTGGGCGGGACTTACTGTCTATTTTAGAAGAGATGGCTGTTCACCCCAAGTCAACACCTTGAGTTAGGACTAGGGTGTGTCCTGTAAGGTGGTGGGTGGGACACAGGCCACACCCTAGATTGCCAAAATATCGATGAAACAATTTAAAAAATATATTTTTAAAGAAGCTAATATCCAAAATATAGTTACATTTGTAATGAAACACAGTCAAATACATGTTCAAATAACAAAGCAAAACTACTACCCAGATATAATTATTTTAAAATACGAAATCTGTGATGAATTGGCCTTTTTGTCGTGATGGCTCCTAGCTCTGGTGCAGCACTCTGGGCGGAACTTACTGGCTATTTCGGAAGAGATGGCTGTTCACCCCAAGTCAACACCTTGAGTTAGGACTAGGGTGTGTCCTGTAAGGTGGTGGGTGGGACACAGGCCACACCCTAGATTGCCAAAATATCGATGAAACAATTAAAAAAATTATATTTTTAAAGAAGCTAATATACAAAATATAGTTACATTTGTAATGAAACAGTCAAATACATGTTCAAATGACAAAGCAAAACTAATACCCAGATATAATTATTTTAAAATACGAAATCTGTGATGAATTGGCCTTTTTGTCGTGATGGCTCCTAGCTCTGGTGCAGCACTCTGGGCGGGACTTACTGGCTATTTCGGAAGAGATGGCTGTTCACCCCAAGTCAACACCTTGAGTTAGGACTAGGGTGTGTCCTGTAAGGTGGTGGGTGGGACACACCCTAGATTGCCAAAATATCGATGAAACAATTAAAAAAATATATTTTTAAAGAAGCTAATATCCAAAATATAGTTACATTTGTAATGAAACACAGTCAAATACATGTTCAAATAACAAAGCAAAACTAATACCCAGATATAATTATTTTAAAATACGAAATCTGTGATGAATTGGCCTTTTTGTCGTGATGGCTCCTAGCTCTGGTGCAGCACTCTGGGCGGGACTTACTGTCTATTTCGGAAGAGATGGCTGTTCACCCCAAGTCAACACCTTGAGTTAGGACTAGGGTGTGTCCTGTAAGGTGGTGGGTGGGACACAGGCCACACCCTAGATTGCCAAAATATCGATGAAACAATTTAAAAAATATATTTTTAAAGAAGCTAATATCCAAAATATAGTTACATTTGTAATGAAACACAGTCAAATACATGTTCAAATAACAAAGCAAAACTAATACCCAGATATAATTATTTTAAAATACGAAATCTGTGATGAATTGGCCTTTTTGTCGTGATGGCTCCTAGCTCTGGTGCAGCACTCTGGGCGGGACTTACTGGCTATTTCGGAAGAGATGGCTGTTCACCCCAAGTCAACACCTTGAGTTAGGACTAGGGTGTGTCCTGTAAGGTGGTGGGTGGGACACAGGCCACACCCTAGATTGCCAAAATATCGATGAAACAATTAAAAAAATTATATTTTTAAAGAAGCTAATATACAAAATATAGTTACATTTGTAATGAAACACAGTCAAATACATGTTCAAATAACAAAGCAAAACTAATACCCAGATATAATTATTTTAAAATACGAAATCTGTGATGAATTGGCCTTTTTGTCGTGATGGCTCCTAGCTCTGGTGCAGCACTCTGGGCGGAACTTACTGGCTATTTCGGAAGAGATGGCTGTTCACCCCAAGTCAACACCTTGAGTTTGGACTAGGGTGTGTCCTGTAAGGTGGTGGGTGGGACACAGGCCACACCCTAGATTGCCAAAATATCGATGAAACAATTAAAAAAATTATATTTTTAAAGAAGCTAATATACAAAATATAGTTACATTTGTAATGAAACACAGTCAAATACATGTTCAAATAACAAAGCAAAACTAATACCCAGATATAATTATTTTAAAATACGAAATCTGTGATGAATTGGCCTTTTTGTCGTGATGGCTCCTAGCTCTGGTGCAGCACTCTGGGCGGGACTTACTGGCTATTTCGGAAGAGATGGCTGTTCACCCCAAGTCAACACCTTGAGTTAGGACTAGGGTGTGTCCTGTAAGGTGGTGGGTGGGACACAGGCCACACCCTAGATTGCCAAAATATCGATGAAACAATTAAAAAAATTATATTTTTAAAGAAGCTAATATCCAAAATATAGTTACATTTGTAATGAAACACAGTCAAATACATGTTCAAATAACAAAGCAAAACTAATACCCAGATATAATTATTTTAAAATACGAAATCTGTGATGAATTGGCCTTTTTGTCGTGATGGCTCCTAGCTCTGGTGCAGCACTCTGGGCGGAACTTACTGGCTATTTCGGAAGAGATGGCTGTTCACCCCAAGTCAACACCTTGAGTTAGGACTAGGGTGTGTCCTGTAAGGTGGTGGGTGGGACACAGGCCACACCCTAGATTGCCAAAATATCGATGAAGCAATTAAAAAATATATATTTTTAAAGAAGCTAATATACAAAATATAGTTACATTTGTAATGAAACAGTCAAATACATGTTCAAATGACAAAAGGAAAACTAATACCCAGATATAATTATTTTAAAATACGAAATCTGTGATGAATTGGCCTTTTTGTCGTGATGGCTCCTAGCTCTGGTGCAGCACTCTGGGCGGGACTTACTGGCTATTTCGGAAGAGATGGCTGTTCACCCCAAGTCAACACCTTGAGTTAGGACTAGGGTGTGTCCTGTAAGGTGGTGGGTGGGACACACCCTAGATTGCCAAAATATCGATGAAACAATTAAAAAAATATATTTTTAAAGAAGCTAATATCCAAAATATAGTTACATTTGTAATGAAACACAGTCAAATACATGTTCAAATAACAAAGCAAAACTAATACCCAGATATAATTATTTTAAAATACGAAATCTGTGATGAATTGGCCTTTTTGTCGTGATGGCTCCTAGCTCTGGTGCAGCACTCTGGGCGGGACTTACTGGCTATTTCGGAAGAGATGGCTGTTCACCCCAAGTCAACACCTTGAGTTAGGACTAGGGTGTGTCCTGTAAGGTGGTGGGTGGGACACAGGCCACACCCTAGATTGCCAAAATATCGATGAAACAATTAAAAAAATTATATTTTTAAAGAAGCTAATATCCAAAATATAGTTACATTTGTAATGAAACAGTCAAATACATGTTCAAATGACAAAGCAAAACTAATACCCAGATATAATTATTTTAAAATACGAAATCTGTGATGAATTGGCCTTTTTGTCGTGATGGCTCCTAGCTCTGGTGCAGCACTCTGGGCGGAACTTACTGGCTATTTCGGAAGAGATGGCTGTTCACCCCAAGTCAACACCTTGAGTTAGGACTAGAGTGTGTCCTGTAAGGTGGTGGGTGGGACACACCCTAGATTGCCAAAATATCGATGAAACAATTAAAAAAATTATATTTTTAAAGAAGCTAATATCCAAAATATAGTTACATTTGTAATGAAACAGTCAAATACATGTTCAAATGACAAAGCAAAACTTAATACCCAGTTATAATTATTTTAAAATACGAAATCTGTGATGAATTGGCCTTTTTGTCGTGATGGCTCCGGTGCAGCACTCTGGGCGGAACTTACTGGCTATTTCGGAAGAGATGGCTGTTCACCCCAAGTCAACACCTTGAGTTAGGACTAGGGTGTGTCCTGTAAGGTGGTGGGTGGGACACAGGCCACACCCTAGATTGCCAAAATATCGATGAAACAATTAAAAAAATATATTTTTAAAGAAGCTATTATCCAAAATATAGTTACATTTGTAATGAAACACAGTCAAATACATGTTCAAATAACAAAGCAAAACTAATACCCAGAAATAATTATTTTAAAATACGAAATCTGTGATGAATTGGCCTTTTTGTCGTGATGGCTCCTAGCTCTGGTGCAGCACTCTGGGCGGAACTTACTGGCTATTTCGGAAGAGATGGCTGTTCACCCCAAGTCAACACCTTGAGTTAGGACTAGAGTGTGTCCTGTAAGGTGGTGGGTGGGACACACCCTAGATTGCCAAAATATCGATGAAACAATTAAAAAAATTATATTTTTAAAGAAGCTAATATACAAAATATAGTTACATTTGTAATGAAACAGTCAAATACATGTTCAAATGACAAAGCAAAACTTAATACCCAGTTATAATTATTTTAAAATACGAAATCTGTGATGAATTGGCCTTTTTGTCGTGATGGCTCCTAGCTCTGGTGCAGCACTCTGGGCGGGACTTACTGGCTATTTCGGAAGAGATGGCTGTTCACCCCAAGTCAACACCTTGAGTTAGGACTAGGGTGTGTCCTGTAAGGTGGTGGGTGGGACACAGGCCACACCCTAGATTGCCAAAATATCGATGAAACAATTAAAAAAATTATATTTTTAAAGAAGCTAATATCCAAAATATAGTTACATTTGTAATGAAACACAGTCAAATACATGTTCAAATAAAAAAGCAAAACTACTACCCAGATATAATTATTTTAAAATAAGAAATCTGTGATGAATTGGCCTTTTTGTCGTGATGGCTCCTAGCTCTGGTGCAGCACTCTGGGCGGAACTTACTGGCTATTTCGGAAGAGATGGCTGTTCACCCCAAGTCAACACCTTGAGTTAGGACTAGGGTGTGTCCTGTAAGGTGGTGGGTGGGACACAGGCCACACCCTAGATTGCCAAAATATCGATGAAACAATTAAAAAAATTATATTTTTAAAGAAGCTAATATCCAAAATATAGTTACATTTGTATTGAAACACAGTCAAATACATGTTCAAATGACCATGCAAAACTAATACCCAGATATAATTATTTTAAAATAAGAAATCTGTGATGAATTGGCCTTTTTGTCGTGATGGCTCCTAGCTCTGGTGCAGCACTCTGGGCGGAACTTACTGGCTATTTCGGAAGAGATGGCTGTTCACCCCAAGTCAACACCTTGAGTTAGGACTAGAGTGTGTCCTGTAAGGTGGTGGGTGGGACACACCCTAGATTGCCAAAATATCGATGAAACAATTAAAAAAATTATATTTTTAAAGAAGCTAATATACAAAATATAGTTACATTTGTAATGAAACAGTCAAATACATGTTCAAATGACAAAGCAAAACTTAATACCCAGTTATAATTATTTTAAAATACGAAATCTGTGATGAATTGGCCTTTTTGTCGTGATGGCTCCTAGCTCTGGTGCAGCACTCTGGGCGGGACTTACTGGCTATTTCGGAAGAGATGGCTGTTCACCCCAAGTCAACACCTTGAGTTAGGACTAGGGTTTGTCCTGTAAGGTGGTGGGTGGGACACAGGCCACACCCTAGATTGCCAAAATATCGATGAAACAATTAAAAAAAAATATTTTTAAAGAAGCTAATATACAAAATACAGTTACATTTGTAATGAAACAGTCAAATACATGTTCAAATAACAAAGCAAAACTAATACCCAGATATAATTATTTTAAAATACGAAATCTGTGATGAATTGGCCTTTTTGTCGTGATGGCTCCTAGCTCTGGTGCAGCACTCTGGGCGGGACTTACTGGCTATTTCGGAAGAGATGGCTGTTCACCCCAAGTCAACACCTTGAGTTAGGACTAGGGTGTGTCCTGTAAGGTGGTGGGTGGGACACAGGCCACACCCTAGATTGCCAAAATATCGATGAAACAATTAAAAAAATTATATTTTTAAAGAAGCTAATATCCAAAATATAGTTACATTTGTAATGAAACACAGTCAAATACATGTTCAAATAAAAAAGCAAAACTACTACCCAGATATAATTATTTTAAAATAAGAAATCTGTGATGAATTGGCCTTTTTGTCGTGATGGCTCCTAGCTCTGGTGCAGCACTCTGGGCGGAACTTACTGGCTATTTCGGAAGAGATGGCTGTTCACCCCAAGTCAACACCTTGAGTTAGGACTAGGGTGTGTCCTGTAAGGTGGTGGGTGGGACACAGGCCACACCCTAGATTGCCAAAATATCGATGAAACAATTAAAAAAATTATATTTTTAAAGAAGCTAATATCCAAAATATAGTTACATTTGTAATGAAACACAGTCAAATACATGTTCAAATGACAAAAGGAAAACTAATACCCAGATATAATTATTTTAAAATACGAAATCTGTGATGAATTGGCCTTTTTGTCGTGATGGCTCCTAGCTCTGGTGCAGCACTCTGGGCGGAACTTACTGGCTATTTCGGAAGAGATGGCTGTTCACTCCAAGTCAACACCTTGAGTTAGGACTAGGGTGTGTCCTGTAAGGTGGTGGGTGGGACACACCCTAGATTGCCAAAATATCGATGAAACAATTAAAAAAATATATTTTTAAAGAAGCTAATATCCAAAATATAGTTACATTTGTAATGAAACACAGTCAAATACATGTTCAAATAACAAAGCAAAACTAATACCCAGATATAATTATTTTAAAATACGAAATCTGTGATGAATTGGCCTTTTTGTCGTGATGGCTCCTAGCTCTGGTGCAGCACTCTGGGCGGAACTTACTGGCTATTTCGGAAGAGATGGCTGTTCACCCCAAGTCAACACCTTGAGTTAGGACTAGGGTGTGTCCTGTAAGGTGGTGGGTGGGACACAGGCCACACCCTAGATTGCCAAAATATCGATGAAACAATTAAAAAAATTATATTTTTAAAGAAGCTAATATACAAAATATAGTTACATTTGTAATGAAACAGTCAAATACATGTTCAAATGACAAAGCAAAACTAATACCCAGATATAATTATTTTAAAATACGAAATCTGTGATGAATTGGCCTTTTTGTCGTGATGGCTCCTAGCTCTGGTGCAGCACTCTGGGCGGGACTTACTGGCTATTTCGGAAGAGATGGCTGTTCACCCCAAGTCAACACCTTGAGTTAGGACTAGGGTGTGTCCTGTAAGGTGGTGGGTGGGACACACCCTAGATTGCCAAAATATCGATGAAACAATTAAAAAAATATATTTTTAAAGAAGCTAATATCCAAAATATAGTTACATTTGTAATGAAACACAGTCAAATACATGTTCAAATAACAAAGCAAAACTAATACCCAGATATAATTATTTTAAAATACGAAATCTGTGATGAATTGGCCTTTTTGTCGTGATGGCTCCTAGCTCTGGTGCAGCACTCTGGGCGGGACTTACTGTCTATTTCGGAAGAGATGGCTGTTCACCCCAAGTCAACACCTTGAGTTAGGACTAGGGTGTGTCCTGTAAGGTGGTGGGTGGGACACAGGCCACACCCTAGATTGCCAAAATATCGATGAAACAATTTAAAAAATATATTTTTAAAGAAGCTAATATCCAAAATATAGTTACATTTGTAATGAAACACAGTCAAATACATGTTCAAATAACAAAGCAAAACTAATACCCAGATATAATTATTTTAAAATACGAAATCTGTGATGAATTGGCCTTTTTGTCGTGATGGCTCCTAGCTCTGGTGCAGCACTCTGGGCGGGACTTACTGGCTATTTCGGAAGAGATGGCTGTTCACCCCAAGTCAACACCTTGAGTTAGGACTAGGGTGTGTCCTGTAAGGTGGTGGGTGGGACACAGGCCACACCCTAGATTGCCAAAATATCGATGAAACAATTAAAAAAATTATATTTTTAAAGAAGCTAATATACAAAATATAGTTACATTTGTAATGAAACAGTCAAATACATGTTCAAATGACAAAGCAAAACTAATACCCAGATATAATTATTTTAAAATACGAAATCTGTGATGAATTGGCCTTTTTGTCGTGATGGCTCCTAGCTCTGGTGCAGCACTCTGGGCGGAACTTACTGGCTATTTCGGAAGAGATGGCTGTTCACCCCAAGTCAACACCTTGAGTTAGGACTAGGGTGTGTCCTGTAAGGTGGTGGGTGGGACACAGGCCACACCCTAGATTGCCAAAATATCGATGAAACAATTAAAAAAATTATATTTTTAAAGAAGCTAATATCCAAAATATAGTTACATTTGTAATGAAACACAGTCAAATACATGTTCAAATAACAAAGCAAAACTAATACCCAGATATAATTATTTTAAAATACGAAATCTGTGATGAATTGGCCTTTTTGTCGTGATGGCTCCTAGCTCTGGTGCAGCACTCTGGGCGGAACTTACTGGCTATTTCGGAAGAGATGGCTGTTCACCCCAAGTCAACACCTTGAGTTTGGACTAGGGTGTGTCCTGTAAGGTGGTGGGTGGGACACAGGCCACACCCTAGATTGCCAAAATATCGATGAAACAATTAAAAAAATTATATTTTTAAAGAAGCTAATATACAAAATATAGTTACATTTGTAATGAAACACAGTCAAATACATGTTCAAATAACAAAGCAAAACTAATACCCAGATATAATTATTTTAAAATACGAAATCTGTGATGAATTGGCCTTTTTGTCGTGATGGCTCCTAGCTCTGGTGCAGCACTCTGGGCGGGACTTACTGGCTATTTCGGAAGAGATGGCTGTTCACCCCAAGTCAACACCTTGAGTTAGGACTAGGGTGTGTCCTGTAAGGTGGTGGGTGGGACACAGGCCACACCCTAGATTGCCAAAATATCGATGAAACAATTAAAAAAATTATATTTTTAAAGAAGCTAATATCCAAAATATAGTTACATTTGTAATGAAACACAGTCAAATACATGTTCAAATAACAAAGCAAAACTAATACCCAGATATAATTATTTTAAAATACGAAATCTGTGATGAATTGGCCTTTTTGTCGTGATGGCTCCTAGCTCTGGTGCAGCACTCTGGGCGGAACTTACTGGCTATTTCGGAAGAGATGGCTGTTCACCCCAAGTCAACACCTTGAGTTAGGACTAGGGTGTGTCCTGTAAGGTGGTGGGTGGGACACAGGCCACACCCTAGATTGCCAAAATATCGATGAAGCAATTAAAAAATATATATTTTTAAAGAAGCTAATATACAAAATATAGTTACATTTGTAATGAAACAGTCAAATACATGTTCAAATGACAAAAGGAAAACTAATACCCAGATATAATTATTTTAAAATACGAAATCTGTGATGAATTGGCCTTTTTGTCGTGATGGCTCCTAGCTCTGGTGCAGCACTCTGGGCGGGACTTACTGGCTATTTCGGAAGAGATGGCTGTTCACCCCAAGTCAACACCTTGAGTTAGGACTAGGGTGTGTCCTGTAAGGTGGTGGGTGGGACACACCCTAGATTGCCAAAATATCGATGAAACAATTAAAAAAATATATTTTTAAAGAAGCTAATATCCAAAATATAGTTACATTTGTAATGAAACACAGTCAAATACATGTTCAAATAACAAAGCAAAACTAATACCCAGATATAATTATTTTAAAATACGAAATCTGTGATGAATTGGCCTTTTTGTCGTGATGGCTCCTAGCTCTGGTGCAGCACTCTGGGCGGGACTTACTGGCTATTTCGGAAGAGATGGCTGTTCACCCCAAGTCAACACCTTGAGTTAGGACTAGGGTGTGTCCTGTAAGGTGGTGGGTGGGACACAGGCCACACCCTAGATTGCCAAAATATCGATGAAACAATTAAAAAAATTATATTTTTAAAGAAGCTAATATCCAAAATATAGTTACATTTGTAATGAAACAGTCAAATACATGTTCAAATGACAAAGCAAAACTAATACCCAGATATAATTATTTTAAAATACGAAATCTGTGATGAATTGGCCTTTTTGTCGTGATGGCTCCTAGCTCTGGTGCAGCACTCTGGGCGGAACTTACTGGCTATTTCGGAAGAGATGGCTGTTCACCCCAAGTCAACACCTTGAGTTAGGACTAGAGTGTGTCCTGTAAGGTGGTGGGTGGGACACACCCTAGATTGCCAAAATATCGATGAAACAATTAAAAAAATTATATTTTTAAAGAAGCTAATATCCAAAATATAGTTACATTTGTAATGAAACAGTCAAATACATGTTCAAATGACAAAGCAAAACTTAATACCCAGTTATAATTATTTTAAAATACGAAATCTGTGATGAATTGGCCTTTTTGTCGTGATGGCTCCGGTGCAGCACTCTGGGCGGAACTTACTGGCTATTTCGGAAGAGATGGCTGTTCACCCCAAGTCAACACCTTGAGTTAGGACTAGAGTGTGTCCTGTAAGGTGGTGGGTGGGACACACCCTAGATTGCCAAAATATCGATGAAACAATTAAAAAAATTATATTTTTAAAGAAGCTAATATACAAAATATAGTTACATTTGTAATGAAACAGTCAAATACATGTTCAAATGACAAAGCAAAACTTAATACCCAGTTATAATTATTTTAAAATACGAAATCTGTGATGAATTGGCCTTTTTGTCGTGATGGCTCCTAGCTCTGGTGCAGCACTCTGGGCGGGACTTACTGGCTATTTCGGAAGAGATGGCTGTTCACCCCAAGTCAACACCTTGAGTTAGGACTAGGGTTTGTCCTGTAAGGTGGTGGGTGGGACACAGGCCACACCCTAGATTGCCAAAATATCGATGAAACAATTTAAAAAAAATATTTTTAAAGAAGCAAATATCCAAAATATAGTTACATTTGTAATGAAACACAGTCAAATACATGTTCAAATAACAAAGCAAAACTAATACCCAGATATAATTATTTTAAAATACGAAATCTGTGATGAATTGGCCTTTTTGTCGTGATGGCTCCTAGCTCTGGTGCAGCACTCTGGGCGGAACTTACTGGCTATTTCGGAAGAGATGGCTGTTCACCCCAAGTCAACACCTTGAGTTAGGACTAGGGTGTGTCCTGTAAGGTGGTGGGTGGGACACAGGCCACACCCTAGATTGCCAAAATATCGATGAAACAATTAAAAAAATTATATTTTTAAAGAAGCTAATATAAATAATATAGTTACATTTGTAATGAAACAGTCAAATACATGTTCAAATGACAAAGCAAAACTTAATACCCAGATATAATTATTTTAAAATACGAAATCTGTGATGAATTGGCCTTTTTGTCGTGATGGCTCCTAGCTCTGGTGCAGCACTCTGGGCGGGACTTACTGGCTATTTCGGAAGAGATGGCTGTTCACCCCAAGTCAACACCTTGAGTTAGGACTAGGGTGTGTCCTGTAAGGTGGTGGGTGGGACACAGGCCACACCCTAGATTGCCAAAATATCGATGAAACAATTAAAAAAATTATATTTTTAAAGAAGCTAATATCCAAAATATAGTTACATTTGTAATGAAACACAGTCAAATACATGTTCAAATAAAAAAGCAAAACTACTACCCAGATATAATTATTTTAAAATAAGAAATCTGTGATGAATTGGCCTTTTTGTCGTGATGGCTCCTAGCTCTGGTGCAGCACTCTGGGCGGAACTTACTGGCTATTTCGGAAGAGATGGCTGTTCACCCCAAGTCAACACCTTGAGTTAGGACTAGGGTGTGTCCTGTAAGGTGGTGGGTGGGACACAGGCCACACCCTAGATTGCCAAAATATCGATGAAACAATTAAAAAAATTATATTTTTAAAGAAGCTAATATCCAAAATATAGTTACATTTGTATTGAAACACAGTCAAATACATGTTCAAATGACAAAGCAAAACTAATACCCAGATATAATTATTTTAAAATACGAAATCTGTTTCGGAAGAGATGGCTGTTCACCCCAAGTCAACACCTTGAGTTAGGACTAGAGTGTGTCCTGTAAGGTGGTGGGTGGGACACACCCTAGATTGCCAAAATATCGATGAAACAATTAAAAAAATTATATTTTTAAAGAAGCTAATATACAAAATATAGTTACATTTGTAATGAAACAGTCAAATACATGTTCAAATGACAAAGCAAAACTTAATACCCAGTTATAATTATTTTAAAATACGAAATCTGTGATGAATTGGCCTTTTTGTCGTGATGGCTCCTAGCTCTGGTGCAGCACTCTGGGCGGGACTTACTGGCTATTTCGGAAGAGATGGCTGTTCACCCCAAGTCAACACCTTGAGTTAGGACTAGGGTTTGTCCTGTAAGGTGGTGGGTGGGACACAGGCCACACCCTAGATTGCCAAAATATCGATGAAACAATTAAAAAAAAATATTTTTAAAGAAGCTAATATACAAAATACAGTTACATTTGTAATGAAACAGTCAAATACATGTTCAAATAACAAAGCAAAACTAATACCCAGATATAATTATTTTAAAATACGAAATCTGTGATGAATTGGCCTTTTTGTCGTGATGGCTCCTAGCTCTGGTGCAGCACTCTGGGCGGGACTTACTGGCTATTTCGGAAGAGATGGCTGTTCACCCCAAGTCAACACCTTGAGTTAGGACTAGGGTGTGTCCTGTAAGGTGGTGGGTGGGACACAGGCCACACCCTAGATTGCCAAAATATCGATGAAACAATTAAAAAAATTATATTTAAAAAAAAGCTAATATACAAAATATAGTTACATTTGTAATGAAACAGTCAAATACATGTTCAAATGACAAAAGGAAAACTAATACCCAGATATAATTATTTTAAAATACGAAATCTGTGATGAATTGGCCTTTTTGTCGTGATGGCTCCTAGCTCTGGTGCAGCACTCTGGGCGGAACTTACTGGCTATTTCGGAAGAGATGGCTGTTCACTCCAAGTCAACACCTTGAGTTAGGACTAGGGTGTGTCCTGTAAGGTGGTGGGTGGGACACACCCTAGATTGCCAAAATATCGATGAAACAATTAAAAAAATTATATTTTTAAAGAAGCTAATATACAAAATATAGTTACATTTGTAATGAAACAGTCAAATACATGTTCAAATGACAAAGCAAAACTAATACCCAGATATAATTATTTTAAAATACGAAATCTGTGATGAATTGGCCTTTTTGTCGTGATGGCTCCTAGCTCTGGTGCAGCACTCTGGGCGGGACTTACTGGCTATTTCGGAAGAGATGGCTGTTCACCCCAAGTCAACACCTTGAGTTAGGACTAGGGTGTGTCCTGTAAGGTGGTGGGTGGGACACAGGCCACACCCTAGATTGCCAAAATATCGATGAAACAATTAAAAAAATTATATTTTTAAAGAAGCTAATATCCAAAATATAGTTACATTTGTAATGAAACAGTCAAATACATGTTCAAATGACAAAGCAAAACTAATACCCAGATATAATTATTTTAAAATACGAAATCTGTGATGAATTGGCCTTTTTGTCGTGATGGCTCCTAGCTCTGGTGCAGCACTCTGGGCGGAACTTACTGGCTATTTCGGAAGAGATGGCTGTTCACCCCAAGTCAACACCTTGAGTTAGGACTAGAGTGTGTCCTGTAAGGTGGTGGGTGGGACACACCCTAGATTGCCAAAATATCGATGAAACAATTAAAAAAATTATATTTTTAAAGAAGCTAATATCCAAAATATAGTTACATTTGTAATGAAACAGTCAAATACATGTTCAAATGACAAAGCAAAACTTAATACCCAGTTATAGTTATTTTAAAATACGAAATCTTTGATGAATTGGCCTTTTTGTCGTGATGGCTCCTAGCTCCGGTGCAGCACTCTGGGCGGAACTTACTGGCTATTTCGGAAGAGATGGCTGTTCACCCCAAGTCAACACCTTGAGTTAGGACTAGGGTGTGTCCTGTAAGGTGGTGGGTGGGACACAGGCCACACCCTAGATTGCCAAAATATCGATGAAACAATTAAAAAAATATATTTTTAAAGAAGCTATTATCCAAAATATAGTTACATTTGTAATGAAACACAGTCAAATACATGTTCAAATAACAAAGCAAAACTAATACCCAGAAATAATTATTTTAAAATACGAAATCTGTGATGAATTGGCCTTTTTGTCGTGATGGCTCCTAGCTCTGGTGCAGCACTCTGGGCGGAACTTACTGGCTATTTCGGAAGAGATGGCTGTTCACCCCAAGTCAACACCTTGAGTTAGGACTAGGGTGTGTCCTGTAAGGTGGTGGGTGGGACACAGGCCACACCCTAGATTGCCAAAATATCGATGAAACAATTAAAAAAATTATATTTTTAAAGAAGCTAATATCCAAAATATAGTTACATTTGTAATGAAACAGTCAAATACATGTTCAAATGACAAAGCAAAACTAATACCCAGATATAATTATTTTAAAATACGAAATCTGTGATGAATTGGCCTTTTTGTCGTGATGGCTCCTAGCTCTGGTGCAGCACTCTGGGCGGAACTTACTGGTTATTTCGGAAGAGATGGCTGTTCACCCCAAGTCAACACCTTGAGTTAGGACTAGGGTGTGTCCTGTAAGGTGGTGGGTGGGACACACCCTAGATTGCCAAAATATCGATGAAACAATTAAAAAAATTATATTTTTAAAGAAGCTAATATACAAAATATAGTTACATTTGTAATGAAACAGTCAAATACATGTTCAAATGACAAAGCAAAACTTAATACCCAGTTATAATTATTTTAAAATACGAAATCTGTGATGAATTGGCCTTTTTGTCGTGATGGCTCCTAGCTCTGGTGCAGCACTCTGGGCGGGACTTACTGGCTATTTCGGAAGAGATGGCTGTTCACCCCAAGTCAACACCTTGAGTTAGGACTAGGGTTTGTCCTGTAAGGTGGTGGGTGGGACACAGGCCACACCCTAGATTGCCAAAATATCGATGAAACAATTTAAAAAAAATATTTTTAAAGAAGCAAATATCCAAAATATAGTTACATTTGTAATGAAACACAGTCAAATACATGTTCAAATAACAAAGCAAAACTAATACCCAGATATAATTATTTTAAAATACGAAATCTGTGATGAATTGGCCTTTTTGTCGTGATGGCTCCTAGCTCTGGTGCAGCACTCTGGGCGGGACTTACTGTCTATTTTAGAAGAGATGGCTGTTCACCCCAAGTCAACACCTTGAGTTAGGACTAGGGTGTGTCCTGTAAGGTGGTGGGTGGGACACAGGCCACACCCTAGATTGCCAAAATATCGATGAAACAATTTAAAAAATATATTTTTAAAGAAGCTAATATCCAAAATATAGTTACATTTGTAATGAAACACAGTCAAATACATGTTCAAATAACAAAGCAAAACTACTACCCAGATATAATTATTTTAAAATACGAAATCTGTGATGAATTGGCCTTTTTGTCGTGATGGCTCCTAGCTCTGGTGCAGCACTCTGGGCGGAACTTACTGGCTATTTCGGAAGAGATGGCTGTTCACCCCAAGTCAACACCTTGAGTTAGGACTAGGGTGTGTCCTGTAAGGTGGTGGGTGGGACACAGGCCACACCCTAGATTGCCAAAATATCGATGAAACAATTAAAAAAATTATATTTTTAAAGAAGCTAATATACAAAATATAGTTACATTTGTAATGAAACAGTCAAATACATGTTCAAATGACAAAGCAAAACTAATACCCAGATATAATTATTTTAAAATATGAAATCTGTGATGAATTGGCCTTTTTGTCGTGATGGCTCCTAGCTCTGGTGCAGCACTCTGGGCGGGACTTACTGGCTATTTCGGAAGAGATGGCTGTTCACCCCAAGTCAACACCTTGAGTTAGGACTAGGGTGTGTCCTGTAAGGTGGTGGGTGGGACACAGGCCACACCCTAGATTGCCAAAATATCGATGAAACAATTAAAAAAATTATATTTTTAAAGAAGCTAATATACAAAATATAGTTACATTTGTAATGAAACAGTCAAATACATGTTCAAATGACAAAGCAAAACTAATACCCAGATATAATTATTTTAAAATACGAAATCTGTGATGAATTGGCCTTTTTGTCGTGATGGCTCCTAGCTCTGGTGCAGCACTCTGGGCGGAACTTACTGGCTATTTCGGAAGAGATGGCTGTTCACCCCAAGTCAACACCTTGAGTTAGGACTAGGGTGTGTCCTGTAAGGTGGTGGGTGGGACACACCCTAGATTGCCAAAATATCGATGAAACAATTAAAAAAATATATTTTTAAAGAAGCTAATATCCAAAATATAGTTACATTTGTAATGAAACACAGTCAAATACATGTTCAAATAACAAAGCAAAACTAATACCCAGATATAATTATTTTAAAATACGAAATCTGTGATGAATTGGCCTTTTTGTCGTGATGGCTCCTAGCTCTGGTGCAGCACTCTGGGCGGGACTTACTGTCTATTTCGGAAGAGATGGCTGTTCACCCCAAGTCAACACCTTGAGTTAGGACTAGGGTGTGTCCTGTAAGGTGGTGGGTGGGACACAGGCCACACCCTAGATTGCCAAAATATCGATGAAACAATTTAAAAAATATATTTTTAAAGAAGCTAATATCCAAAATATAGTTACATTTGTAATGAAACACAGTCAAATACATGTTCAAATAACAAAGCAAAACTAATACCCAGATATAATTATTTTAAAATACGAAATCTGTGATGAATTGGCCTTTTTGTCGTGATGGCTCCTAGCTCTGGTGCAGCACTCTGGGCGGAACTTACTGGCTATTTCGGAAGAGATGGCTGTTCACCCCAAGTCAACACCTTGAGTTAGGACTAGGGTGTGTCCTGTAAGGTGGTGGGTGGGACACAGGCCACACCCTAGATTGCCAAAATATCGATGAAACAATTAAAAAAATTATATTTTTAAAGAAGCTAATATACAAAATATAGTTACATTTGTAATGAAACAGTCAAATACATGTTCAAATGACAAAGCAAAACTAATACCCAGATATAATTATTTTAAAATACGAAATCTGTGATGAATTGGCCTTTTTGTCGTGATGGCTCCTAGCTCTGGTGCAGCACTCTGGGCGGAACTTACTGGCTATTTCGGAAGAGATGGCTGTTCACCCCAAGTCAACACCTTGAGTTAGGACTAGGGTGTGTCCTGTAAGGTGGTGGGTGGGACACAGGCCACACCCTAGATTGCCAAAATATCGATGAAACAATTAAAAAAATTATATTTTTAAAGAAGCTAATATCCAAAATATAGTTACATTTGTAATGAAACACAGTCAAATACATGTTCAAATAACAAAGCAAAACTAATACCCAGATATAATTATTTTAAAATACGAAATCTGTGATGAATTGGCCTTTTTGTCGTGATGGCTCCTAGCTCTGGTGCAGCACTCTGGGCGGAACTTACTGGCTATTTCGGAAGAGATGGCTGTTCACCCCAAGTCAACACCTTGAGTTTGGACTAGGGTGTGTCCTGTAAGGTGGTGGGTGGGACACAGGCCACACCCTAGATTGCCAAAATATCGATGAAACAATTAAAAAAATTATATTTTTAAAGAAGCTAATATACAAAATATAGTTACATTTGTAATGAAACACAGTCAAATACATGTTCAAATAACAAAGCAAAACTAATACCCAGATATAATTATTTTAAAATACGAAATCTGTGATGAATTGGCCTTTTTGTCGTGATGGCTCCTAGCTCTGGTGCAGCACTCTGGGCGGGTCTTACTGGCTATTTCGGAAGAGATGGCTGTTCACCCCAAGTCAACACCTTGAGTTAGGACTAGGGTGTGTCCTGTAAGGTGGTGGGTGGGACACAGGCCACACCCTAGATTGCCAAAATATCGATGAAACAATTAAAAAAATATATTTTTAAAGAAGCTAATATCCAAAATATAGTTACATTTGTAATGAAACACAGTCAAATACATGTTCAAATAAAAAAGCAAAACTAATACCCAGAAATAATTATTTTAAAATACGAAATCTGTGATGAATTGGCCTTTTTGTCGTGATGGCTCCTAGCTCTGGTGCAGCACTCTGGGCGGGACTTACTGGCTATTTCGGAAGAGATGGCTGTTCACCCCAAGTCAACACCTTGAGTTAGGACTAGGGTGTGTCCTGTAAGGTGGTGGGTGGGACACAGGCCACACCCTAGATTGCCAAAATATCGATGAAACAATTAAAAAAATTATATTTTTAAAGAAGCTAATATCCAAAATATAGTTACATTTGTAATGAAACACAGTCAAATACATGTTCAAATAACAAAGCAAAACTAATACCCAGATATAATTATTTTAAAATACGAAATCTGTGATGAATTGGCCTTTTTGTCGTGATGGCTCCTAGCTCTGGTGCAGCACTCTGGGCGGAACTTACTGGCTATTTCGGAAGAGATGGCTGTTCACCCCAAGTCAACACCTTGAGTTAGGACTAGGGTGTGTCCTGTAAGGTGGTGGGTGGGACACAGGCCACACCCTAGATTGCCAAAATATCGATGAAGCAATTAAAAAATATATATTTTTAAAGAAGCTAATATACAAAATATAGTTACATTTGTAATGAAACAGTCAAATACATGTTCAAATGACAAAAGGAAAACTAATACCCAGATATAATTATTTTAAAATACGAAATCTGTGATGAATTGGCCTTTTTGTCGTGATGGCTCCTAGCTCTGGTGCAGCACTCTGGGCGGGACTTACTGGCTATTTCGGAAGAGATGGCTGTTCACCCCAAGTCAACACCTTGAGTTAGGACTAGGGTGTGTCCTGTAAGGTGGTGGGTGGGACACAGGCCACACCCTAGATTGCCAAAATATCGATGAAACAATTAAAAAAATTATATTTTTAAAGAAGCTAATATCCAAAATATAGTTACATTTGTAATGAAACAGTCAAATACATGTTCAAATGACAAAGCAAAACTAATACCCAGATATAATTATTTTAAAATACGAAATCTGTGATGAATTGGCCTTTTTGTCGTGATGGCTCCTAGCTCTGGTGCAGCACTCTGGGCGGAACTTACTGGCTATTTCGGAAGAGATGGCTGTTCACCCCAAGTCAACACCTTGAGTTAGGACTAGAGTGTGTCCTGTAAGGTGGTGGGTGGGACACACCCTAGATTGCCAAAATATCGATGAAACAATTAAAAAAATTATATTTTTAAAGAAGCTAATATCCAAAATATAGTTACATTTGTAATGAAACAGTCAAATACATGTTCAAATGACAAAGCAAAACTTAATACCCAGTTATAATTATTTTAAAATACGAAATCTGTGATGAATTGGCCTTTTTGTCGTGATGGCTCCGGTGCAGCACTCTGGGCGGAACTTACTGGCTATTTCGGAAGAGATGGCTGTTCACCCCAAGTCAACACCTTGAGTTAGGACTAGGGTGTGTCCTGTAAGGTGGTGGGTGGGACACAGGCCACACCCTAGATTGCCAAAATATCGATGAAACAATTAAAAAAATATATTTTTAAAGAAGCTATTATCCAAAATATAGTTACATTTGTAATGAAACACAGTCAAATACATGTTCAAATAACAAAGCAAAACTAATACCCAGAAATAATTATTTTAAAATACGAAATCTGTGATGAATTGGCCTTTTTGTCGTGATGGCTCCTAGCTCTGGTGCAGCACTCTGGGCGGGACTTACTGGCTATTTCGGAAGAGATGGCTGTTCACCCCAAGTCAACACCTTGAGTTAGGACTAGGGTGTGTCCTGTAAGGTGGTGGGTGGGACACAGGCCACACCCTAGATTGCCAAAATATCGATGAAACAATTAAAAAAATATATTTTTAAAGAAGCTATTATCCAAAATATAGTTACATTTGTAATGAAACACAGTCAAATACATGTTCAAATAACAAAGCAAAACTAATACCCAGAAATAATTATTTTAAAATACGAAATCTGTGATGAATTGGCCTTTTTGTCGTGATGGCTCCTAGCTCTGGTGCAGCACTCTGGGCGGAACTTACTGGCTATTTCGGAAGAGATGGCTGTTCACCCCAAGTCAACACCTTGAGTTAGGACTAGGGTGTGTCCTGTAAGGTGGTGGGTGGGACACAGGCCACACCCTAGATTGCCAAAATATCGATGAAACAATTAAAAAAATTATATTTTTAAAGAAGCTAATATCCAAAATATAGTTACATTTGTAATGAAACAGTCAAATACATGTTCAAATGACAAAGCAAAACTAATACCCAGATATAATTATTTTAAAATACGAAATCTGTGATGAATTGGCCTTTTTGTCGTGATGGCTCCTAGCTCTGGTGCAGCACTCTGGGCGGAACTTACTGGCTATTTCGGAAGAGATGGCTGTTCACCCCAAGTCAACACCTTGAGTTAGGACTAGAGTGTGTCCTGTAAGGTGGTGGGTGGGACACACCCTAGATTGCCAAAATATCGATGAAACAATTAAAAAAATTATATTTTTAAAGAAGCTAATATACAAAATATAGTTACATTTGTAATGAAACAGTCAAATACATGTTCAAATGACAAAGCAAAACTTAATACCCAGTTATAATTATTTTAAAATACGAAATCTGTGATGAATTGGCCTTTTTGTCGTGATGGCTCCTAGCTCTGGTGCAGCACTCTGGGCGGGACTTACTGGCTATTTCGGAAGAGATGGCTGTTCACCCCAAGTCAACACCTTGAGTTAGGACTAGGGTTTGTCCTGTAAGGTGGTGGGTGGGACACAGGCCACACCCTAGATTGCCAAAATATCGATGAAACAATTTAAAAAAAATATTTTTAAAGAAGCAAATATCCAAAATATAGTTACATTTGTAATGAAACACAGTCAAATACATGTTCAAATAACAAAGCAAAACTAATACCCAGATATAATTATTTTAAAATACGAAATCTGTGATGAATTGGCCTTTTTGTCGTGATGGCTCCTAGCTCTGGTGCAGCACTCTGGGCGGAACTTACTGGCTATTTCGGAAGAGATGGCTGTTCACCCCAAGTCAACACCTTGAGTTAGGACTAGGGTGTGTCCTGTAAGGTGGTGGGTGGGACACAGGCCACACCCTAGATTGCCAAAATATCGATGAAACAATTCAAAAAATTATATTTTTAAAGAAGCTAATATAAATAATATAGTTACATTTGTAATGAAACAGTCAAATACATGTTCAAATGACAAAGCAAAACTTAATACCCAGATATAATTATTTTAAAATACGAAATCTGTGATGAATTGGCCTTTTTGTCGTGATGGCTCCAAGCTCTGGTGCAGCACTCTGGGCGGGACTTACTGG
Source organism: Romanogobio albipinnatus (assembly GCA_023566225.1). NCBI lineage: Eukaryota > Metazoa > Chordata > Actinopteri > Cypriniformes > Gobionidae > Romanogobio > Romanogobio albipinnatus. Next base: position 23,743,089 of record CM042260.1, on the reverse strand, counting down.
CTATTTCGGAAGAGATGGCTGTTCACCCCAAGTCAACACCTTGAGTTAGGACTAGGGTGTGTCCTGTAAGGTGGTGGGTGGGACACAGGCCACACCCTAGATTGCCAAAATATCGATGAAACAATTAAAAAAATTATATTTTTAAAGAAGCTAATATCCAAAATATAGTTACATTTGTAATGAAACACAGTCAAATACATGTTCAAATAAAAAAGCAAAACTACTACCCAGATATAATTATTTTAAAATAAGAAATCTGTGATGAATTGGCCTTTTTGTCGTGATGGCTCCTAGCTCTGGTGCAGCACTCTGGGCGGAACTTACTGGCTATTTCGGAAGAGATGGCTGTTCACCCCAAGTCAACACCTTGAGTTAGGACTAGGGTGTGTCCTGTAAGGTGGTGGGTGGGACACAGGCCACACCCTAGATTGCCAAAATATCGATGAAACAATTAAAAAAATTATATTTTTAAAGAAGCTAATATCCAAAATATAGTTACATTTGTATTGAAACACAGTCAAATACATGTTCAAATGACAAAGCAAAACTAATACCCAGATATAATTATTTTAAAATACGAAATCTGTTTCGGAATAGATGGCTGTTCACCCCAAGTCAACACCTTGAGTTAGGACTAGAGTGTGTCCTGTAAGGTGGTGGGTGGGACACACCCTAGATTGCCAAAATATCGATGAAACAATTAAAAAAATTATATTTTTAAAGAAGCTAATATACAAAATATAGTTACATTTGTAATGAAACAGTCAAATACATGTTCAAATGACAAAGCAAAACTTAATACCCAGTTATAATTATTTTAAAATACGAAATCTGTGATGAATTGGCCTTTTTGTCGTGATGGCTCCTAGCTCTGGTGCAGCACTCTGGGCGGGACTTACTGGCTATTTCGGAAGAGATGGCTGTTCACCCCAAGTCAACACCTTGAGTTAGGACTAGGGTTTGTCCTGTAAGGTGGTGGGTGGGACACAGGCCACACCCTAGATTGCCAAAATATCGATGAAACAATTTAAAAAAAATATTTTTAAAGAAGCTAATATACAAAATACAGTTACATTTGTAATGAAACAGTCAAATACATGTTCAAATAACAAAGCAAAACTAATACCCAGATATAATTATTTTAAAATACGAAATCTGTGATGAATTGGCCTTTTTGTCGTGATGGCTCCTAGCTCTGGTGCAGCACTCTGGGCGGAACTTACTGGCTATTTCGGAAGAGATGGCTGTTCACCCCAAGTCAACACCTTGAGTTAGGACTAGGGTGTGTCCTGTAAGGTGGTGGGTGGGACACAGGCCACACCCTAGATTGCCAAAATATCGATGAAACAATTAAAAAAATTATATTTTTAAAGAAGCTAATATCCAAAATATAGTTACATTTGTAATGAAACAGTCAAATACATGTTCAAATGACAAAGCAAAACTAATACCCAGATATAATTATTTTAAAATACGAAATCTGTGATGAATTGGCCTTTTTGTCGTGATGGCTCCTAGCTCTGGTGCAGCACTCTGGGCGGAACTTACTGGCTATTTCGGAAGAGATGGCTGTTCACCCCAAGTCAACACCTTGAGTTAGGACTAGAGTGTGTCCTGTAAGGTGGTGGGTGGGACACACCCTAGATTGCCAAAATATCGATGAAACAATTAAAAAAATTATATTTTTAAAGAAGCTAATATACAAAATATAGTTACATTTGTAATGAAACAGTCAAATACATGTTCAAATGACAAAGCAAAACTTAATACCCAGTTATAATTATTTTAAAATACGAAATCTGTGATGAATTGGCCTTTTTGTCGTGATGGCTCCTAGCTCTGGTGCAGCACTCTGGGCGGGACTTACTGGCTATTTCGGAAGAGATGGCTGTTCACCCCAAGTCAACACCTTGAGTTAGGACTAGGGTTTGTCCTGTAAGGTGGTGGGTGGGACACAGGCCACACCCTAGATTGCCAAAATATCGATGAAACAATTTAAAAAAAATATTTTTAAAGAAGCAAATATCCAAAATATAGTTACATTTGTAATGAAACACAGTCAAATACATGTTCAAATAACAAAGCAAAACTAATACCCAGATATAATTATTTTAAAATACGAAATCTGTGATGAATTGGCCTTTTTGTCGTGATGGCTCCTAGCTCTGGTGCAGCACTCTGGGCGGAACTTACTGGCTATTTCGGAAGAGATGGCTGTTCACCCCAAGTCAACACCTTGAGTTAGGACTAGGGTGTGTCCTGTAAGGTGGTGGGTGGGACACAGGCCACACCCTAGATTGCCAAAATATCGATGAAACAATTAAAAAAATTATATTTTTAAAGAAGCTAATATCCAAAATATAGTTACATTTGTAATGAAACACAGTCAAATACATGTTCAAATAACAAAGCAAAACTAATACCCAGATATAATTATTTTAAAATACGAAATCTGTGATGAATTGGCCTTTTTGTCGTGATGGCTCCTAGCTCTGGTGCAGCACTCTGGGCGGAACTTACTGGCTATTTCGGAAGAGATGGCTGTTCACCCCAAGTCAACACCTTGAGTTTGGACTAGGGTGTGTCCTGTAAGGTGGTGGGTGGGACACAGGCCACACCCTAGATTGCCAAAATATCGATGAAACAATTAAAAAAATTATATTTTTAAAGAAGCTAATATACAAAATATAGTTACATTTGTAATGAAACACAGTCAAATACATGTTCAAATAACAAAGCAAAACTAATACCCAGATATAATTATTTTAAAATACGAAATCTGTGATGAATTGGCCTTTTTGTCGTGATGGCTCCTAGCTCTGGTGCAGCACTCTGGGCGGGACTTACTGGCTATTTCGGAAGAGATGGCTGTTCACCCCAAGTCAACACCTTGAGTTAGGACTAGGGTGTGTCCTGTAAGGTGGTGGGTGGGACACAGGCCACACCCTAGATTGCCAAAATATCGATGAAACAATTAAAAATATATATTTTTAAAGAAGCTAATATCCAAAATATAGTTACATTTGTAATGAAACACAGTCAAATACATGTTCAAATAACAAAGCAAAACTAATACCCAGAAATAATTATTTTAAAATACGAAATCTGTGATGAATTGGCCTTTTTGTCGTGATGGCTCCTAGCTCTGGTGCAGCACTCTGGGCGGGACTTACTGGCTATTTCGGAAGAGATGGCTGTTCACCCCAAGTCAACACCTTGAGTTTGGACTAGGGTGTGTCCTGTAAGGTGGTGGGTGGGACACAGGCCACACCCTAGATTGCCAAAATATCGATGAAACAATTAAAAAAATATATTTTTAAAGAAGCTAATATCCAAAATATAGTTACATTTGTAATGAAACACAGTCAAATACATGTTCAAATAAAAAAGCAAAACTAATACCCAGAAATAATTATTTTAAAATACGAAATCTGTGATGAATTGGCCTTTTTGTCGTGATGGCTCCTAGCTCTGGTGCAGCACTCTGGGCGGGACTTACTGGCTATTTCGGAAGAGATGGCTGTTCACCCCAAGTCAACACCTTGAGTTAGGACTAGGGTGTGTCCTGTAAGGTGGTGGGTGGGACACAGGCCACACCCTAGATTGCCAAAATATCGATGAAACAATTAAAAAAATTATATTTTTAAAGAAGCTAATATCCAAAATATAGTTACATTTGTAATGAAACAGTCAAATACATGTTCAAATGACAAAGCAAAACTAATACCCAGATATAATTATTTTAAAATACGAAATCTGTGATGAATTGGCCTTTTTGTCGTGATGGCTCCTAGCTCTGGTGCAGCACTCTGGGCGGAACTTACTGGCTATTTCGGAAGAGATGGCTGTTCACCCCAAGTCAACACCTTGAGTTAGGACTAGAGTGTGTCCTGTAAGGTGGTGGGTGGGACACACCCTAGATTGCCAAAATATCGATGAAACAATTAAAAAAATTATATTTTTAAAGAAGCTAATATCCAAAATATAGTTACATTTGTAATGAAACAGTCAAATACATGTTCAAATGACAAAAGGAAAACTAATACCCAGATATAATTATTTTAAAATACGAAATCTGTGATGAATTGGCCTTTTTGTCGTGATGGCTCCTAGCTCTGGTGCAGCACTCTGGGCGGGACTTACTGGCTATTTCGGAAGAGATGGCTGTTCACCCCAAGTCAACACCTTGAGTTAGGACTAGGGTGTGTCCTGTAAGGTGGTGGGTGGGACACAGGCCACACCCTAGATTGCCAAAATATCGATGAAACAATTAAAAAAATTATATTTTTAAAGAAGCTAATATCCAAAATATAGTTACATTTGTAATGAAACAGTCAAATACATGTTCAAATGACAAAGCAAAACTAATACCCAGATATAATTATTTTAAAATACGAAATCTGTGATGAATTGGCCTTTTTGTCGTGATGGCTCCTAGCTCTGGTGCAGCACTCTGGGCGGAACTTACTGGCTATTTCGGAAGAGATGGCTGTTCACCCCAAGTCAACACCTTGAGTTAGGACTAGAGTGTGTCCTGTAAGGTGGTGGGTGGGACACACCCTAGATTGCCAAAATATCGATGAAACAATTAAAAAAATTATATTTTTAAAGAAGCTAATATCCAAAATATAGTTACATTTGTAATGAAACAGTCAAATACATGTTCAAATGACAAAGCAAAACTTAATACCCAGTTATAATTATTTTAAAATACGAAATCTGTGATGAATTGGCCTTTTTGTCGTGATGGCTCCGGTGCAGCACTCTGGGCGGAACTTACTGGCTATTTCGGAAGAGATGGCTGTTCACCCCAAGTCAACACCTTGAGTTAGGACTAGGGTGTGTCCTGTAAGGTGGTGGGTGGGACACAGGCCACACCCTAGATTGCCAAAATATCGATGAAACAATTAAAAAAATATATTTTTAAAGAAGCTATTATCCAAAATATAGTTACATTTGTAATGAAACACAGTCAAATACATGTTCAAATAACAAAGCAAAACTAATACCCAGAAATAATTATTTTAAAATACGAAATCTGTGATGAATTGGCCTTTTTGTCGTGATGGCTCCTAGCTCTGGTGCAGCACTCTGGGCGGGACTTACTGGCTATTTCGGAAGAGATGGCTGTTCACCCCAAGTCAACACCTTGAGTTAGGACTAGGGTGTGTCCTGTAAGGTGGTGGGTGGGACACAGGCCACACCCTAGATTGCCAAAATATCGATGAAACAATTAAAAAAATATATTTTTAAAGAAGCTATTATCCAAAATATAGTTACATTTGTAATGAAACACAGTCAAATACATGTTCAAATAACAAAGCAAAACTAATACCCAGAAATAATTATTTTAAAATACGAAATCTGTGATGAATTGGCCTTTTTGTCGTGATGGCTCCTAGCTCTGGTGCAGCACTCTGGGCGGAACTTACTGGCTATTTCGGAAGAGATGGCTGTTCACCCCAAGTCAACACCTTGAGTTAGGACTAGGGTGTGTCCTGTAAGGTGGTGGGTGGGACACAGGCCACACCCTAGATTGCCAAAATATCGATGAAACAATTAAAAAAATTATATTTTTAAAGAAGCTAATATCCAAAATATAGTTACATTTGTAATGAAACAGTCAAATACATGTTCAAATGACAAAGCAAAACTAATACCCAGATATAATTATTTTAAAATACGAAATCTGTGATGAATTGGCCTTTTTGTCGTGATGGCTCCTAGCTCTGGTGCAGCACTCTGGGCGGAACTTACTGGCTATTTCGGAAGAGATGGCTGTTCACCCCAAGTCAACACCTTGAGTTAGGACTAGAGTGTGTCCTGTAAGGTGGTGGGTGGGACACACCCTAGATTGCCAAAATATCGATGAAACAATTAAAAAAATTATATTTTTAAAGAAGCTAATATACAAAATATAGTTACATTTGTAATGAAACAGTCAAATACATGTTCAAATGACAAAGCAAAACTTAATACCCAGTTATAATTATTTTAAAATACGAAATCTGTGATGAATTGGCCTTTTTGTCGTGATGGCTCCTAGCTCTGGTGCAGCACTCTGGGCGGGACTTACTGGCTATTTCGGAAGAGATGGCTGTTCACCCCAAGTCAACACCTTGAGTTAGGACTAGGGTTTGTCCTGTAAGGTGGTGGGTGGGACACAGGCCACACCCTAGATTGCCAAAATATCGATGAAACAATTTAAAAAAAATATTTTTAAAGAAGCAAATATCCAAAATATAGTTACATTTGTAATGAAACACAGTCAAATACATGTTCAAATAACAAAGCAAAACTAATACCCAGATATAATTATTTTAAAATACGAAATCTGTGATGAATTGGCCTTTTTGTCGTGATGGCTCCTAGCTCTGGTGCAGCACTCTGGGCGGAACTTACTGGCTATTTCGGAAGAGATGGCTGTTCACCCCAAGTCAACACCTTGAGTTAGGACTAGGGTGTGTCCTGTAAGGTGGTGGGTGGGACACAGGCCACACCCTAGATTGCCAAAATATCGATGAAACAATTCAAAAAATTATATTTTTAAAGAAGCTAATATAAATAATATAGTTACATTTGTAATGAAACAGTCAAATACATGTTCAAATGACAAAGCAAAACTTAATACCCAGATATAATTATTTTAAAATACGAAATCTGTGATGAATTGGCCTTTTTGTCGTGATGGCTCCAAGCTCTGGTGCAGCACTCTGGGCGGGACTTACTGGCTATTTCGGAAGAGATGGCTGTTCACCCCAAGTCAACACCTTGAGTTAGGACTAGGGTGTGTCCTGTAAGGTGGTGGGTGGGACACAGGCCACACCCTAGATTGCCAAAATATCGATGAAACAATTAAAAAAATTATATTTTTAAAGAAGCTAATATCCAAAATATAGTTACATTTGTAATGAAACACAGTCAAATACATGTTCAAATAAAAAAGCAAAACTACTACCCAGATATAATTATTTTAAAATAAGAAATCTGTGATGAATTGGCCTTTTTGTCGTGATGGCTCCTAGCTCTGGTGCAGCACTCTGGGCGGAACTTACTGGCTATTTCGGAAGAGATGGCTGTTCACCCCAAGTCAACACCTTGAGTTAGGACTAGGGTGTGTCCTGTAAGGTGGTGGGTGGGACACAGGCCACACCCTAGATTGCCAAAATATCGATGAAACAATTAAAAAAATTATATTTTTAAAGAAGCTAATATCCAAAATATAGTTACATTTGTATTGAAACACAGTCAAATACATGTTCAAATGACAAAGCAAAACTAATACCCAGATATAATTATTTTAAAATACGAAATCTGTTTCGGAAGAGATGGCTGTTCACCCCAAGTCAACACCTTGAGTTAGGACTAGAGTGTGTCCTGTAAGGTGGTGGGTGGGACACACCCTAGATTGCCAAAATATCGATGAAACAATTAAAAAAATTATATTTTTAAAGAAGCTAATATACAAAATATAGTTACATTTGTAATGAAACAGTCAAATACATGTTCAAATGACAAAGCAAAACTTAATACCCAGTTATAATTATTTTAAAATACGAAATCTGTGATGAATTGGCCTTTTTGTCGTGATGGCTCCTAGCTCTGGTGCAGCACTCTGGGCGGGACTTACTGGCTATTTCGGAAGAGATGGCTGTTCACCCCAAGTCAACACCTTGAGTTAGGACTAGGGTTTGTCCTGTAAGGTGGTGGGTGGGACACAGGCCACACCCTAGATTGCCAAAATATCGATGAAACAATTTAAAAAAAATATTTTTAAAGAAGCTAATATACAAAATACAGTTACATTTGTAATGAAACAGTCAAATACATGTTCAAATAACAAAGCAAAACTAATACCCAGATATAATTATTTTAAAATACGAAATCTGTGATGAATTGGCCTTTTTGTCGTGATGGCTCCTAGCTCTGGTGCAGCACTCTGGGCGGAACTTACTGGCTATTTCGGAAGAGATGGCTGTTCACCCCAAGTCAACACCTTGAGTTAGGACTAGGGTGTGTCCTGTAAGGTGGTGGGTGGGACACAGGCCACACCCTAGATTGCCAAAATATCGATGAAACAATTAAAAAAATTATATTTTTAAAGAAGCTAATATCCAAAATATAGTTACATTTGTAATGAAACAGTCAAATACATGTTCAAATGACAAAGCAAAACTAATACCCAGATATAATTATTTTAAAATACGAAATCTGTGATGAATTGGCCTTTTTGTCGTGATGGCTCCTAGCTCTGGTGCAGCACTCTGGGCGGAACTTACTGGCTATTTCGGAAGAGATGGCTGTTCACCCCAAGTCAACACCTTGAGTTAGGACTAGAGTGTGTCCTGTAAGGTGGTGGGTGGGACACACCCTAGATTGCCAAAATATCGATGAAACAATTAAAAAAATTATATTTTTAAAGAAGCTAATATACAAAATATAGTTACATTTGTAATGAAACAGTCAAATACATGTTCAAATGACAAAGCAAAACTTAATACCCAGTTATAATTATTTTAAAATACGAAATCTGTGATGAATTGGCCTTTTTGTCGTGATGGCTCCTAGCTCTGGTGCAGCACTCTGGGCGGGACTTACTGGCTATTTCGGAAGAGATGGCTGTTCACCCCAAGTCAACACCTTGAGTTAGGACTAGGGTTTGTCCTGTAAGGTGGTGGGTGGGACACAGGCCACACCCTAGATTGCCAAAATATCGATGAAACAATTTAAAAAAAATATTTTTAAAGAAGCAAATATCCAAAATATAGTTACATTTGTAATGAAACACAGTCAAATACATGTTCAAATAACAAAGCAAAACTAATACCCAGATATAATTATTTTAAAATACGAAATCTGTGATGAATTGGCCTTTTTGTCGTGATGGCTCCTAGCTCTGGTGCAGCACTCTGGGCGGAACTTACTGGCTATTTCGGAAGAGATGGCTGTTCACCCCAAGTCAACACCTTGAGTTAGGACTAGGGTGTGTCCTGTAAGGTGGTGGGTGGGACACAGGCCACACCCTAGATTGCCAAAATATCGATGAAACAATTAAAAAAATTATATTTTTAAAGAAGCTAATATCCAAAATATAGTTACATTTGTATTGAAACACAGTCAAATACATGTTCAAATGACAAAGCAAAACTAATACCCAGATATAATTATTTTAAAATACGAAATCTGTTTCGGAAGAGATGGCTGTTCACCCCAAGTCAACACCTTGAGTTAGGACTAGAGTGTGTCCTGTAAGGTGGTGGGTGGGACACACCCTAGATTGCCAAAATATCGATGAAACAATTAAAAAAATTATATTTTTAAAGAAGCTAATATACAAAATATAGTTACATTTGTAATGAAACAGTCAAATACATGTTCAAATGACAAAGCAAAACTTAATACCCAGTTATAATTATTTTAAAATACGAAATCTGTGATGAATTGGCCTTTTTGTCGTGATGGCTCCTAGCTCTGGTGCAGCACTCTGGGCGGGACTTACTGGCTATTTCGGAAGAGATGGCTGTTCACCCCAAGTCAACACCTTGAGTTAGGACTAGGGTTTGTCCTGTAAGGTGGTGGGTGGGACACAGGCCACACCCTAGATTGCCAAAATATCGATGAAACAATTTAAAAAATATATTTTTAAAGAAGCTAATATACAAAATACAGTTACATTTGTAATGAAACAGTCAAATACATGTTCAAATAACAAAGCAAAACTAATACCCAGATATAATTATTTTAAAATACGAAATCTGTGATGAATTGGCCTTTTTGTCGTGATGGCTCCTAGCTCTGGTGCAGCACTCTGGGCGGAACTTACTGGCTATTTCGGAAGAGATGGCTGTTCACCCCAAGTCAACACCTTGAGTTAGGACTAGGGTGTGTCCTGTAAGGTGGTGGGTGGGACACACCCTAGATTGCCAAAATATCGATGAAACAATTAAAAAAATTATATTTTTAAAGAAGCTAATATAAATAATACAGTTACATTTGTAATGAAACAGTCAAATACATGTTCAAATAACAAAGCAAAACTAATACCCAGATATAATTATTTTAAAATACGAAATCTGTGATGAATTGGCCTTTTTGTCGTGATGGCTCCTAGCTCTGGTGCAGCACTCTGGGCGGGACTTACTGGCTATTTCGGAAGAGATGGCTGTTCACCCCAAGTCAACACCTTGAGTTAGGACTAGGGTGTGTCCTGTAAGGTGGTGGGTGGGACACAGGCCACACCCTAGATTGCCAAAATATCGATGAAACAATTAAAAAAATTATATTTTTAAAAAAGCTAATATACAAAATATAGTTACATTTGTAATGAAACAGTCAAATACATGTTCAAATGACAAAGCAAAACTAATACCCAGATATAATTATTTTAAAATACGAAATCTGTGATGAATTGGCCTTTTTGTCGTGATGGCTCCTAGCTCTGGTGCAGCACTCTGGGCGGGACTTACTGGCTATTTCGGAAGAGATGGCTGTTCACCCCAAGTCAACACCTTGAGTTAGGACTAGGGTGTGTCCTGTAAGGTGGTGGGTGGGACACAGGCCACACCCTAGATTGCCAAAATATCGATGAAACAATTAAAAAAATTATATTTTTAAAGAAGCTAATATCCAAAATATAGTTACATTTGTAATGAAACACAGTCAAATACATGTTCAAATAAAAAAGCAAAACTACTACCCAGATATAATTATTTTAAAATAAGAAATCTGTGATGAATTGGCCTTTTTGTCGTGATGGCTCCTAGCTCTGGTGCAGCACTCTGGGCGGAACTTACTGGCTATTTCGGAAGAGATGGCTGTTCACTCCAAGTCAACACCTTGAGTTAGGACTAGGGTGTGTCCTGTAAGGTGGTGGGTGGGACACACCCTAGATTGCCAAAATATCGATGAAACAATTAAAAAAATATATTTTTAAAGAAGCTAATATCCAAAATATAGTTACATTTGTAATGAAACACAGTCAAATACATGTTCAAATAACAAAGCAAAACTAATACCCAGATATAATTATTTTAAAATACGAAATCTGTGATGAATTGGCCTTTTTGTCGTGATGGCTCCTAGCTCTGGTGCAGCACTCTGGGCGGGACTTACTGGCTATTTCGGAAGAGATGGCTGTTCACCCCAAGTCAACACCTTGAGTTAGGACTAGGGTGTGTCCTGTAAGGTGGTGGGTGGGACACAGGCCACACCCTAGATTGCCAAAATATCGATGAAACAATTAAAAAAATTATATTTTTAAAGAAGCTAATATACAAAATATAGTTACATTTGTAATGAAACAGTCAAATACATGTTCAAATGACAAAGCAAAACTAATACCCAGATATAATTATTTTAAAATACGAAATCTGTGATGAATTGGCCTTTTTGTCGTGATGGCTCCTAGCTCTGGTGCAGCACTCTGGGCGGAACTTACTGGCTATTTCGGAAGAGATGGCTGTTCACCCCAAGTCAACACCTTGAGTTAGGACTAGGGTGTGTCCTGTAAGGTGGTGGGTGGGACACAGGCCACACCCTAGATTGCCAAAATATCGATGAAACAATTAAAAAAATTATATTTTTAAAGAAGCTAATATACAAAATATAGTTACATTTGTAATGAAACAGTCAAATACATGTTCAAATGACAAAGCAAAACTAATACCCAGATATAATTATTTTAAAATACGAAATCTGTGATGAATTGGCCTTTTTGTCGTGATGGCTCCTAGCTCTGGTGCAGCACTCTGGGCGGGACTTACTGGCTATTTCGGAAGAGATGGCTGTTCACCCCAAGTCAACACCTTGAGTTAGGACTAGGGTGTGTCCTGTAAGGTGGTGGGTGGGACATACCCTAGATTGCCAAAATATCGATGAAACAATTAAAAAAATATATTTTTAAAGAAGCTAATATCCAAAATATAGTTACATTTGTAATGAAACACAGTCAAATACATGTTCAAATAACAAAGCAAAACTAATACCCAGATATAATTATTTTAAAATACGAAATCTGTGATGAATTGGCCTTTTTGTCGTGATGGCTCCTAGCTCTGGTGCAGCACTCTGGGCGGGACTTACTGGCTATTTCGGAAGAGATGGCTGTTCACCCCAAGTCAACACCTTGAGTTAGGACTAGGGTGTGTCCTGTAAGGTGGTGGGTGGGACACAGGCCACACCCTAGATTGCCAAAATATCGATGAAACAATTAAAAAAATTATATTTTTAAAGAAGCTAATATACAAAATATAGTTACATTTGTAATGAAACAGTCAAATACATGTTCAAATGACAAAGCAAAACTAATACCCAGATATAATTATTTTAAAATACGAAATCTGTGATGAATTGGCCTTTTTGTCGTGATGGCTCCTAGCTCTGGTGCAGCACTCTGGGCGGGACTTACTGGCTATTTCGGAAGAGATGGCTGTTCACCCCAAGTCAACACCTTGAGTTAGGACTAGGGTGTGTCCTGTAAGGTGGTGGGTGGGACACAGGCCACACCCTAGATTGCCAAAATATCGATGAAACAATTAAAAAAATTATATTTTTAAAGAAGCTAATATCCAAAATATAGTTACATTTGTAATGAAACACAGTCAAATACATGTTCAAATAAAAAAGCAAAACTACTACCCAGATATAATTATTTTAAAATAAGAAATCTGTGATGAATTGGCCTTTTTGTCGTGATGGCTCCTAGCTCTGGTGCAGCACTCTGGGCGGGACTTACTGGCTATTTCGGAAGAGATGGCTGTTCACCCCAAGTCAACACCTTGAGTTAGGACTAGGGTGTGTCCTGTAAGGTGGTGGGTGGGACACAGGCCACACCCTAGATTGCCAAAATATCGATGAAACAATTAAAAAAATTATATTTTTAAAGAAGCTAATATCCAAAATATAGTTACATTTGTAATGAAACAGTCAAATACATGTTCAAATGACAAAGCAAAACTAATACCCAGATATAATTATTTTAAAATACGAAATCTGTTTCGGAAGAGATGGCTGTTCACCCCAAGTCAACACCTTTAGTTAGGACTAGAGTGTGTCCTGTAAGGTGGTGGGTGGGACACACCCTAGATTGCCAAAATATCGATGAAACAATTAAAAAAATTATATTTTTAAAGAAGCTAATATACAAAATATAGTTACATTTGTAATGAAACAGTCAAATACATGTTCAAATGACAAAGCAAAACTTAATACCCAGTTATAATTATTTTAAAATACGAAATCTGTGATGAATTGGCCTTTTTGTCGTGATGGCTCCTAGCTCTGGTGCAGCACTCTGGGCGGGACTTACTGGCTATTTCGGAAGAGATGGCTGTTCACCCCAAGTCAACACCTTGAGTTAGGACTAGGGTTTGTCCTGTAAGGTGGTGGGTGGGACACAGGCCACACCCTAGATTGCCAAAATATCGATGAAACAATTTAAAAAAAATATTTTTAAAGAAGCTAATATACAAAATATAGTTACATTTGTAATGAAACAGTCAAATACATGTTCAAATAACAAAGCAAAACTAATACCCAGATATAATTATTTTAAAATACGAAATCTGTGATGAATTGGCCTTTTTGTCGTGATGGCTCCTAGCTCTGGTGCAGCACTCTGGGCGGAACTTACTGGCTATTTCGGAAGAGATGGCTGTTCACCCCAAGTCAACACCTTGAGTTAGGACTAGGGTGTGTCCTGTAAGGTGGTGGGTGGGACACACCCTAGATTGCCAAAATATCGATGAAACAATTAAAAAAATTATATTTTTAAAGAAGCTAATATAAATAATATAGTTACATTTGTAATGAAACAGTCAAATACATGTTCAAATGACAAAGCAAAACTTAATACCCAGATATAATTATTTTAAAATACGAAATCTGTGATGAATTGGCCTTTTTGTCGTGATGGCTCCTAGCTCTGGTGCAGCACTCTGGGCGGGACTTACTGGCTATTTCGGAAGAGATGGCTGTTCACCCCAAGTCAACACCTTGAGTTAGGACTAGGGTGTGTCCTGTAAGGTGGTGGGTGGGACACAGGCCACACCCTAGATTGCCAAAATATCGATGAAACAATTAAAAAAATTATATTTTTAAAAAAGCTAATATACAAAATATAGTTACATTTGTAATGAAACAGTCAAATACATGTTCAAATGACAAAGCAAAACTAATACCCAGATATAATTATTTTAAAATACGAAATCTGTGATGAATTGGCCTTTTTGTCGTGATGGCTCCTAGCTCTGGTGCAGCACTCTGGGCGGGACTTACTGGCTATTTCGGAAGAGATGGCTGTTCACCCCAAGTCAACACCTTGAGTTAGGACTAGGGTGTGTCCTGTAAGGTGGTGGGTGGGACACAGGCCACACCCTAGATTGCCAAAATATCGATGAAACAATTAAAAAAATTATATTTTTAAAGAAGCTAATATACAAAATATAGTTACATTTGTAATGAAACAGTCAAATACATGTTCAAATGACAAAGCAAAACTAATACCCAGATATAATTATTTTAAAATACGAAATCTGTGATGAATTGGCCTTTTTGTCGTGATGGCTCCTAGCTCTGGTGCAGCACTCTGGGCGGAACTTACTGGCTATTTCGGAAGAGATGGCTGTTCACCCCAAGTCAACACCTTGAGTTAGGACCAGGGTGTGTCCTGTAAGGTGGTGGGTGGGACACACCCTAGATTGCCAAAATATCGATGAAACAATTAAAAAAATATATTTTTAAAGAAGCTAATATACAAAATATAGTTACATTTGTAATGAAACAGTCAAATACATGTTCAAATGACAAAGCAAAACTAATACCCAGATATAATTATTTTAAAATACGAAATCTGTGATGAATTGGCCTTTTTGTCGTGATGGCTCCTAGCTCTGGTGCAGCACTCTGGGCGGGACTTACTGGCTATTTCGGAAGAGATGGCTGTTCACCCCAAGTCAACACCTTGAGTTAGGACTAGGGTGTGTCCTGTAAGGTGGTGGGTGGGACACAGGCCACACCCTAGATTGCCAAAATATCGATGAAACAATTAAAAAAATTATATTTTTAAAGAGGCTAATATCCAAAATATAGTTACATTTGTAATGAAACACAGTCAAATACATGTTCAAATAACAAAGCAAAACTAATACCCAGATATAATTATTTTAAAATACGAAATCTGTGATGAATTGGCCTTTTTGTCGTGATGGCTCCTAGCTCTGGTGCAGCACTCTGGGCGGGACTTACTGTCTATTTTAGAAGAGATGGCTGTTCACCCCAAGTCAACACCTTGAGTTAGGACTAGGGTGTGTCCTGTAAGGTGGTGGGTGGGACACAGGCCACACCCTAGATTGCCAAAATATCGATGAAACAATTTAAAAAATATATTTTTAAAGAAGCTAATATCCAAAATATAGTTACATTTGTAATGAAACACAGTCAAATACATGTTCAAATAACAAAGCAAAACTACTACCCAGATATAATTATTTTAAAATACGAAATCTGTGATGAATTGGCCTTTTTGTCGTGATGGCTCCTAGCTCTGGTGCAGCACTCTGGGCGGAACTTACTGGCTATTTCGGAAGAGATGGCTGTTCACCCCAAGTCAACACCTTGAGTTAGGACTAGGGTGTGTCCTGTAAGGTGGTGGGTGGGACACAGGCCACACCCTAGATTGCCAAAATATCGATGAAACAATTAAAAAAATTATATTTTTAAAGAAGCTAATATCCAAAATATAGTTACATTTGTAATGAAACACAGTCAAATACATGTTCAAATGACAAAAGGAAAACTAATACCCAGATATAATTATTTTAAAATACGAAATCTGTGATGAATTGGCCTTTTTGTCGTGATGGCTCCTAGCTCTGGTGCAGCACTCTGGGCGGGACTTACTGGCTATTTCGGAAGAGATGGCTGTTCACTCCAAGTCAACACCTTGAGTTAGGACTAGGGTGTGTCCTGTAAGGTGGTGGGTGGGACACAGGCCACACCCTAGATTGCCAAAATATCGATGAAACAATTAAAAAAATTATATTTTTAAAGAAGCTAATATACAAAATATAGTTACATTTGTAATGAAACAGTCAAATACATGTTCAAATGACAAAGCAAAACTAATACCCAGATATAATTATTTTAAAATACGAAATCTGTGATGAATTGGCCTTTTTGTCGTGATGGCTCCTAGCTCTGGTGCAGCACTCTGGGCGGAACTTACTGGCTATTTCGGAAGAGATGGCTGTTCACCCCAAGTCAACACCTTGAGTTAGGACTAGGGTGTGTCCTGTAAGGTGGTGGGTGGGACACAGGCCACACCCTAGATTGCCAAAATATCGATGAAACAATTAAAAAAATATATTTTTAAAGAAGCTAATATACAAAATATAGTTACATTTGTAATGAAACAGTCAAATACATGTTCAAATGACAAAGCAAAACTAATACCCAGATATAATTATTTTAAAATACGAAATCTGTGATGAATTGGCCTTTTTGTCGTGATGGCTCCTAGCTCTGGTGCAGCACTCTGGGCGGAACTTACTGGCTATTTCGGAAGAGATGGCTGTTCACCCCAAGTCAACACCTTGAGTTAGGACTAGGGTGTGTCCTGTAAGGTGGTGGGTGGGACACAGGCCACACCCTAGATTGCCAAAATATCGATGAAACAATTTAAAAAATATATTTTTAAAGAAGCTAATATCCAAAATATAGTTACATTTGTATTGAAACACAGTCAAATACATGTTCAAATAACAAAGCAAAACTAATACCCAGATATAATTATTTTAAAATATGAAATCTGTGATGAATTGGCCTTTTTGTCGTGATGGCTCCTAGCTCTGGTGCAGCACTCTGGGCGGGACTTACTGGCTATTTCGGAAGAGATGGCTGTTCACCCCAAGTCAACACCTTGAGTTAGGACTAGGGTGTGTCCTGTAAGGTGGTGGGTGGGACACAGGCCACACCCTAGATTGCCAAAATATCGATGAAACAATTAAAAAAATATATTTTTAAAGAAGCTAATATCCAAAATATAGTTACATTTGTAATGAAACACAGTCAAATACATGTTCAAATAACAAAGCAAAACTAATACCCAGAAATAATTATTTTAAAATACGAAATCTGTGATGAATTGGCATTTTTGTCGTGATGGCTCCTAGCTCTGGTGCAGCACTCTGGGCGGGACTTACTGGCTATTTCGGAAGAGATGGCTGTTCACCCCAAGTCAACACCTTGAGTTTGGACTAGGGTGTGTCCTGTAAGGTGGTGGGTGGGACACAGGCCACACCCTAGATTGCCAAAATATCGATGAAACAATTAAAAAAATTATATTTTTAAAGAAGCTAATATCCAAAATATAGTTACATTTGTAATGAAACACAGTCAAATACATGTTCAAATAACAAAGCAAAACTAATACCCAAATATAATTATTTTAAAATACGAAATCTGTGATGAATTGGCCTTTTTGTCGTGATGGCTCCTAGCTCTGGTGCAGCACTCTGGGCGGGACTTACTGGCTATTTCGGAAGAGATGGCTGTTCACCCCAAGTCAACACCTTGAGTTTGGACTAGGGTGTGTCCTGTAAGGTGGTGGGTGGGACACAGGCCACACCCTAGATTGCCAAAATATTGATGAAACAATTAAAAAAATTATATTTTTAAAGAAGCTAATATCCAAAATATAGTTACATTTGTAATGAAACACAGTCAAATACATGTTCAAATAAAATAGCAAAACTAATACCCAGATATAATTATTTTAAAATACGAAATTTGTGATGAATTGGCCTTTTTGTCGTGATGGCTCCTAGCACTGGTGCAGCACTCTGGGCGGGACTTACTGGCTATTTCGGAAGAGATGTCTGTTCACCCCAAGTCAACACCTTGAGTTAGGACTAGGGTGTGTCCTGTAAGGTGGTGGGTGGGACACAGGCCACACCCTAGATTGCCAAAATATCGATGAAACAATTAAAAAATATATATTTTTAAAGAAGCTAATATACAAAATATAGTTACATTTGTAATGAAACAGTCAAATACATGTTCAAATGACAAAAGGAAAACTAATACCCAGATATAATTATTTTAAAATACGAAATCTGTGATGAATTGGCCTTTTTGTCGTGATGGCTCCTAGCTCTGGTGCAGCACTCTGGGCGGGACTTACTGGCTATTTCGGAAGAGATGGCTGTTCACCCCAAGTCAACACCTTGAGTTAGGACTAGGGTGTGTCCTGTAAGGTGGTGGGTGGGACACACCCTAGATTGCCAAAATATCGATGAAACAATTAAAAAAATATATTTTTAAAGAAGCTAATATCCAAAATATAGTTACATTTGTAATGAAACACAGTCAAATACATGTTCAAATAACAAAGCAAAACTAATACCCAGAAATAATTATTTTAAAATACGAAATCTGTGATGAATTGGCCTTTTTGTCGTGATGGCTCCTAGCTCTGGTGCAGCACTCTGGGCGGGACTTACTGGCTATTTCGGAAGAGATGGCTGTTCACCCCAAGTCAACACCTTGAGTTAGGACTAGGGTGTGTCCTGTAAGGTGGTGGGTGGGACACACCCTAGATTGCCAAAATATCGATGAAACAATTAAAAAAATATATTTTTAAAGAAGCTAATATCCAAAATATAGTTACATTTGTAATGAAACACAGTCAAATACATGTTCAAATAACAAAGCAAAACTAATACCCAGATATAATTATTTTAAAATACGAAATCTGTGATGAATTGGCCTTTTTGTCGTGATGGCTCCTAGCTCTGGTGCAGCACTCTGGGCGGAACTTACTGGCTATTTCGGAAGAGATGGCTGTTCACCCCAAGTCAACACCTTGAGTTAGGACTAGGGTGTGTCCTGTAAGGTGGTGGGTGGGACACAGGCCACACCCTAGATTGCCAAAATATCGATGAAACAATTAAAAAAAATATATTTTTAAAGAAGCTAATATACAAAATATAGTTACATTTGTAATGAAACAGTCAAATACATGTTCAAATGACAAAGCAAAACTAATACCCAGATATAATTATTTTAAAATACGAAATCTGTGATGAATTGGCCTTTTTGTCGTGATGGCTCCTAGCTCTGGTGCAGCACTCTGGGCGGGACTTACTGTCTATTTCGGAAGAGATGGCTGTTCACCCCAAGTCAACACCTTGAGTTAGGACTAGGGTGTGTCCTGTAAGGTGGTGGGTGGGACACACCCTAGATTGCCAAAATATCGATGAAACAATTTAAAAAATATATTTTTAAAGAAGCTAATATCCAAAATATAGTTACATTTGTATTGAAACACAGTCAAATACATGTTCAAATAACAAAGCAAAACTAATACCCAGATATAATTATTTTAAAATACGAAATCTGTGATGAATTGGCCTTTTTGTCGTGATGGCTCCTAGCTCTGGTGCAGCACTCTGGGCGGAACTTACTGGCTATTTCGGAAGAGATGGCTGTTCACCCCAAGTCAACACCTTGAGTTAGGACTAGGGTGTGTCCTGTAAGGTGGTGGGTGGGACACAGGCCACACCCTAGATTGCCAAAATATCGATGAAACAATTAAAAAAATTATATTTTTAAAGAAGCTAATATCCAAAATATAGTTACATTTGTATTGAAACACAGTCAAATACATGTTCAAATGACAAAGCAAAACTAATACCCAGATATAATTATTTTAAAATACGAAATCTGTGATGAATTGGCCTTTTTGTCGTGATGGCTCCTAGCTCTGGTGCAGCACTCTGGGCGGAACTTACAGGCTATTTCGGAAGAGATGGCTGTTCACCCCAAGTCAACACCTTGAGTTTGGACTAGGGTGTGTCCTGTAAGGTGGTGGGTGGGACACAGGCCACACCCTAGATTGCCAAAATATCGATGAAACAATTAAAAAAATATATTTTTAAAGAAGCTAATATCCAAAATATAGTTAAATTTGTATTGAAACACAGTCAAATACATGTTCAAATAACAAAGCAAAACTAATACCCAGATATAATTATTTTAAAATATGAAATCTGTGATGAATTGGCCTTTTTGTCGTGATGGCTCCTAGCTCTGGTGCAGCACTCTGGGCGGGACTTACTGGCTATTTCGGAAGAGATGGCTGTTCACCCCAAGTCAACACCTTGAGTTAGGACTAGGGTGTGTCCTGTAAGGTGGTGGGTGGGACACAGGCCACACCCTAGATTGCCAAAATATCGATGAAACAATTAAAAAAATATATTTTTAAAGAAGCTAATATCCAAAATATAGTTACATTTGTAATGAAACACAGTCAAATACATGTTCAAATAACAAAGCAAAACTAATACCCAGAAATAATTATTTTAAAATACGAAATCTGTGATGAATTGGCCTTTTTGTCGTGATGGCTCCTAGCTCTGGTGCAGCACTCTGGGCGGGACTTACTGGCTATTTCGGAAGAGATGGCTGTTCACCCCAAGTCAACACCTTGAGTTTGGACTAGGGTGTGTCCTGTAAGGTGGTGGGTGGGACACAGGCCACACCCTAGATTGCCAAAATATCGATGAAACAATTAAAAAAATTATATTTTTAAAGAAGCTAATATCCAAAATATAGTTACATTTGTAATGAAACACAGTCAAATACATGTTCAAATAAAATAGCAAAACTAATACCCAGATATAATTATTTTAAAATACGAAATTTGTGATGAATTGGCCTTTTTGTCGTGATGGCTCCTAGCACTGGTGCAGCACTCTGGGCGGGACTTACTGGCTATTTCGGAAGAGATGTCTGTTCACCCCAAGTCAACACCTTGAGTTAGGACTAGGGTGTGTCCTGTAAGGTGGTGGGTGGGACACAGGCCACACCCTAGATTGCCAAAATATCGATGAAACAATTAAAAAATATATATTTTTAAAGAAGCTAATATACAAAATATAGTTACATTTGTAATGAAACAGTCAAATACATGTTCAAATGACAAAAGGAAAACTAATACCCAGATATAATTATTTTAAAATACGAAATCTGTGATGAATTGGCCTTTTTGTCGTGATGGCTCCTAGCTCTGGTGCAGCACTCTGGGCGGGACTTACTGGCTATTTCGGAAGAGATGGCTGTTCACCCCAAGTCAACACCTTGAGTTAGGACTAGGGTGTGTCCTGTAAGGTGGTGGGTGGGACACACCCTAGATTGCCAAAATATCGATGAAACAATTAAAAAAATATATTTTTAAAGAAGCTAATATCCAAAATATAGTTGCATTTGTAATGAAACACAGTCAAATACATGTTCAAATAACAAAGCAAAACTAATACCCAGAAATAATTATTTTAAAATACGAAATCTGTGATGAATTGGCCTTTTTGTCGTGATGGCTCCTAGCTCTGGTGCAGCACTCTGGGCGGAACTTACTGGCTATTTCGGAAGAGATGGCTGTTCACCCCAAGTCAACACCTTGAGTTAGGACTAGGGTGTGTCCTGTAAGGTGGTGGGTGGGACACACCCTAGATTGCCAAAATATCGATGAAACAATTAAAAAAATATATTTTTAAAGAAGCTAATATCCAAAATATAGTTACATTTGTAATGAAACACAGTCAAATACATGTTCAAATAACAAAGCAAAACTAATACCCAGAAATAATTATTTTAAAATACGAAATCTGTGATGAATTGGCCTTTTTGTCGTGATGGCTCCTAGCTCTGGTGCAGCACTCTGGGCGGGACTTACTGGCTATTTCGGAAGAGATGGCTGTTCACCCCAAGTCAACACCTTGAGTTAGGACTAGGGTGTGTCCTGTAAGGTGGTGGGTGGGACACACCCTAGATTGCCAAAATATCGATGAAACAATTAAAAAAATATATTTTTAAAGAAGCTAATATCCAAAATATAGTTACATTTGTAATGAAACACAGTCAAATACATGTTCAAATAACAAAGCAAAACTAATACCCAGATATAATTATTTTAAAATACGAAATCTGTGATGAATTGGCCTTTTTGTCGTGATGGCTCCTAGCTCTGGTGCAGCACTCTGGGCGGAACTTACTGGCTATTTCGGAAGAGATGGCTGTTCACCCCAAGTCAACACCTTGAGTTAGGACTAGGGTGTGTCCTGTAAGGTGGTGGGTGGGACACAGGCCACACCCTAGATTGCCAAAATATCGATGAAACAATTAAAAAAATTATATTTTTAAAGAAGCTAATATACAAAATATAGTTACATTTGTAATGAAACAGTCAAATACATGTTCAAATGACAAAGCAAAACTAATACCCAGATATAATTATTTTAAAATACGAAATCTGTGATGAATTGGCCTTTTTGTCGTGATGGCTCCTAGCTCTGGTGCAGCACTCTGGGCGGGACTTACTGTCTATTTCGGAAGAGATGGCTGTTCACCCCAAGTCAACACCTTGAGTTAGGACTAGGGTGTGTCCTGTAAGGTGGTGGGTGGGACACACCCTAGATTGCCAAAATATCGATGAAACAATTTAAAAAATATATTTTTAAAGAAGCTAATATCCAAAATATAGTTACATTTGTAATGAAACACAGTCAAATACATGTTCAAATAACAAAGCAAAACTAATACCCAGATATAATTATTTTAAAATACGAAATCTGTGATGAATTGGCCTTTTTGTCGTGATGGCTTCTAGCTCTGGTGCAGCACTCTGGGCGGAACTTACTGGCTATTTCGGAAGAGATGGCTGTTCACCCCAAGTCAACACCTTGAGTTAGGACTAGGGTGTGTCCTGTAAGGTGGTGGGTGGGACACAGGCCACACCCTAGATTGCCAAAATATCGATGAAACAATTAAAAAAATTATATTTTTAAAGAAGCTAATATCCAAAATATAGTTACATTTGTAATGAAACACAGTCAAATACATGTTCAAATAACAAAGCAAAACTAATACCCAAATATAATTATTTTAAAATACGAAATCTGTGATGAATTGGCCTTTTTGTCGTGATGGCTTCTAGCTCTGGTGCAGCACTCTGGGCGGAACTTACAGGCTATTTCGGAAGAGATGGCTGTTCACCCCAAGTCAGCACCTTGAGTTAGGACTAGGGTGTGTCCTGTAAGGTGGTGGGTGGGACACAGGCCACACCCTAGATTGCCAAAATATCGATGAAACAATTAAAAAAATATATTTTTAAAGAAGCTAATATTCAAAATATAGTTACATTTGTAATGAAACACAGTCAAATACATGTTCAAATAACAAAGCAAAACTAATACCCAGAAATAATTATTTTAAAATACGAAATCTGTGATGAATTGGCCTTTTTGTCGTGATGGCTCCTAGCTCTGGTGCAGCACTCTGGGCGGAACTTACTGGCTATTTCGGAAGAGATGGCTGTTCACCCCAAGTCAACACCTTGAGTTAGGACTAGGGTGTGTCCTGTAAGGTGGTGGGTGGGACACACCCTAGATTGCCAAAATATTGATGAAACAATTAAAAAAATATATTTTTAAAGAAGCTAATATTCAAAATATAGTTACATTTGTAATGAAACACAGTCAAATACATGTTCAAATAACAAAGCAAAACTAATACCCAGATATAATTATTTTAAAATACGAAATCTGTGATGAATTGGCCTTTTTGTCGTGATGGCTCCTAGCTCTGGTGCAGCACTCTGGGCGGAACTTACTGGCTATTTCGGAAGAGATGTCTGTTCACCCCAAGTCAACACCTTGAGTTAGGACTAGGGTGTGTCCTGTAAGGTGGTGGGTGGGACACAGGCCACACCCTAGATTGCCAAAATATCGATGAAACAATTAAAAAATATATATTTTTAAAGAAGCTAATATACAAAATATAGTTACATTTGTAATGAAACAGTCAAATACATGTTCAAATGACAAAAGGAAAACTAATACCCAGATATAATTATTTTAAAATACGAAATCTGTGATGAATTGGCCTTTTTGTCGTGATGGCTCCTAGCTCTGGTGCAGCACTCTGGGCGGAACTTACAGGCTATTTCGGAAGAGATGGCTGTTCACCCCAAGTCAACACCTTTAGTTAGGACTAGGGTGTGTCCTGTAAGGTGGTGGGTGGGACACAGGCCACACCCTAGATTGCCAAAATATCGATGAAACAATTAAAAAAATATATTTTTAAAGAAGCTAATATCCAAAATATAGTTACATTTGTAATGAAACACAGTCAAATACATGTTCAAATAACAAAGCAAAACTAATACCCAGAAATAATTATTTTAAAATACGAAATCTGTGATGAATTGGCCTTTTTGTCGTGATGGCTCCTAGCTCTGGTGCAGCACTCTGGGCGGGACTTACTGGCTATTTCGGAAGAGATGGCTGTTCACCCCAAGTCAACACCTTGAGTTAGGACTAGGGTGTGTCCTGTAAGGTGGTGGGTGGGACACACCCTAGATTGCCAAAATATCGATGAAACAATTAAAAAAATATATTTTTAAAGAAGCTAATATCCAAAATATAGTTACATTTGTAATGAAACAGTCAAATACATGTTCAAATGACAAAGCAAAACTAATACCCAGATATAATTATTTTAAAATACGAAATATGTGATGAATTGGCCTTTTTGTCGTGATGGCTCCTAGCTCTGGTGCAGCACTCTGGGCGGAACCTACTGGCTATTTCGGAAGAGATGGCTGTTCACCCCAAGTCAACACCTTGAGTTTGGACTAGGGTGTGTCCTGTAAGGTGGTGGGTGGGACACAGGCCACACCCTAGATTGCCAAAATATCGATGAAACAATTAAAAAAATTATATTTTTAAAGAAGCTAATATACAAAATATAGTTACATTTGTAATGAAACACAGTCAAATACATGTTCAAATGACAAAGCAAAACTAATACCCAGAAATAATTATTTTAAAATACGAAATCTGTGATGAATTGGCCTTTTTGTCGTGATGGCTCCTAGCTCTGGTGCAGCACTCTGGGCGGGACTTACTGGCTATTTCGGAAAAGATGGCTGTTCACCCCAAGTCAACACCTTGAGTTAGGACTAGGGTGTGTCCTGTAAGGTGGTGGGTGGGACACAGGCCACACCCTAGATTGCCAAAATATCGATGAAACAATTAAAAAAATTATATTTTTAAAGAAGCTAATATACAAAATATAGTTACATTTGTAATGAAACAGTCAAATACGTGTTCAAATAACAAAGCAAAACTAATACCCAGATATAATTATTTTAAAATACGAAATCTGTGATGAATTGGCCTTTTTGTCGTGATGGCTCCTAGCTCTGGTGCAGCACTCTGGGCGGGACTTACTGTCTATTTTAGAAGAGATGGCTGTTCACCCCAAGTCAACACCTTGAGTTAGGACTAGGGTGTGTCCTGTAAGGTGGTGGGTGGGACACAGGCCACACCCTAGATTGCCAAAATATCGATGAAACAATTAAAAAAATTATATTTTTAAAGAAGCTAATATCCAAAATATAGTTACATTTGTAATGAAACACAGTCAAATACATGTTCAAATAAAAAAGCAAAACTAATACCCAGATATAATTATTTTAAAATACGAAATCTGTGATGAATTGGCCTTTTTGTCGTGATGGCTCCTAGCTCTGGTGCAGCACTCTGGGCGGGACTTACTGGCTATTTCGGAAGAGATGGCTGTTCACCCCAAGTCAACACCTTGAGTTAGGACTAGGGTGTG
Source organism: Romanogobio albipinnatus (assembly GCA_023566225.1). Taxonomy (NCBI): domain Eukaryota; kingdom Metazoa; phylum Chordata; class Actinopteri; order Cypriniformes; family Gobionidae; genus Romanogobio; species Romanogobio albipinnatus. The sequence continues at coordinate 23,717,412 of CM042260.1, read as the reverse complement.
TCCTGTAAGGTGGTGGGTGGGACACACCCTAGATTGCCAAAATATCGATGAAACAATTAAAAAATATATATTTTTAAAGAAGCTAATATCCAAAATATAGTTACATTTGTAATGAAACACAGTCAAATACATGTTCAAATAACAAAGCAAAACTACTACCCAGATATAATTATTTTAAAATACGAAATCTGTGATGAATTGGCCTTTTTGTCGTGATGGCTCCTAGCTCTGGTGCAGCACTCTGGGCGGAACTTACTGGCTATTTCGGAAGAGATGGCTGTTCACCCCAAGTCAACACCTTGAGTTAGGACTAGGGTGTGTCCTGTAAGGTGGTGGGTGGGACACAGGCCACACCCTAGATTGCCAAAATATCGATGAAACAATTAAAAAAATATATTTTTAAAGAATCTAATATACAAAATATAGTTACATTTGTAATTAAACACAGTCAAATACATGTTCAAATAACAAAGCAAAACTAATACCCAGATATAATTATTTTAAAATACGAAATCTGTGATGAATTGGCCTTTTTGTCGTGATGGCTCCTAGCTCTGGTGCAGCACTCTGGGCGGGACTTACTGTCTATTTCGGAAGAGATGGCTGTTCACCCCAAGTCAACACCTTGAGTTAGGACTAGGGTGTGTCCTGTAAGGTGGTGGGTGGGACACAGGCCACACCCTAGATTGCCAAAATATCGATGAAACAATTTAAAAAATATATTTTTAAAGAAGCTAATATCCAAAATATAGTTACATTTGTAATGAAACACAGTCAAATACATGTTCAAATAACAAAGCAAAACTACTACCCAGATATAATTATTTTAAAATACGAAATCTGTGATGAATTGGCCTTTTTGTCGTGATGGCTCCTAGCTCTGGTGCAGCACTCTGGGCGGGACTTACTGTCTATTTCGGAAGAGATGGCTGTTCACCCCAAGTCAACACCTTGAGTTAGGACTAGGGTGTGTCCTGTAAGGTGGTGGGTGGGACACACCCTAGATTGCCAAAATATCGATGAAACAATTAAAAAAATATATTTTTAAAGAAGCTAATATCCAAAATATAGTTACATTTGTATTGAAACACAGTCAAATACATGTTCAAATAACAAAGCAAAACTAATACCCAGATATAATTATTTTAAAATACGAAATCTGTGATGAATTGGCCTTTTTGTCGTGATGGCTCCTAGCTCTGGTGCAGCACTCTGGGCGGGACTTACTGTCTATTTCGGAAGAGATGGCTGTTCACCCCAAGTCAACACCTTGAGTTAGGACTAGGGTGTGTCCTGTAAGGTGGTGGGTGGGACACAGGCCACACCCTAGATTGCCAAATTATCGATGAAACAATTAAAAAAATATATTTTTAAAGAAGCTAATATACAAAATATAGTTACATTTGTAATGAAACACAGTCAAATACATGTTCAAATGACAAAGCAAAACTAATACCCAGATATAATTATTTTAAAATACGAAATCTGTGATGAATTGGCCTTTTTGTCGTGATGGCTCCTAGCTCTGGTGCAGCACTCTGGGCGGAACTTACTGGCTATTTCGGAAGAGATGGCTGTTCACCCCAAGTCAACACCTTGAGTTAGGACTAGGGTGTGTCCTGTAAGGTGGTGGGTGGGACACACCCTAGATTGCCAAAATATCGATGAAACAATTAAAAAAATATATTTTTAAAGAAGCTAATATCCAAAATATAGCTACATTTGTATTGAAACACAGTCAAATACATGTTCAAATAACAAAGCAAAACTAATACCCAGATATAATTATTTTAAAATACGAAATCTGTGATGAATTGGCCTTTTTGTCGTGATGGCTCCTAGCTCTGGTGCAGCACTCTGGGCGGGACTTACTGTCTATTTCGGAAGAGATGGCTGTTCACCCCAAGTCAACACCTTGAGTTAGGACTAGGGTGTGTCCTGTAAGGTGGTGGGTGGGACACAGGCCACACCCTAGATTGCCAAATTATCGATGAAACAATTAAAAAAATATATTTTTAAAGAAGCTAATATACAAAATATAGTTACATTTGTAATGAAACACAGTCAAATACATGTTCAAATGACAAAGCAAAACTAATACCCAGATATAATTATTTTAAAATACGAAATCTGTGATGAATTGGCCTTTTTGTCGTGATGGCTCCTAGCTCTGGTGCAGCACTCTGGGCGGAACTTACTGGCTATTTCGGAAGAGATGGCTGTTCACCCCAAGTCAACACCTTGAGTTAGGACTAGGGTGTGTCCTGTAAGGTGGTGGGTGGGACACACCCTAGATTGCCAAAATATCGATGAAACAATTAAAAAAATATATTTTTAAAGAAGCTAATATCCAAAATATAGTTACATTTGTAATGAAACACAGTCAAATACATGTTCAAATAACAAAGCAAAACTAATACCCAGATATAATTATATTAAAATACGAAATCTGTGATGAATTGGCCTTTTTGTCGTGATGGCTCCTAGCTCTGGTGCAGCACTCTGGGCGGGACTTACTGGCTATTTCGGAAGAGATGGCTGTTCACCCCAAGTCAACACCTTGAGTTAGGACTAGGGTGTGTCCTGTAAGGTGGTGGGTGGGACACAGGCCACACCCTAGATTGCCAAAATATCGATGAAACAATTAAAAATATATATTTTTAAAGAAGCTAATATCCAAAATATAGTTATATTTGTAATGAAACACAGTCAAATACATGTTCAAATAACAGAGCAAAACTAATACCCAGATATAATTATTTTAAAATACGAAATCTGTGATGAATTGGCCTTTTTGTCGTGATGGCTCCTAGCTCTGGTGCAGCACTCTGGGCGGGACTTACTGGCTATTTCGGAAGAGATGGCTGTTCACCCCAAGTCAACACCTTGAGTTAGGACTAGGGTGTGTCCTGTAAGGTGGTGGGTGGGACACAGGCCACACCCTAGATTGCCAAAATATCGATGAAACAATTAAAAAAATTATATTTTTAAAGAAGCTAATATACAAAATACAGTTACATTTGTAATGAAACAGTCAAATACATGTTCAAATAACAAAGCAAAACTAATACCCAGATATAATTATTTTAAAATACGAAATCTGTGATGAATTGGCCTTTTTGTCGTGATGGCTCCTAGCTCTGGTGCAGCACTCTGGGCGGAACTTACTAGCTATTTCGGAAGAGATGGCTGTTCACCCCAAGTCAACACCTTGAGTTAGGACTAGGGTGTGTCCTGTAAGGTGGTGGGTGGGACACAAGCCACACCCTAGATTGCCAAAATATCGATGAAACAATTTAAAAAATATATTTTTAAAGAAGCTAATATTTCAAAATATAGTTACATTTGTAATGAAACACAGTCAAATACATGTTCAAATAACAAAGCAAAACTAAAACCCAGATATAATTATTTTAAAATACGAAATCTGTGATGAATTGGCCTTTTTGTCGTGATGGCTCCTAGCTCTGGTGCAGCACTCTGGGCGGAACTTACTGGCTATTTCGGAAGAGATGGCTGTTCACCCCAAGTCAACACCTTGAGTTAGGACTAGGGTGTGTCCTGTAAGGTGGTGGGTGGGACACAGGCCACACCCTAGATTGCCAAAATATCGATGAAACAATTTAAAAAATATATTTTTAAAGAAGCTAATATCCAAAATATAGTTACATTTGTAATGAAACAGTCAAATACATGTTCAAATAACAAAGCAAAACTAATACCCAGATATAATTATTTTAAAATACGAAATCTGTGATGAATTGGCCTTTTTGTCGTGATGGCTCCTAGCTCTGGTGCAGCACTCTGGGCGGGACTTACTGGCTATTTCGGAAGAGATGGCTGTTCACCCCAAGTCAACACCTTGAGTTAGGACTAGGGTGTGTCCTGTAAGGTGGTGGGTGGGACACAGGCCACACCCTAGATTGCCAAAATATCGATGAAACAATTTAAAAAATATATTTTTAAAGAAGCTAATATCCAAAATATAGTTACATTTGTAATGAAACACAGTCAAATACATGTTCAAATAACAAAGCAAAACTAAAACCCAGATATAATTATTTTAAAATACGAAATCTGTGATGAATTGGCCTTTTTGTCGTGATGGCTCCTAGCTCTGGTGCAGCACTCTGGGCGGGACTTACTGGCTATTTCGGAAGAGATGGCTGTTCACCCCAAGTCAACACCTTGAGTTAGGACTAGGGTGTGTCCTGTAAGGTGGTGGGTGGGACACAGGCCACACCCTAGATTGCCAAAATATCGATGAAACAATTAAAAAATATATTTTTAAAGAAGCTAATATCCAAAATATAGTTACATTTGTAATGAAACAGTCAAATACATGTTCAAATAACAAAGCAAAACTAATACCCAGATATAATTATTTTAAAATACGAAATCTGTGATGAATTGGCCTTTTTGTCGTGATGGCTCCTAGCTCTGGTGCAGCACTCTGGGCGGAACTTACTGGCTATTTCGGAAGAGATGGCTGTTCACTCCAAGTCAACACCTTGAGTTAGGACTAGGGTGTGTCCTGTAAGGTGGTGGGTGGGACACAGGCCACACCCTAGATTGCCAAAATATCGATGAAACAATTAAAAAAATTATATTTTTAAAGAAGCTAATATACAAAATATAGTTACATTTGTAATGAAACAGTCAAATACATGTTCAAATAACAAAGCAAAACTAATACCCAGATATAATTATTTTAAAATACGAAATCTGTGATGAATTGGCCTTTTTGTCGTGATGGCTCCTAGCTCTGGTGCAGCACTCTGGGCGGGACTTACTGTCTATTTCGGAAGAGATGGCTGTTCACCCCAAGTCAACACCTTGAGTTAGGACTAGGGTGTGTCCTGTAAGGTGGTGGGTGGGACACAGGCCACACCCTAGATTGCCAAAATATCGATGAAACAATTTAAAAAATATATTTTTAAAGAAGCTAATATCCAAAATATAGTTACATTTGTAATGAAACACAGTCAAATACATGTTCAAATAACAAAGCAAAGCTAATACCCAGATATAATTATTTTAAAATACGAAATCTGTGATGAATTGGCCTTTTTGTCGTGATGGCTCCTAGCTCTGGTGCAGCACTCTGGGCGGAACTTACTGGCTATTTCGGAAGAGATGGCTGTTCACCCCAAGTCAACACCTTGAGTTAGGACTAGGGTGTGTCCTGTAAGGTGGTGGGTGGGACACAGGCCACACCCTAGATTGCCAAAATATCGATGAAACAATTAAAAATATATTTTTTTAAAGAAGCTAATATCCAAAATATAGTTATATTTGTAATGAAACACAGTCAAATACATGTTCAAATAACAGAGCAAAACTAATACCCAGATATAATTATTTTAAAATACGAAATCTGTGATGAATTGGCCTTTTTGTCGTGATGGCTCCTAGCTCTGGTGCAGCACTCTGGGCGGAACTTACTGGCTATTTCGGAAGAGATGGCTGTTCACCCCAAGTCAACACCTTGAGTTAGGACTAGGGTGTGTCCTGTAAGGTGGTGGGTGGGACACACCCTAGATTGCCAAAATATCGATGAAACAATTAAAAAAATATATTTTTAAAGAAGCTAATATACAAAATATAGTTACATTTGTAATGAAACAGTCAAATACATGTTCAAATGACAAAGCAAAACTAATACCCAGATATAATTATTTTAAAATACGAAATCTGTGATGAATTGGCCTTTTTGTCGTGATGGCTCCTAGCTCTGGTGCAGCACTCTGGGCGGGACTTACTGGCTATTTCGGAAGAGATGGCTGTTCACCCCAAGTCAACACCTTGAGTTAGGACTAGGGTTTGTCCTGTAAGGTGGTGGGTGGGACACAGGCCACACCCTAGATTGCCAAAATATCGATGAAACAATTTAAAAAATATATTTTTAAAGAAGCTAATATCCAAAATATAGTTACATTTGTAATGAAACACAGTCAAATACATGTTCAAATAACAAAGCAAAACTAATACCCAGATATAATTATTTTAAAATACGAAATCTGTGATGAATTGGCCTTTTTGTCGTGATGGCTCCTAGCTCTGGTGCAGCACTCTGGGCGGAACTTACTGGCTATTTCGGAAGAGATGGCTGTTCACTCCAAGTCAACACCTTGAGTTAGGACTAGGGTGTGTCCTGTAAGGTGGTGGGTGGGACACAGGCCACACCCTAGATTGCCAAAATATCGATGAAACAATTAAAAAAATTATATTTTTAAAGAAGCTAATATACAAAATATAGTTACATTTGTAATGAAACAGTCAAATACATGTTCAAATAACAAAGCAAAACTAATACCCAGATATAATTATTTTAAAATACGAAATCTGTGATGAATTGGCCTTTTTGTCGTGATGGCTCCTAGCTCTGGTGCAGCACTCTGGGCGGGACTTACTGTCTATTTCGGAAGAGATGGCTGTTCACCCCAAGTCAACACCTTGAGTTAGGACTAGGGTGTGTCCTGTAAGGTGGTGGGTGGGACACAGGCCACACCCTAGATTGCCAAAATATCGATGAAACAATTTAAAAAATATATTTTTAAAGAAGCTAATATCCAAAATATAGTTACATTTGTAATGAAACACAGTCAAATACATGTTCAAATAACAAAGCAAAGCTAATACCCAGATATAATTATTTTAAAATACGAAATCTGTGATGAATTGGCCTTTTTGTCGTGATGGCTCCTAGCTCTGGTGCAGCACTCTGGGCGGAACTTACTGGCTATTTCGGAAGAGATGGCTGTTCACCCCAAGTCAACACCTTGAGTTAGGACTAGGGTGTGTCCTGTAAGGTGGTGGGTGGGACACAGGCCACACCCTAGATTGCCAAAATATCGATGAAACAATTAAAAATATATTTTTTTAAAGAAGCTAATATCCAAAATATAGTTATATTTGTAATGAAACACAGTCAAATACATGTTCAAATAACAGAGCAAAACTAATACCCAGATATAATTATTTTAAAATACGAAATCTGTGATGAATTGGCCTTTTTGTCGTGATGGCTCCTAGCTCTGGTGCAGCACTCTGGGCGGAACTTACTGGCTATTTCGGAAGAGATGGCTGTTCACCCCAAGTCAACACCTTGAGTTAGGACTAGGGTGTGTCCTGTAAGGTGGTGGGTGGGACACACCCTAGATTGCCAAAATATCGATGAAACAATTAAAAAAATATATTTTTAAAGAAGCTAATATACAAAATATAGTTACATTTGTAATGAAACAGTCAAATACATGTTCAAATGACAAAGCAAAACTAATACCCAGATATAATTATTTTAAAATACGAAATCTGTGATGAATTGGCCTTTTTGTCGTGATGGCTCCTAGCTCTGGTGCAGCACTCTGGGCGGGACTTACTGGCTATTTCGGAAGAGATGGCTGTTCACCCCAAGTCAACACCTTGAGTTAGGACTAGGGTGTGTCCTGTAAGGTGGTGGGTGGGACACAGGCCACACCCTAGATTGCCAAAATATCGATGAAACAATTTAAAAAATTATATTTTTAAAGAAGCTAATATACAAAATATAGTTACATTTGTTATGAAACAGTCAAATACATGTTCAAATAACAAAGCAAAACTAATTCCCAGATATAATTATTTTAAAATACGAAATCTGTGATGAATTGGCCTTTTTGTCGTGATGGCTCCTAGCTCTGGTGCAGCACTCTGGGCGGGACTTACTGGCTATTTCGGAAGAGATGGCTGTTCACCCCAAGTCAACACCTTGAGTTAGGACTAGGGTGTGTCCTGTAAGGTGGTGGGTGGGACACAGGCCACACCCTAGATTGCCAAAATATCGATGAAACAATTAAAAAAATTATATTTTTAAAGAAGCTAATTGTGGCGAGCAGCGAGGCCGAGGGACCGTGAGGGCGGGACGAGGCGGCGCTCATCAGGGATGATGAGCGCCAGCTGTGAGTCGCAGCGATCTCGGCCCTCGCGGAGGAGTGAGGGACTATAAAGGAGGAGCGACGACAGTGAGGGACGAGAGAGGACCAGGCCTGGATTTTATGTTGAGTTTTTTATTTACGTTTGTTATGTGTTGCTGCAGTCGTCCGTGAGGGGCTGCAGCCTTTTATTTTCATTTTGTGTTTATTTGTTTGTATGTAGGCGGCAGTCGACCGCGAGGGGCTGCCGCCGCCATTTTATTTTATATTAAACTTGTTTATTGTTCGCCGGTTCCCGCCTCCTTCTTCCCGTACAAACAAACCTTACTACACTAATATCCAAAATATAGTTACATTTGTAATGAAACACAGTCAAATACATGTTCAAATGACAAAGCAAAACTAATACCCAGATATAATTATTTTAAAATACGAAATCTGTGATGAATTGGCCTTTTTGTCGTGATGGCTCCTAGCTCTGGTGCAGCACTCTGGGCGGAACTTACTGGCTATTTCGGAAGAGATGGCTGTTCACCCCAAGTCAACACCTTGAGTTAGGACTAGGGTGTGTCCTGTAAGGTGGTGGGTGGGACACAGGCCACACCCTAGATTGCCAAAATATCGATGAAACAATTAAAAAAATTATATTTTTAAAGAAGCTAATATACAAAATATAGTTACATTTGTAATGAAACAGTCAAATACATGTTCAAATGACAAAGCAAAACTAATACCCAGATATAATTATTTTAAAATACGAAATCTGTGATGAATTGGCCTTTTTGTCGTGATGGCTCCTAGCTCTGGTGCAGCACTCTGGGCGGGACTTACTGTCTATTTCGGAAGAGATGGCTGTTCACCCCAAGTCAACACCTTGAGTTAGGACTAGGGTGTGTCCTGTAAGGTGGTGGGTGGGACACACCCTAGATTGCCAAAATATCGATGAAACAATTTAAAAAATATATTTTTAAAGAAGCTAATATCCAAAATATAGTTACATTTGTAATGAAACACAGTCAAATACATGTTCAAATAACAAAGCAAAACTAATACCCAGATATAATTATTTTAAAATACGAAATCTGTGATGAATTGGCCTTTTTGTCGTGATGGCTTCTAGCTCTGGTGCAGCACTCTGGGCGGAACTTACTGGCTATTTCGGAAGAGATGGCTGTTCACCCCAAGTCAACACCTTGAGTTAGGACTAGGGTGTGTCCTGTAAGGTGGTGGGTGGGACACAGGCCACACCCTAGATTGCCAAAATATCGATGAAACAATTAAAAAAATTATATTTTTAAAGAAGCTAATATCCAAAATATAGTTACATTTGTAATGAAACACAGTCAAATACATGTTCAAATAACAAAGCAAAACTAATACCCAAATATAATTATTTTAAAATACGAAATCTGTGATGAATTGGCCTTTTTGTCGTGATGGCTTCTAGCTCTGGTGCAGCACTCTGGGCGGAACTTACAGGCTATTTCGGAAGAGATGGCTGTTCACCCCAAGTCAGCACCTTGAGTTAGGACTAGGGTGTGTCCTGTAAGGTGGTGGGTGGGACACAGGCCACACCCTAGATTGCCAAAATATCGATGAAACAATTAAAAAAATATATTTTTAAAGAAGCTAATATTCAAAATATAGTTACATTTGTAATGAAACACAGTCAAATACATGTTCAAATAACAAAGCAAAACTAATACCCAGAAATAATTATTTTAAAATACGAAATCTGTGATGAATTGGCCTTTTTGTCGTGATGGCTCCTAGCTCTGGTGCAGCACTCTGGGCGGAACTTACTGGCTATTTCGGAAGAGATGGCTGTTCACCCCAAGTCAACACCTTGAGTTAGGACTAGGGTGTGTCCTGTAAGGTGGTGGGTGGGACACACCCTAGATTGCCAAAATATTGATGAAACAATTAAAAAAATATATTTTTAAAGAAGCTAATATTCAAAATATAGTTACATTTGTAATGAAACACAGTCAAATACATGTTCAAATAACAAAGCAAAACTAATACCCAGATATAATTATTTTAAAATACGAAATCTGTGATGAATTGGCCTTTTTGTCGTGATGGCTCCTAGCTCTGGTGCAGCACTCTGGGCGGAACTTACTGGCTATTTCGGAAGAGATGTCTGTTCACCCCAAGTCAACACCTTGAGTTAGGACTAGGGTGTGTCCTGTAAGGTGGTGGGTGGGACACAGGCCACACCCTAGATTGCCAAAATATCGATGAAACAATTAAAAAATATATATTTTTAAAGAAGCTAATATACAAAATATAGTTACATTTGTAATGAAACAGTCAAATACATGTTCAAATGACAAAAGGAAAACTAATACCCAGATATAATTATTTTAAAATACGAAATCTGTGATGAATTGGCCTTTTTGTCGTGATGGCTCCTAGCTCTGGTGCAGCACTCTGGGCGGAACTTACAGGCTATTTCGGAAGAGATGGCTGTTCACCCCAAGTCAACACCTTTAGTTAGGACTAGGGTGTGTCCTGTAAGGTGGTGGGTGGGACACAGGCCACACCCTAGATTGCCAAAATATCGATGAAACAATTAAAAAAATATATTTTTAAAGAAGCTAATATCCAAAATATAGTTACATTTGTAATGAAACACAGTCAAATACATGTTCAAATAACAAAGCAAAACTAATACCCAGAAATAATTATTTTAAAATACGAAATCTGTGATGAATTGGCCTTTTTGTCGTGATGGCTCCTAGCTCTGGTGCAGCACTCTGGGCGGGACTTACTGGCTATTTCGGAAGAGATGGCTGTTCACCCCAAGTCAACACCTTGAGTTAGGACTAGGGTGTGTCCTGTAAGGTGGTGGGTGGGACACACCCTAGATTGCCAAAATATCGATGAAACAATTAAAAAAATATATTTTTAAAGAAGCTAATATCCAAAATATAGTTACATTTGTAATGAAACAGTCAAATACATGTTCAAATGACAAAGCAAAACTAATACCCAGATATAATTATTTTAAAATACGAAATATGTGATGAATTGGCCTTTTTGTCGTGATGGCTCCTAGCTCTGGTGCAGCACTCTGGGCGGAACCTACTGGCTATTTCGGAAGAGATGGCTGTTCACCCCAAGTCAACACCTTGAGTTTGGACTAGGGTGTGTCCTGTAAGGTGGTGGGTGGGACACAGGCCACACCCTAGATTGCCAAAATATCGATGAAACAATTAAAAAAATTATATTTTTAAAGAAGCTAATATACAAAATATAGTTACATTTGTAATGAAACACAGTCAAATACATGTTCAAATGACAAAGCAAAACTAATACCCAGAAATAATTATTTTAAAATACGAAATCTGTGATGAATTGGCCTTTTTGTCGTGATGGCTCCTAGCTCTGGTGCAGCACTCTGGGCGGGACTTACTGTCTATTTTAGAAGAGATGGCTGTTCACCCCAAGTCAACACCTTGAGTTAGGACTAGGGTGTGTCCTGTAAGGTGGTGGGTGGGACACAGGCCACACCCTAGATTGCCAAAATATCGATGAAACAATTAAAAAAATTATATTTTTAAAGAAGCTAATATCCAAAATATAGTTACATTTGTAATGAAACACAGTCAAATACATGTTCAAATAAAAAAGCAAAACTAATACCCAGATATAATTATTTTAAAATACGAAATCTGTGATGAATTGGCCTTTTTGTCGTGATGGCTCCTAGCTCTGGTGCAGCACTCTGGGCGGGACTTACTGGCTATTTCGGAAGAGATGGCTGTTCACCCCAAGTCAACACCTTGAGTTAGGACTAGGGTGTGTCCTGTAAGGTGGTGGGTGGGACACACCCTAGATTGCCAAAATATCGATGAAACAATTAAAAAAATATATTTTTAAAGAAGCTAATATCCAAAATATAGTTACATTTGTAATGAAACACAGTCAAATACATGTTCAAATAACAAAGCAAAACTACTACCCAGATATAATTATTTTAAAATACGAAATCTGTGATGAATTGGCCTTTTTGTCGTGATGGCTCCTAGCTCTGGTGCAGCACTCTGGGCGGAACTTACTGGCTATTTCGGAAGAGATGGCTGTTCACCCCAAGTCAACACCTTGAGTTAGGACTAGGGTGTGTCCTGTAAGGTGGTGGGTGGGACACAGGCCACACCCTAGATTGCCAAAATATCGATGAAACAATTAAAAAAATATATTTTTAAAGAATCTAATATACAAAATATAGTTACATTTGTAATTAAACACAGTCAAATACATGTTCAAATAACAAAGCAAAACTAATACCCAGATATAATTATTTTAAAATACGAAATCTGTGATGAATTGGCCTTTTTGTCGTGATGGCTCCTAGCTCTGGTGCAGCACTCTGGGCGGGACTTACTGTCTATTTCGGAAGAGATGGCTGTTCACCCCAAGTCAACACCTTGAGTTAGGACTAGGGTGTGTCCTGTAAGGTGGTGGGTGGGACACAGGCCACACCCTAGATTGCCAAAATATCGATGAAACAATTTAAAAAATATATTTTTAAAGAAGCTAATATCCAAAATATAGTTACATTTGTAATGAAACACAGTCAAATACATGTTCAAATAACAAAGCAAAACTACTACCCAGATATAATTATTTTAAAATACGAAATCTGTGATGAATTGGCCTTTTTGTCGTGATGGCTCCTAGCTCTGGTGCAGCACTCTGGGCGGGACTTACTGTCTATTTCGGAAGAGATGGCTGTTCACCCCAAGTCAACACCTTGAGTTAGGACTAGGGTGTGTCCTGTAAGGTGGTGGGTGGGACACACCCTAGATTGCCAAAATATCGATGAAACAATTAAAAAAATATATTTTTAAAGAAGCTAATATCCAAAATATAGTTACATTTGTATTGAAACACAGTCAAATACATGTTCAAATAACAAAGCAAAACTAATACCCAGATATAATTATTTTAAAATACGAAATCTGTGATGAATTGGCCTTTTTGTCGTGATGGCTCCTAGCTCTGGTGCAGCACTCTGGGCGGGACTTACTGTCTATTTCGGAAGAGATGGCTGTTCACCCCAAGTCAACACCTTGAGTTAGGACTAGGGTGTGTCCTGTAAGGTGGTGGGTGGGACACAGGCCACACCCTAGATTGCCAAATTATCGATGAAACAATTAAAAAAATATATTTTTAAAGAAGCTAATATACAAAATATAGTTACATTTGTAATGAAACACAGTCAAATACATGTTCAAATGACAAAGCAAAACTAATACCCAGATATAATTATTTTAAAATACGAAATCTGTGATGAATTGGCCTTTTTGTCGTGATGGCTCCTAGCTCTGGTGCAGCACTCTGGGCGGAACTTACTGGCTATTTCGGAAGAGATGGCTGTTCACCCCAAGTCAACACCTTGAGTTAGGACTAGGGTGTGTCCTGTAAGGTGGTGGGTGGGACACACCCTAGATTGCCAAAATATCGATGAAACAATTAAAAAAATATATTTTTAAAGAAGCTAATATCCAAAATATAGTTACATTTGTATTGAAACACAGTCAAATACATGTTCAAATAACAAAGCAAAACTAATACCCAGATATAATTATTTTAAAATACGAAATCTGTGATGAATTGGCCTTTTTGTCGTGATGGCTCCTAGCTCTGGTGCAGCACTCTGGGCGGGACTTACTGTCTATTTCGGAAGAGATGGCTGTTCACCCCAAGTCAACACCTTGAGTTAGGACTAGGGTGTGTCCTGTAAGGTGGTGGGTGGGACACAGGCCACACCCTAGATTGCCAAATTATCGATGAAACAATTAAAAAAATATATTTTTAAAGAAGCTAATATACAAAATATAGTTACATTTGTAATGAAACACAGTCAAATACATGTTCAAATGACAAAGCAAAACTAATACCCAGATATAATTATTTTAAAATACGAAATCTGTGATGAATTGGCCTTTTTGTCGTGATGGCTCCTAGCTCTGGTGCAGCACTCTGGGCGGAACTTACTGGCTATTTCGGAAGAGATGGCTGTTCACCCCAAGTCAACACCTTGAGTTAGGACTAGGGTGTGTCCTGTAAGGTGGTGGGTGGGACACACCCTAGATTGCCAAAATATCGATGAAACAATTAAAAAAATATATTTTTAAAGAAGCTAATATCCAAAATATAGTTACATTTGTAATGAAACACAGTCAAATACATGTTCAAATAACAAAGCAAAACTAATACCCAGATATAATTATATTAAAATACGAAATCTGTGATGAATTGGCCTTTTTGTCGTGATGGCTCCTAGCTCTGGTGCAGCACTCTGGGCGGGACTTACTGGCTATTTCGGAAGAGATGGCTGTTCACCCCAAGTCAACACCTTGAGTTAGGACTAGGGTGTGTCCTGTAAGGTGGTGGGTGGGACACAGGCCACACCCTAGATTGCCAAAATATCGATGAAACAATTAAAAATATATATTTTTAAAGAAGCTAATATCCAAAATATAGTTATATTTGTAATGAAACACAGTCAAATACATGTTCAAATAACAGAGCAAAACTAATACCCAGATATAATTATTTTAAAATACGAAATCTGTGATGAATTGGCCTTTTTGTCGTGATGGCTCCTAGCTCTGGTGCAGCACTCTGGGCGGGACTTACTGGCTATTTCGGAAGAGATGGCTGTTCACCCCAAGTCAACACCTTGAGTTAGGACTAGGGTGTGTCCTGTAAGGTGGTGGGTGGGACACAGGCCACACCCTAGATTGCCAAAATATCGATGAAACAATTTAAAAAATATATTTTTAAAGAAGCTAATATCCAAAATATAGTTACATTTGTAATGAAACACAGTCAAATACATGTTCAAATAACAAAGCAAAACTAAAACCCAGATATAATTATTTTAAAATACGAAATCTGTGATGAATTGGCCTTTTTGTCGTGATGGCTCCTAGCTCTGGTGCAGCACTCTGGGCGGGACTTACTGGCTATTTCGGAAGAGATGGCTGTTCACCCCAAGTCAACACCTTGAGTTAGGACTAGGGTGTGTCCTGTAAGGTGGTGGGTGGGACACAGGCCACACCCTAGATTGCCAAAATATCGATGAAACAATTAAAAAATATATTTTTAAAGAAGCTAATATCCAAAATATAGTTACATTTGTAATGAAACAGTCAAATACATGTTCAAATAACAAAGCAAAACTAATACCCAGATATAATTATTTTAAAATACGAAATCTGTGATGAATTGGCCTTTTTGTCGTGATGGCTCCTAGCTCTGGTGCAGCACTCTGGGCGGGACTTACTGGCTATTTCGGAAGAGATGGCTGTTCACCCCAAGTCAACACCTTGAGTTAGGACTAGGGTGTGTCCTGTAAGGTGGTGGGTGGGACACAGGCCACACCCTAGATTGCCAAAATATCGATGAAACAATTTAAAAAATATATTTTTAAAGAAGCTAATATCCAAAATATAGTTACATTTGTAATGAAACACAGTCAAATACATGTTCAAATAACAAAGCAAAACTAATACCCAGATATAATTATTTTAAAATACGAAATCTGTGATGAATTGGCCTTTTTGTCGTGATGGCTCCTAGCTCTGGTGCAGCACTCTGGGCGGAACTTACTGGCTATTTCGGAAGAGATGGCTGTTCACTCCAAGTCAACACCTTGAGTTAGGACTAGGGTGTGTCCTGTAAGGTGGTGGGTGGGACACAGGCCACACCCTAGATTGCCAAAATATCGATGAAACAATTAAAAAAATTATATTTTTAAAGAAGCTAATATACAAAATATAGTTACATTTGTAATGAAACAGTCAAATACATGTTCAAATAACAAAGCAAAACTAATACCCAGATATAATTATTTTAAAATACGAAATCTGTGATGAATTGGCCTTTTTGTCGTGATGGCTCCTAGCTCTGGTGCAGCACTCTGGGCGGGACTTACTGTCTATTTCGGAAGAGATGGCTGTTCACCCCAAGTCAACACCTTGAGTTAGGACTAGGGTGTGTCCTGTAAGGTGGTGGGTGGGACACAGGCCACACCCTAGATTGCCAAAATATCGATGAAACAATTTAAAAAATATATTTTTAAAGAAGCTAATATCCAAAATATAGTTACATTTGTAATGAAACACAGTCAAATACATGTTCAAATAACAAAGCAAAGCTAATACCCAGATATAATTATTTTAAAATACGAAATCTGTGATGAATTGGCCTTTTTGTCGTGATGGCTCCTAGCTCTGGTGCAGCACTCTGGGCGGAACTTACTGGCTATTTCGGAAGAGATGGCTGTTCACCCCAAGTCAACACCTTGAGTTAGGACTAGGGTGTGTCCTGTAAGGTGGTGGGTGGGACACAGGCCACACCCTAGATTGCCAAAATATCGATGAAACAATTAAAAATATATTTTTTTAAAGAAGCTAATATCCAAAATATAGTTATATTTGTAATGAAACACAGTCAAATACATGTTCAAATAACAGAGCAAAACTAATACCCAGATATAATTATTTTAAAATACGAAATCTGTGATGAATTGGCCTTTTTGTCGTGATGGCTCCTAGCTCTGGTGCAGCACTCTGGGCGGAACTTACTGGCTATTTCGGAAGAGATGGCTGTTCACCCCAAGTCAACACCTTGAGTTAGGACTAGGGTGTGTCCTGTAAGGTGGTGGGTGGGACACACCCTAGATTGCCAAAATATCGATGAAACAATTAAAAAAATATATTTTTAAAGAAGCTAATATACAAAATATAGTTACATTTGTAATGAAACAGTCAAATACATGTTCAAATGACAAAGCAAAACTAATACCCAGATATAATTATTTTAAAATACGAAATCTGTGATGAATTGGCCTTTTTGTCGTGATGGCTCCTAGCTCTGGTGCAGCACTCTGGGCGGGACTTACTGGCTATTTCGGAAGAGATGGCTGTTCACCCCAAGTCAACACCTTGAGTTAGGACTAGGGTTTGTCCTGTAAGGTGGTGGGTGGGACACAGGCCACACCCTAGATTGCCAAAATATCGATGAAACAATTTAAAAAATATATTTTTAAAGAAGCTAATATCCAAAATATAGTTACATTTGTAATGAAACACAGTCAAATACATGTTCAAATAACAAAGCAAAACTAATACCCAGATATAATTATTTTAAAATACGAAATCTGTGATGAATTGGCCTTTTTGTCGTGATGGCTCCTAGCTCTGGTGCAGCACTCTGGGCGGAACTTACTGGCTATTTCGGAAGAGATGGCTGTTCACTCCAAGTCAACACCTTGAGTTAGGACTAGGGTGTGTCCTGTAAGGTGGTGGGTGGGACACAGGCCACACCCTAGATTGCCAAAATATCGATGAAACAATTAAAAAAATTATATTTTTAAAGAAGCTAATATACAAAATATAGTTACATTTGTAATGAAACAGTCAAATACATGTTCAAATAACAAAGCAAAACTAATACCCAGATATAATTATTTTAAAATACGAAATCTGTGATGAATTGGCCTTTTTGTCGTGATGGCTCCTAGCTCTGGTGCAGCACTCTGGGCGGGACTTACTGTCTATTTCGGAAGAGATGGCTGTTCACCCCAAGTCAACACCTTGAGTTAGGACTAGGGTGTGTCCTGTAAGGTGGTGGGTGGGACACAGGCCACACCCTAGATTGCCAAAATATCGATGAAACAATTTAAAAAATATATTTTTAAAGAAGCTAATATCCAAAATATAGTTACATTTGTAATGAAACACAGTCAAATACATGTTCAAATAACAAAGCAAAGCTAATACCCAGATATAATTATTTTAAAATACGAAATCTGTGATGAATTGGCCTTT
Organism: Romanogobio albipinnatus; assembly: GCA_023566225.1. Taxonomy (NCBI): domain Eukaryota; kingdom Metazoa; phylum Chordata; class Actinopteri; order Cypriniformes; family Gobionidae; genus Romanogobio; species Romanogobio albipinnatus. The sequence goes on along the minus strand of CM042260.1, from coordinate 23,699,651 downwards.
TTGTCGTGATGGCTCCTAGCTCTGGTGCAGCACTCTGGGCGGAACTTACTGGCTATTTCGGAAGAGATGGCTGTTCACCCCAAGTCAACACCTTGAGTTAGGACTAGGGTGTGTCCTGTAAGGTGGTGGGTGGGACACAGGCCACACCCTAGATTGCCAAAATATCGATGAAACAATTAAAAATATATTTTTTTAAAGAAGCTAATATCCAAAATATAGTTATATTTGTAATGAAACACAGTCAAATACATGTTCAAATAACAGAGCAAAACTAATACCCAGATATAATTATTTTAAAATACGAAATCTGTGATGAATTGGCCTTTTTGTCGTGATGGCTCCTAGCTCTGGTGCAGCACTCTGGGCGGAACTTACTGGCTATTTCGGAAGAGATGGCTGTTCACCCCAAGTCAACACCTTGAGTTAGGACTAGGGTGTGTCCTGTAAGGTGGTGGGTGGGACACACCCTAGATTGCCAAAATATCGATGAAACAATTAAAAAAATATATTTTTAAAGAAGCTAATATACAAAATATAGTTACATTTGTAATGAAACAGTCAAATACATGTTCAAATGACAAAGCAAAACTAATACCCAGATATAATTATTTTAAAATACGAAATCTGTGATGAATTGGCCTTTTTGTCGTGATGGCTCCTAGCTCTGGTGCAGCACTCTGGGCGGGACTTACTGGCTATTTCGGAAGAGATGGCTGTTCACCCCAAGTCAACACCTTGAGTTAGGACTAGGGTGTGTCCTGTAAGGTGGTGGGTGGGACACAGGCCACACCCTAGATTGCCAAAATATCGATGAAACAATTTAAAAAATTATATTTTTAAAGAAGCTAATATACAAAATATAGTTACATTTGTTATGAAACAGTCAAATACATGTTCAAATAACAAAGCAAAACTAATTCCCAGATATAATTATTTTAAAATACGAAATCTGTGATGAATTGGCCTTTTTGTCGTGATGGCTCCTAGCTCTGGTGCAGCACTCTGGGCGGGACTTACTGGCTATTTCGGAAGAGATGGCTGTTCACCCCAAGTCAACACCTTGAGTTAGGACTAGGGTGTGTCCTGTAAGGTGGTGGGTGGGACACAGGCCACACCCTAGATTGCCAAAATATCGATGAAACAATTAAAAAAATTATATTTTTAAAGAAGCTAATTGTGGCGAGCAGCGAGGCCGAGGGACCGTGAGGGCGGGACGAGGCGGCGCTCATCAGGGATGATGAGCGCCAGCTGTGAGTCGCAGCGATCTCGGCCCTCGCGGAGGAGTGAGGGACTATAAAGGAGGAGCGACGACAGTGAGGGACGAGAGAGGACCAGGCCTGGATTTTATGTTGAGTTTTTTATTTACGTTTGTTATGTGTTGCTGCAGTCGTCCGTGAGGGGCTGCAGCCTTTTATTTTCATTTTGTGTTTATTTGTTTGTATGTAGGCGGCAGTCGACCGCGAGGGGCTGCCGCCGCCATTTTATTTTATATTAAACTTGTTTATTGTTCGCCGGTTCCCGCCTCCTTCTTCCCGTACAAACAAACCTTACTACACTAATATCCAAAATATAGTTACATTTGTAATGAAACACAGTCAAATACATGTTCAAATGACAAAGCAAAACTAATACCCAGATATAATTATTTTAAAATACGAAATCTGTGATGAATTGGCCTTTTTGTCGTGATGGCTCCTAGCTCTGGTGCAGCACTCTGGGCGGGACTTACTGGCTATTTCGGAAGAGATGGCTGTTCACCCCAAGTCAACACCTTGAGTTAGGACTAGGGTGTGTCCTGTAAGGTGGTGGGTGGGACACAGGCCACACCCTAGATTGCCAAAATATCGATGAAACAATTAAAAAAATTATATTTTTAAAGAAGCTAATATACAAAATATAGTTACATTTGTAATGAAACAGTCAAATACATGTTCAAATAACAAAGCAAAACTAATACCCAGATATAATTATTTTAAAATACGAAATCTGTGATGAATTGGCCTTTTTGTCGTGATGGCTCCTAGCTCTGGTGCAGCACTCTGGGCGGGACTTACTGGCTATTTCGGAAGAGATGGCTGTTCACCCCAAGTCAACACCTTGAGTTAGGACTAGGGTGTGTCCTGTAAGGTGGTGGGTGGGACACAGGCCACACCCTAGATTGCCAAAATATCGATGAAACAATTTAAAAAATATATTTTTAAAGAAGCTAATATCCAAAATATAGTTACATTTGTATTGAAACACAGTCAAATACATGTTCAAATAACAAAGCAAAACTAATACCCAGATATAATTATTTTAAAATACGAAATCTGTGATGAATTGGCCTTTTTGTCGTGATGGCTCCTAGCTCTGGTGCAGCACTCTGGGCGGAACTTACTGGCTATTTCGGAAGAGATGGCTGTTCACCCCAAGTCAACACCTTGAGTTAGGACTAGGGTGTGTCCTGTAAGGTGGTGGGTGGGACACAGGCCACACCCTAGATTGCCAAAATATCGATGAAACAATTAAAAAAAAAATATTTTTAAAGAAGCTAATATACAAAATATAGTTACATTTGTTATGAAACAGTCAAATACATGTTCAAATAACAAAGCAAAACTAATTCCCAGATATAATTATTTTAAAATACGAAATCTGTGATGAATTGGCCTTTTTGTCGTGATGGCTCCTAGCTCTGGTGCAGCACTCTGGGCGGGACTTACTGGCTATTTCGGAAGAGATGGCTGTTCACCCCAAGTCAACACCTTGAGTTAGGACTAGGGTGTGTCCTGTAAGGTGGTGGGTGGGACACAGGCCACACCCTAGATTGCCAAAATATCGATGAAACAATTTAAAAAATATATTTTTAAAGAAGCTAATATCCAAAATATAGTTACATTTGTAATGAAACACAGTCAAATACAAGTTCAAATAACAAAGCAAAACTAATACCCAGATATAATTATTTTAAAATACGAAATCTGTGATGAATTGGCCTTTTTGTCGTGATGGCTCCTAGCTCTGGTGCAGCACTCTGGGCGGGACTTACTGGCTATTTCGGAAGAGATGGCTGTTCACCCCAAGTCAACACCTTGAGTTAGGACTAGGGTGTGTCCTGTAAGGTGGTGGGTGGGACACAGGCCACACCCTAGATTGCCAAAATATCGATGAAACAATTTAAAAAATATATTTTTAAAGAAGCTAATATCCAAAATATAGTTACATTTGTATTGAAACACAGTCAAATACATGTTCAAATAACAAAGCAAAACTAATACCCAGATATAATTATTTTAAAATACGAAATCTGTGATGAATTGGCCTTTTTGTCGTGATGGCTCCTAGCTCTGGTGCAGCACTCTGGGCGGAACTTACTGGCTATTTCGGAAGAGATGGCTGTTCACCCCAAGTCAACACCTTTTGTTAGGACTAGGGTGTGTCCTGTAAGGTGGTGGGTGGGACACAGGCCACACCCTAGATTGCCAAAATATCGATGAAAGAATTTAAAAAATATATTTTTAAAGAAGCTAATATCCAAAATATAGTTACATTTGTAATGAAACACAGTCAAATACAAGTTCAAATAACAAAGCAAAACTAATACCCAGATATAATTATTTTAAAATACGAAATCTGAGATGAATTGGCCTTTTTGTCGTGATGGCTCCTAGCTCTGGTGCAGCACTCTGGGCGGAACTTACTGGCTATTTCGGAAGAGATGGCTGTTCACCCCAAGTCAACACCTTGAGTTAGGACTAGGGTGTGTCCTGTAAGGTGGTGGGTGGGACACAGGCCACACCCTAGATTGCCAAAATATCGATGAAACAATTAAAAAAATTATATTTTTAAAGAAGCTAATATACAAAATATAGTTACATTTGTAATGAAACACAGTCAAATACATGTTCAAATAACAAAGCAAAACTAATACCCAGATATAATTATTTTAAAATACGAAATCTGTGATGAATTGGCCTTTTTGTCGTGATGGCTCCTAGCTCTGGTGCAGCACTCTGGGCGGGACTTACTGGCTATTTCGGAAGAGATGGCTGTTCACCCCAAGTCAACACCTTGAGTTAGGACTAGGGTGTGTCCTGTAAGGTGGTGGGTGGGACACAGGCCACACCCTAGATTGCCAAAATATCGATGAAACAATTTAAAAAATATATTTTTAAAGATGCTAATATCCAAAATATAGTTACATTTGTATTGAAACACAGTCAAATACATGTTCAAATAACAAAGCAAAACTAATACCCAGATATAATTATTTTAAAATACGAAATCTGTGATGAATTGGCCTTTTTGTCGTGATGGCTCCTAGCTCTGGTGCAGCACTCTGGGCGGAACTTACTGGCTATTTCGGAAGAGATGGCTGTTCACCCCAAGTCAACACCTTGAGTTAGGACTAGGGTGTGTCCTGTAAGGTGGTGGGTGGGACACAGGCCACACCCTAGATTGCCAAAATATCGATGAAACAATTTAAAAAATATATTTTTAAAGAAGCTAATATCCAAAATATAGTTACATTTGTATTGAAACACAGTCAAATACATGTTCAAATAACAAAGCAAAACTAATACCCAGATATAATTATTTTAAAATACGAAATCTGTGATGAATTGGCCTTTTTGTCGTGATGGCTCCTAGCTCTGGTCCAGCACTCTGGGCGGGACTTACTGGCTATTTCGGAAGAGATGGCTGTTCACCCCAAGTCAACACTTTGAGTTAGGACTAGGGTGTGTCCTGTAAGGTGGTGGGTGGGACACAGGCCACACCCTAGATTGCCAAAATATCGATGAAACAATTTAAAAAATATATTTTTAAAGAAGCTAATATCCAAAATATAGTTACATTTGTATTGAAACACAGTCAAATACATGTTCAAATAACAAAGCAAAACTAATACCCAGATATAATTATTTTAAAATACGAAATCTGTGATGAATTGGCCTTTTTGTCGTGATGGCTCCTAGCTCTGGTGCAGCACTCTGGGCGGGACTTACTGGCTATTTCGGAAGAGATGGCTGTTCACCCCAAGTCAACACCTTGAGTTAGGACTAGGGTGTGTCCTGTAAGGTGGTGGGTGGGACACAGGCCACACCCTAGATTGCCAAAATATCGATGAAACAATTAAAAAAATTATATTTTTAAAGAAGCTAATATACAAAATATAGTTACATTTGTAATGAAACAGTCAAATACATGTTCAAATAACAAAGCAAAACTAATACCCAGATATAATTATTTTAAAATACGAAATCTGTGATGAATTGGCCTTTTTGTCGTGATGGCTCCTAGCTCTGGTGCAGCACTCTGGGCGGAACTTACTGGCTATTTCGGAAGAGATGGCTGTTCACCCCAAGTCAACACCTTGAGTTAGGACTAGGGTGTGTCCTGTAAGGTGGTGGGTGGGACACAGGCCACACCCTAGATTGCCAAAATATCGATGAAACAATTAAAAAAATTATATTTTTAAAGAAGCTAATATACAAAATATAGTTACATTTGTAATGAAACAGTCAAATACATGTTCAAATAACAAAGCAAAACTAATTCCCAGATATAATTATTTTAAAATACGAAATCTGTGATGAATTGGCCTTTTTGTCGTGATGGCTCCTAGCTCTGGTGCAGCACTCTGGGCGGAACTTACTGGCTATTTCGGAAGATATGGCTGTTCACCCCAAGTCAACACCTTGAGTTAGGACTAGGGTGTGTCCTGTAAGGTGGTGGGTGGGACACAGGCCACACCCTAGATTGCCAAATCGATGAAACAATTTAAAAAATATATTTTTAAAGAAGCTAATATCCAAAATATAGTTACATTTGTAATGAAACACAGTCAAATACAAGTTCAAATAACAAAGCAAAACTAATACCCAGATATAATTATTTTAAAATACGAAATCTGTGATGAATTGGCCTTTTTGTCGTGATGGCTCCTAGCTCTGGTGCAGCACTCTGGGCGGAACTTACTGGCTATTTCGGAAGAGATGGCTGTTCACCCCAAGTCAACACCTTGAGTTAGGACTAGGGTGTGTCCTGTAAGGTGGTGGGTGGGACACAGGCCACACCCTAGATTGCCAAAATATCGATGAAACAATTAAAAAAATTATATTTTTAAAGAAGCTAATATACAAAATATAGTTACATTTGTAATGAAACACAGTCAAATACATGTTCAAATAACAAAGCAAAACTAATACCCAGATATAATTATTTTAAAATACGAAATCTGTGATGAATTGGCCTTTTTGTCGTGATGGCTCCTAGCTCTGGTCCAGCACTCTGGGCGGGACTTACTGGCTATTTCGGAAGAGATGGCTGTTCACCCCAAGTCAACACTTTGAGTTAGGACTAGGGTGTGTCCTGTAAGGTGGTGGGTGGGACACAGGCCACACCCTAGATTGCCAAAATATCGATGAAACAATTTAAAAAATATATTTTTAAAGAAGCTAATATCCAAAATATAGTTACATTTGTATTGAAACACAGTCAAATACATGTTCAAATAACAAAGCAAAACTAATACCCAGATATAATTATTTTAAAATACGAAATCTGTGATGAATTGGCCTTTTTGTCGTGATGGCTCCTAGCTCTGGTGCAGCACTCTGGGCGGGACTTACTGGCTATTTCGGAAGAGATGGCTGTTCACCCCAAGTCAACACCTTGAGTTAGGACTAGGGTGTGTCCTGTAAGGTGGTGGGTGGGACACAGGCCACACCCTAGATTGCCAAAATATCGATGAAACAATTAAAAAAATTATATTTTTAAAGAAGCTAATATACAAAATATAGTTACATTTGTAATGAAACAGTCAAATACATGTTCAAATAACAAAGCAAAACTAATACCCAGATATAATTATTTTAAAATACGAAATCTGTGATGAATTGGCCTTTTTGTCGTGATGGCTCCTAGCTCTGGTGCAGCACTCTGGGCGGAACTTACTGGCTATTTCGGAAGAGATGGCTGTTCACCCCAAGTCAACACCTTGAGTTAGGACTAGGGTGTGTCCTGTAAGGTGGTGGGTGGGACACAGGCCACACCCTAGATTGCCAAAATATCGATGAAACAATTAAAAAAATTATATTTTTAAAGAAGCTAATATACAAAATATAGTTACATTTGTAATGAAACAGTCAAATACATGTTCAAATAACAAAGCAAAACTAATTCCCAGATATAATTATTTTAAAATACGAAATCTGTGATGAATTGGCCTTTTTGTCGTGATGGCTCCTAGCTCTGGTGCAGCACTCTGGGCGGAACTTACTGGCTATTTCGGAAGATATGGCTGTTCACCCCAAGTCAACACCTTGAGTTAGGACTAGGGTGTGTCCTGTAAGGTGGTGGGTGGGACACAGGCCACACCCTAGATTGCCAAATCGATGAAACAATTTAAAAAATATATTTTTAAAGAAGCTAATATCCAAAATATAGTTACATTTGTAATGAAACACAGTCAAATACAAGTTCAAATAACAAAGCAAAACTAATACCCAGATATAATTATTTTAAAATACGAAATCTGTGATGAATTGGCCTTTTTGTCGTGATGGCTCCTAGCTCTGGTGCAGCACTCTGGGCGGAACTTACTGGCTATTTCGGAAGAGATGGCTGTTCACCCCAAGTCAACACCTTGAGTTAGGACTAGGGTGTGTCCTGTAAGGTGGTGGGTGGGACACAGGCCACACCCTAGATTGCCAAAATATCGATGAAACAATTAAAAAAATTATATTTTTAAAGAAGCTAATATACAAAATATAGTTACATTTGTAATGAAACAGTCAAATACAAGTTCAAATAACAAAGCAAAACTAATACCCAGATATAATTATTTTAAAATACGAAATCTGTGATGAATTGGCCTTTTTGTCGTGATGGCTCCTAGCTCTGGTGCAGCACTCTGGGCGGGACTTACTGGCTATTTCGGAAGAGATGGCTGTTCACCCCAAGTCAACACCTTGAGTTAGGACTAGGGTGTGTCCTGTAAGGTGGTGGGTGGGACACAGGCCACACCCTAGATTGCCAAAATATCGATGAAACAATTTAAAAAATATATTTTTAAAGAAGCTAATATCCAAAATATAGTTACATTTGTAATGAAACACAGTCAAATACAAGTTCAAATAACAAAGCAAAACTAATACCCAGATATAATTATTTTAAAATACGAAATCTGAGATGAATTGGCCTTTTTGTCGTGATGGCTCCTAGCTCTGGTGCAGCACTCTGGGCGGGACTTACTGGCTATTTCGGAAGAGATGGCTGTTCACCCCAAGTCAACACCTTGAGTTAGGACTAGGGTGTGTCCTGTAAGGTGGTGGGTGGGACACAGGCCACACCCTAGATTGCCAAAATATCGATGAAACAATTTAAAAAATATATTTTTAAAGAAGCTAATATCCAAAATATAGTTACATTTGTATTAAAACACAGTCAAATACATGTTCAAATAACAAAGCAAAACTAATACCCAGATATAATTATTTTAAAATACGAAATCTGTGATGAATTGGCCTTTTTGTCGTGATGGCTCCTAGCTCTGGTGCAGCACTCTGGGCGGAACTTACTGGCTATTTCGGAAGAGATGGCTGTTCACCCCAAGTCAACACCTTGAGTTAGGACTAGGGTGTGTCCTGTAAGGTGGTGGGTGGGACACAGGCCACACCCTAGATTGCCAAAATATCGATGAAACAATTAAAAAAATTCTATTTTTAAAGAAGCTAATATACAAAATATAGTTACATTTGTAATGAAACAGTCAAATACATGTTCAAATAACAAAGCAAAACTAATACCCAGATATAATTATTTTAAAATACGAAATCTGTGATGAATTGGCCTTTTTGTCGTGATGGCTCCTAGCTCTGGTGCAGCACTCTGGGCGGAACTTACTGGCTATTTCGGAAGAGATGGCTGTTCACCCCAAGTCAACACCTTGAGTTAGGACTAGGGTGTGTCCTGTAAGGTGGTGGGTGGGACACAGGCCACACCCTAGATTGCCAAAATATCGATGAAACAATTAAAAAAATTATATTTTTAAAGAAGCTAATATACAAAATATAGTTACATTTGTAATGAAACACAGTCAAATACATGTTCAAATAACAAAGCAAAACTAATACCCAGATATAATTATTTTAAAATACGAAATCTGTGATGAATTGGCCTTTTTGTCGTGATGGCTCCTAGCTCTGGTGCAGCACTCTGGGCGGGACTTACTGGCTATTTCGGAAGAGATGGCTGTTCACCCCAAGTCAACACCTTGAGTTAGGACTAGGGTGTGTCCTGTAAGGTGGTGGGTGGGACACAGGCCACACCCTAGATTGCCAAAATATCGATGAAACAATTTAAAAAATATATTTTTAAAGAAGCTAATATCCAAAATATAGTTACATTTGTATTAAAACACAGTCAAATACATGTTCAAATAACAAAGCAAAACTAATACCCAGATATAATTATTTTAAAATACGAAATCTGTGATGAATTGGCCTTTTTGTCGTGATGGCTCCTAGCTCTGGTGCAGCACTCTGGGCGGAACTTACTGGCTATTTCGGAAGAGATGGCTGTTCACCCCAAGTCAACACCTTGAGTTAGGACTAGGGTGTGTCCTGTAAGGTGGTGGGTGGGACACAGGCCACACCCTAGATTGCCAAAATATCGATGAAACAATTAAAAAAATTATATTTTTAAAGAAGCTAATATACAAAATATAGTTACATTTGTAATGAAACAGTCAAATACATGTTCAAATAACAAAGCAAAACTAATACCCAGATATAATTATTTTAAAATACGAAATCTGTGATGAATTGGCCTTTTTGTCGTGATGGCTCCTAGCTCTGGTGCAGCACTCTGGGCGGAACTTACTGGCTATTTCGGAAGAGATGGCTGTTCACCCCAAGTCAACACCTTGAGTTAGGACTAGGGTGTGTCCTGTAAGGTGGTGGGTGGGACACAGGCCACACCCTAGATTGCCAAAATATCGATGAAACAATTAAAAAAAATATATTTTTAAAGAAGCTAATATACAAAATATAGTTATATTTGTTATGAAACAGTCAAATACATGTTCAAATAACAAAGCAAAACTAATTCCCAGATATAATTATTTTAAAATACGAAATCTGTGATGAATTGGCCTTTTTGTCGTGATGGCTCCTAGCTCTGGTGCAGCACTCTGGGCGGGACTTACTGGCTATTTCGGAAGAGATGGCTGTTCACCCCAAGTCAACACCTTGAGTTAGGACTAGGGTGTGTCCTGTAAGGTGGTGGGTGGGACACAGGCCACACCCTAGATTGCCAAAATATCGATGAAACAATTTAAAAAATATATTTTTAAAGAAGCTAATATCCAAAATATAGTTACATTTGTAATGAAACACAGTCAAATACAAGTTCAAATAACAAAGCAAAACTAATACCCAGATATAATTATTTTAAAATACGAAATCTGTGATGAATTGGCCTTTTTGTCGTGATGGCTCCTAGCTCTGGTGCAGCACTCTGGGCGGGACTTACTGGCTATTTCGGAAGAGATGGCTGTTCACCCCAAGTCAACACCTTGAGTTAGGACTAGGGTGTGTCCTGTAAGGTGGTGGGTGGGACACAGGCCACACCCTAGATTGCCAAAATATCGATGAAACAATTTAAAAAATATATTTTTAAAGAAGCTAATATCCAAAATATAGTTACATTTGTAATGAAACACAGTCAAATACAAGTTCAAATAACAAAGCAAAACTAATACCCAGATATAATTATTTTAAAATACGAAATCTGAGATGAATTGGCCTTTTTGTCGTGATGGCTCCTAGCTCTGGTGCAGCACTCTGGGCGGGACTTACTGGCTATTTCGGAAGAGATGGCTGTTCACCCCAAGTCAACACCTTGAGTTAGGACTAGGGTGTGTCCTGTAAGGTGGTGGGTGGGACACAGGCCACACCCTAGATTGCCAAAATATCGATGAAACAATTAAAAAAATTATATTTTTAAAGAAGCTAATATCCAAAATATAGTTACATTTGTATTGAAACACAGTCAAATACATGTTCAAATAACAAAGCAAAACTAATACCCAGATATAATTATTTTAAAATACGAAATCTGTGATGAATTGGCCTTTTTGTCGTGATGGCTCCTAGCTCTGGTGCAGCACTCTGGGCGGAACTTACTGGCTATTTCGGAAGAGATGGCTGTTCACCCCAAGTCAACACCTTGAGTTAGGACTAGGGTGTGTCCTGTAAGGTGGTGGGTGGGACACAGGCCACACCCTAGATTGCCAAAATATCGATGAAACAATTAAAAAAAATATATTTTTAAAGAAGCTAATATACAAAATATAGTTATATTTGTTATGAAACAGTCAAATACATGTTCAAATAACAAAGCAAAACTAATTCCCAGATATAATTATTTTAAAATACGAAATCTGTGATGAATTGGCCTTTTTGTCGTGATGGCTCCTAGCTCTGGTGCAGCACTCTGGGCGGGACTTACTGGCTATTTCGGAAGAGATGGCTGTTCACCCCAAGTCAACACCTTGAGTTAGGACTAGGGTGTGTCCTGTAAGGTGGTGGGTGGGACACAGGCCACACCCTAGATTGCCAAAATATCGATGAAACAATTTAAAAAATATATTTTTAAAGAAGCTAATATCCAAAATATAGTTACATTTGTAATGAAACACAGTCAAATACATGTTCAAATGACAAAGCAAAACTACTACCCAGATATAATTATTTTAAAATACGAAATCTGAGATGAATTGGCCTTTTTGTCGTGATGGCTCCTAGCTCTGGTGCAGCACTCTGGGCGGGACTTACTGGCTATTTCGGAAGAGATGGCTGTTCACCCCAAGTCAACACCTTGAGTTAGGACTAGGGTGTGTCCTGTAAGGTGGTGGGTGGGACACAGGCCACACCCTAGATTGCCAAAATATCGATGAAACAATTAAAAAAATTATATTTTTAAAGAAGCTAATATCCAAAATATAGTTACATTTGTATTGAAACACAGTCAAATACATGTTCAAATAACAAAGCAAAACTAATACCCAGATATAATTATTTTAAAATACGAAATCTGTGATGAATTGGCCTTTTTGTCGTGATGGCTCCTAGCTCTGGTGCAGCACTCTGGGCGGAACTTACTGGCTATTTCGGAAGAGATGGCTGTTCACCCCAAGTCAACACCTTGAGTTAGGACTAGGGTGTGTCCTGTAAGGTGGTGGGTGGGACACAGGCCACACCCTAGATTGCCAAAATATCGATGAAACAATTAAAAAAAATATATTTTTAAAGAAGCTAATATACAAAATATAGTTACATTTGTTATGAAACAGTCAAATACATGTTCAAATAACAAAGCAAAACTAATTCCCAGATATAATTATTTTAAAATACGAAATATGTGATGAATTGGCCTTTTTGTCGTGATGGCTCCTAGCTCTGGTGCAGCACTCTGGGCGGAACTTACTGGCTATTTCGGAAGAGATGGCTGTTCACCCCAAGTCAACACCTTGAGTTAGGACTAGGGTGTGTCCTGTAAGGTGGTGGGTGGGACACAGGCCACACCCTAGATTGCCAAAATATCGATGAAACAATTAAAAAAAAAATATTTTTAAAGAAGCTAATATACAAAATATAGTTACATTTGTTATGAAACAGTCAAATACATGTTCAAATAACAAAGCAAAACTAATTCCCAGATATAATTATTTTAAAATACGAAATATGTGATGAATTGGCCTTTTTGTCGTGATGGCTCCTAGCTCTGGTGCAGCACTCTGGGCGGAACTTACTGGCTATTTCGGAAGAGATGGCTGTTCACCCCAAGTCAACACCTTGAGTTAGGACTAGGGTGTGTCCTGTAAGGTGGTGGGTGGGACACAGGCCACACCCTAGATTGCCAAAATATCGATGAAACAATTTAAAAAATATATTTTTAAAGAAGCTAATATCCAAAATATAGTTACATTTGTAATGAAACACAGTCAAATACATGTTCAAATGACAAAGCAAAACTAATACCCAGATATAATTATTTTAAAATACGAAATCTGTGATGAATTGGCCTTTTTGTCGTGATGGCTCCTAGCTCTGGTGCAGCACTCTGGGCGGGACTTACTGGCTATTTCGGAAGAGATGGCTGTTCACCCCAAGTCAACACCTTGAGTTAGGACTAGGGTGTGTCCTGTAAGGTGGTGGGTGGGACACAGGCCACACCCTAGATTGCCAAAATATCGATGAAACAATTAAAAAAATTATATTTTTAAAGAAGCTAATATACAAAATATAGTTACATTTGTAATGAAACAGTCAAATACATGTTCAAATAACAAAGCAAAACTAATACCCAGATATAATTATTTTAAAATACGAAATCTGTGATGAATTGGCCTTTTTGTCGTGATGGCTCCTAGCTCTGGTGCAGCACTCTGGGCGGAACTTACTGGCTATTTCGGAAGAGATGGCTGTTCACCCCAAGTCAACACCTTGAGTTAGGACTAGGGTGTGTCCTGTAAGGTGGTGGGTGGGACACAGGCCACACCCTAGATTGCCAAAATATCGATGAAACAATTAAAAAAATTATATTTTTAAAGAAGCTAATATACAAAATATAGTTACATTTGTAATGAAACACAGTCAAATACATGTTCAAATAACAAAGCAAAACTAATACCCAGATATAATTATTTTAAAATACGAAATCTGTGATGAATTGGCCTTTTTGTCGTGATGGCTCCTAGCTCTGGTGCAGCACTCTGGGCGGGACTTACTGGCTATTTCGGAAGAGATGGCTGTTCACCCCAAGTCAACACCTTGAGTTAGGACTAGGGTGTGTCCTGTAAGGTGGTGGGTGGGACACAGGCCACACCCTAGATTGCCAAAATATCGATGAAACAATTTAAAAAATATATTTTTAAAGAAGCTAATATCCAAAATATAGTTACATTTGTATTGAAACACAGTCAAATACATGTTCAAATAACAAAGCAAAACTAATACCCAGATATAATTATTTTAAAATACGAAATCTGTGATGAATTGGCCTTTTTGTCGTGATGGCTCCTAGCTCTGGTGCAGCACTCTGGGCGGAACTTACTGGCTATTTCGGAAGAGATGGCTGTTCACCCCAAGTCAACACCTTGAGTTAGGACTAGGGTGTGTCCTGTAAGGTGGTGGGTGGGACACAGGCCACACCCTAGATTGCCAAAATATCGATGAAACAATTAAAAAAATTATATTTTTAAAGAAGCTAATATACAAAATATAGTTACATTTGTAATGAAACACAGTCAAATACATGTTCAAATAACAAAGCAAAACTAATACCCAGATATAATTATTTTAAAATACGAAATCTGTGATGAATTGGCCTTTTTGTCGTGATGGCTCCTAGCTCTGGTGCAGCACTCTGGGCGGAACTTACTGGCTATTTCGGAAGAGATGGCTGTTCACCCCAAGTCAACACCTTGAGTTAGGACTAGGGTGTGTCCTGTAAGGTGGTGGGTGGGACACAGGCCACACCCTAGATTGCCAAAATATCGATGAAACAATTAAAAAAAATATATTTTTAAAGAAGCTAATATACAAAATATAGTTACATTTGTTATGAAACAGTCAAATACATGTTCAAATAACAAAGCAAAACTAATTCCCAGATATAATTATTTTAAAATACGAAATCTGTGATGAATTGGCCTTTTTGTCGTGATGGCTCCTAGCTCTGGTGCAGCACTCTGGGCGGAACTTACTGGCTATTTCGGAAGAGATGGCTGTTCACCCCAAGTCAACACCTTGAGTTAGGACTAGGGTGTGTCCTGTAAGGTGGTGGGTGGGACACAGGCCACACCCTAGATTGCCAAAATATCGATGAAACAATTTAAAAAATATATTTTTAAAGAAGCTAATATCCAAAATATAGTTACATTTGTAATGAAACACAGTCAAATACATGTTCAAATGACAAAGCAAAACTAATACCCAGATATAATTATTTTAAAATACGAAATCTGTGATGAATTGGCCTTTTTGTCGTGATGGCTCCTAGCTCTGGTGCAGCACTCTGGGCGGGACTTACTGGCTATTTCGGAAGAGATGGCTGTTCACCCCAAGTCAACACCTTGAGTTAGGACTAGGGTGTGTCCTGTAAGGTGGTGGGTGGGACACAGGCCACACCCTAGATTGCCAAAATATCGATGAAACAATTTAAAAAATATATTTTTAAAGAAGCTAATATCCAAAATATAGTTACATTTGTATTGAAACACAGTCAAATACATGTTCAAATAACAAAGCAAAACTAATACCCAGATATAATTATTTTAAAATACGAAATCTGTGATGAATTGGCCTTTTTGTCGTGATGGCTCCTAGCTCTGGTGCAGCACTCTGGGCGGAACTTACTGGCTATTTCGGAAGAGATGGCTGTTCACCCCAAGTCAACACCTTGAGTTAGGACTAGGGTGTGTCCTGTAAGGTGGTGGGTGGGACACAGGCCACACCCTAGATTGCCAAAATATCGATGAAACAATTAAAAAAATATATTTTTAAAGAAGCTAATATCCAAAATATAGTTACATTTGTAATGAAACACAGTCAAATACAAGTTCAAATAACAAAGCAAAACTAATACCCAGATATAATTATTTTAAAATACGAAATCTGAGATGAATTGGCCTTTTTGTCGTGATGGCTCCTAGCTCTGGTGCAGCACTCTGGGCGGGACTTACTGGCTATTTCGGAAGAGATGGCTGTTCACCCCAAGTCAACACCTTGAGTTAGGACTAGGGTGTGTCCTGTAAGGTGGTGGGTGGGACACAGGCCACACCCTAGATTGCCAAAATATCGATGAAACAATTAAAAAAATTATATTTTTAAAGAAGCTAATATACAAAATATAGTTACATTTGTAATGAAACAGTCAAATACATGTTCAAATAACAAAGCAAAACTAATACCCAGATATAATTATTTTAAAATACGAAATCTGTGATGAATTGGCCTTTTTGTCGTGATGGCTCCTAGCTCTGGTGCAGCACTCTGGGCGGGACTTACTGGCTATTTCGGAAGAGATGGCTGTTCACCCCAAGTCAACACCTTGAGTTAGGACTAGGGTGTGTCCTGTAAGGTGGTGGGTGGGACACAGGCCACACCCTAGATTGCCAAAATATCGATGAAACAATTTAAAAAATATATTTTTAAAGAAGCTAATATCCAAAATATAGTTACATTTGTATTGAAACACAGTCAAATACATGTTCAAATAACAAAGCAAAACTAATACCCAGATATAATTATTTTAAAATACGAAATCTGTGATGAATTGGCCTTTTTGTCGTGATGGCTCCTAGCTCTGGTGCAGCACTCTGGGCGGAACTTACTGGCTATTTCGGAAGAGATGGCTGTTCACCCCAAGTCAACACCTTGAGTTAGGACTAGGGTGTGTCCTGTAAGGTGGTGGGTGGGACACAGGCCACACCCTAGATTGCCAAAATATCGATGAAACAATTTAAAAAATATATTTTTAAAGAAGCTAATATCCAAAATATAGTTACATTTGTAATGAAACACAGTCAAATACAAGTTCAAATAACAAAGCAAAACTAATACCCAGATATAATTATTTTAAAATACGAAATCTGTGATGAATTGGCCTTTTTGTCGTGATGGCTCCTAGCTCTGGTGCAGCACTCTGGGCGGGACTTACTGGCTATTTCGGAAGAGATGGCTGTTCACCCCAAGTCAACACCTTGAGTTAGGACTAGGGTGTGTCCTGTAAGGTGGTGGGTGGGACACAGGCCACACCCTAGATTGCCAAAATATCGATGAAACAATTAAAAAAATTATATTTTTAAAGAAGCTAATATACAAAATATAGTTACATTTGTAATGAAACACAGTCAAATACATGTTCAAATAACAAAGCAAAACTAATACCCAGATATAATTATTTTAAAATACGAAATCTGTGATGAATTGGCCTTTTTGTCGTGATGGCTCCTAGCTCTGGTGCAGCACTCTGGGCGGAACTTACTGGCTATTTCGGAAGAGATGGCTGTTCACCCCAAGTCAACACCTTGAGTTAGGACTAGGGTGTGTCCTGTAAGGTGGTGGGTGGGACACAGGCCACACCCTAGATTGCCAAAATATCGATGAAACAATTAAAAAAAAAATATTTTTAAAGAAGCTAATATACAAAATATAGTTACATTTGTTATGAAACAGTCAAATACATGTTCAAATAACAAAGCAAAACTAATTCCCAGATATAATTATTTTAAAATACGAAATCTGTGATGAATTGGCCTTTTTGTCGTGATGGCTCCTAGCTCTGGTGCAGCACTCTGGGCGGAACTTACTGGCTATTTCGGAAGAGATGGCTGTTCACCCCAAGTCAACACCTTGAGTTAGGACTAGGGTGTGTCCTGTAAGGTGGTGGGTGGGACACAGGCCACACCCTAGATTGCCAAAATATCGATGAAACAATTTAAAAAATATATTTTTAAAGAAGCTAATATCCAAAATATAGTTACATTTGTAATGAAACACAGTCAAATACAAGTTCAAATAACAAAGCAAAACTAATACCCAGATATAATTATTTTAAAATACGAAATCTGTGATGAATTGGCCTTTTTGTCGTGATGGCTCCTAGCTCTGGTGCAGCACTCTGGGCGGGACTTACTGGCTATTTCGGAAGAGATGGCTGTTCACCCCAAGTCAACACCTTGAGTTAGGACTAGGGTGTGTCCTGTAAGGTGGTGGGTGGGACACAGGCCACACCCTAGATTGCCAAAATATCGATGAAACAATTTAAAAAATATATTTTTAAAGAAGCTAATATCCAAAATATAGTTACATTTGTATTGAAACACAGTCAAATACATGTTCAAATAACAAAGCAAAACTAATACCCAGATATAATTATTTTAAAATACGAAATCTGTGATGAATTGGCCTTTTTGTCGTGATGGCTCCTAGCTCTGGTGCAGCACTCTGGGCGGAACTTACTGGCTATTTCGGAAGAGATGGCTGTTCACCCCAAGTCAACACCTTGAGTTAGGACTAGGGTGTGTCCTGTAAGGTGGTGGGTGGGACACAGGCCACACCCTAGATTGCCAAAATATCGATGAAACAATTAAAAAAAAATATTTTTAAAGAAGCTAATATACAAAATATAGTTACATTTGTTATGAAACAGTCAAATACATGTTCAAATAACAAAGCAAAACTAATTCCCAGATATAATTATTTTAAAATACGAAATATGTGATGAATTGGCCTTTTTGTCGTGATGGCTCCTAGCTCTGGTGCAGCACTCTGGGCGGGACTTACTGGCTATTTCGGAAGAGATGGCTGTTCACCCCAAGTCAACACCTTGAGTTAGGACTAGGGTGTGTCCTGTAAGGTGGTGGGTGGGACACAGGCCACACCCTAGATTGCCAAAATATCGATGAAACAATTTAAAAAATATATTTTTAAAGAAGCTAATATCCAAAATATAGTTACATTTGTATTGAAACACAGTCAAATACATGTTCAAATAACAAAGCAAAACTAATACCCAGATATAATTATTTTAAAATACGAAATCTGTGATGAATTGGCCTTTTTGTCGTGATGGCTCCTAGCTCTGGTGCAGCACTCTGGGCGGAACTTACTGGCTATTTCGGAAGAGATGGCTGTTCACCCCAAGTCAACACCTTGAGTTAGGACTAGGGTGTGTCCTGTAAGGTGGTGGGTGGGACACAGGCCACACCCTAGATTGCCAAAATATCGATGAAACAATTAAAAAATATATATTTTTAAAGAAGCTAATATCCAAAATATAGTTACATTTGTTATGAAACAGTCAAATACATGTTCAAATAACAAAGCAAAACTAATTCCCAGATATAATTATTTTAAAATACGAAATCTGTGATGAATTGGCCTTTTTGTCGTGATGGCTCCTAGCTCTGGTGCAGCACTCTGGGCGGGACTTACTGGCTATTTCGGAAGAGATGGCTGTTCACCCCAAGTCAACACCTTGAGTTAGGACTAGGGTGTGTCCTGTAAGGTGGTGGGTGGGACACAGGCCACACCCTAGATTGCCAAAATATCGATGAAACAATTAAAAAATATATATTTTTAAAGAAGCTAATATACAAAATATAGTTACATTTGTTATGAAACAGTCAAATACATGTTCAAATAACAAAGCAAAACTAATTCCCAGATATAATTATTTTAAAATACGAAATCTGTGATGAATTGGCCTTTTTGTCGTGATGGCTCCTAGCTCTGGTGCAGCACTCTGGGCGGGACTTACTGGCTATTTCGGAAGAGATGGCTGTTCACCCCAAGTCAACACCTTGAGTTAGGACTAGGGTGTGTCCTGTAAGGTGGTGGGTGGGACACAGGCCACACCCTAGATTGCCAAAATATCGATGAAACAATTTAAAAAATATATTTTTAAAGAAGCTAATATCCAAAATATAGTTACATTTGTAATGAAACACAGTCAAATACATGTTCAAATGACAAAGCAAAACTAATACCCAGATATAATTATTTTAAAATACGAAATCTGTGATGAATTGGCCTTTTTGTCGTGATGGCTCCTAGCTCTGGTGCAGCACTCTGGGCGGGACTTACTGGCTATTTCGGAAGAGATGGCTGTTCACCCCAAGTCAACACCTTGAGTTAGGACTAGGGTGTGTCCTGTAAGGTGGTGGGTGGGACACAGGCCACACCCTAGATTGCCAAAATATCGATGAAACAATTTAAAAAATATATTTTTAAAGAAGCTAATATCCAAAATATAGTTACATTTGTATTGAAACACAGTCAAATACATGTTCAAATGACAAAGCAAAACTAATACCCAGATATAATTATTTTAAAATACGAAATCTGTGATGAATTGGCCTTTTTGTCGTGATGGCTCCTAGCTCTGGTGCAGCACTCTGGGCGGGACTTACTGGCTATTTCGGAAGAGATGGCTGTTCACCCCAAGTCAACACCTTGAGTTAGGACTAGGGTGTGTCCTGTAAGGTGGTGGGTGGGACACAGGCCACACCCTAGATTGCCAAAATATCGATGAAACAATTTAAAAAATATATTTTTAAAGAAGCTAATATCCAAAATATAGTTACATTTGTATTGAAACACAGTCAAATACATGTTCAAATAACAAAGCAAAACTAATACCCAGATATAATTATTTTAAAATACGAAATCTGTGATGAATTGGCCTTTTTGTCGTGATGGCTCCTAGCTCTGGTGCAGCACTCTGGGCGGAACTTACTGGCTATTTCGGAAGAGATGGCTGTTCACCCCAAGTCAACACCTTGAGTTAGGACTAGGGTGTGTCCTGTAAGGTGGTGGGTGGGACACAGGCCACACCCTAGATTGCCAAAATATCGATGAAACAATTAAAAAAAAATATTTTTAAAGAAGCTAATATACAAAATATAGTTACATTTGTTATGAAACAGTCAAATACATGTTCAAATAACAAAGCAAAACTAATTCCCAGATATAATTATTTTAAAATACGAAATATGTGATGAATTGGCCTTTTTGTCGTGATGGCTCCTAGCTCTGGTGCAGCACTCTGGGCGGGACTTACTGGCTATTTCGGAAGAGATGGCTGTTCACCCCAAGTCAACACCTTGAGTTAGGACTAGGGTGTGTCCTGTAAGGTGGTGGGTGGGACACAGGCCACACCCTAGATTGCCAAAATATCGATGAAACAATTTAAAAAATATATTTTTAAAGAAGCTAATATCCAAAATATAGTTACATTTGTATTGAAACACAGTCAAATACATGTTCAAATAACAAAGCAAAACTAATACCCAGATATAATTATTTTAAAATACGAAATCTGTGATGAATTGGCCTTTTTGTCGTGATGGCTCCTAGCTCTGGTGCAGCACTC
This sequence comes from Romanogobio albipinnatus, assembly GCA_023566225.1. Lineage (NCBI taxonomy): Eukaryota > Metazoa > Chordata > Actinopteri > Cypriniformes > Gobionidae > Romanogobio > Romanogobio albipinnatus. The sequence goes on along the minus strand of CM042260.1, from coordinate 23,678,723 downwards.
TGGGCGGAACTTACTGGCTATTTCGGAAGAGATGGCTGTTCACCCCAAGTCAACACCTTGAGTTAGGACTAGGGTGTGTCCTGTAAGGTGGTGGGTGGGACACAGGCCACACCCTAGATTGCCAAAATATCGATGAAACAATTAAAAAATATATATTTTTAAAGAAGCTAATATACAAAATATAGTTACATTTGTTATGAAACAGTCAAATACATGTTCAAATAACAAAGCAAAACTAATACCCAGATATCATTATTTTAAAATACGAAATCTGTGATGAATTGGCCTTTTTGTCGTGATGGCTCCTAGCTCTGGTGCAGCACTCTGGGCGGGACTTACTGGCTATTTCGGAAGAGATGGCTGTTCACCCCAAGTCAACACCTTGAGTTAGGACTAGGGTGTGTCCTGTAAGGTGGTGGGTGGGACACAGGCCATACCCTAGATTGCCAAAATATCGATGAAACAATTAAAAATATATATTTTTAAAGAAGCTAATGTCCAAAATATAGTTATATTTGTAATGAAACACAGTCAAATACATGTTCAAATAACAAAGCAAAACTACTACCCAGATATAATTATTTTAAAATACGAAATCTGTGATGAATTGGCCTTTTTGTCGTGATGGCTCCTAGCTCTGGTGCAGCACTCTGGGCGGGACTTACTGGCTATTTCGGAAGAGATGGCTGTTCACCCCAAGTCAACACCTTGAGTTAGGACTAGGGTGTGTCCTGTAAGGTGGTGGGTGGGACACAGGCCACACCCTAGATTGCCAAAATATCGATGAAACAATTAAAAAAATTATACTTTTAAAGAAGCTAATATCCAAAATATAGTTACATTTGTAATGAAACACAGTCAAATACATGTTCAAATAACAAATCAAAACTAATACCCAGATATAATTATTTTAAAATACGAAATCTGTGATGAATTGGCCTTTTTGTCGTGATGGCTCCTAGCTCTGGTGCAGCACTCTGGGCGGGACTTACTGGCTATTTCGGAAGAGATGGCTGTTCACCCCAAGTCAACACCTTGAGTTAGGACTAGGGTGTGTCCTGTAAGGTGGTGGGTGGGACACAGGCCACACCCTAGATTGCCAAAATATCGATGAAACAATTTAAAAAATATATTTTTAAAGAAGCTAATATCCAAAATATAGTTACATTTGTATTGAAACACAGTCAAATACATGTTCAAATAACAAAGCAAAACTAATACCCAGATATAATTATTTTAAAATACGAAATCTGTGATGAATTGGCCTTTTTGTCGTGATGGCTCCTAGCTCTGGTGCAGCACTCTGGGCGGGACTTACTGGCTATTTCGGAAGAGATGGCTGTTCACCCCAAGTCAACACCTTGAGTTAGGACTAGGGTGTGTCCTGTAAGGTGGTGGGTGGGACACAGGCCACACCCTAGATTGCCAAAATATCGATGAAACAATTAAAACAATTATATTTTTAAAGAAGCTAATATACAAAATATAGTTACATTTGTAATGAAACAGTCAAATACATGTTCAAATGACAAAGCAAAACTAATACCCAGATATAATTATTTTAAAATACGAAATCTGTGATGAATTGGCCTTTTTGTCGTGATGGCTCCTAGCTCTGGTGCAGCACTCTGGGCGGAACTTACTGGCTATTTCGGAAGAGATGGCTGTTCACCCCAAGTCAACACCTTGAGTTAGGACTAGGGTGTGTCCTGTAAGGTGGTGGGTGGGACACAGGCCACACCCTAGATTGCCAAAATATCGATGAAACAATTAAAAATATATATTTTTAAAGAAGCTAATGTCCAAAATATAGTTATATTTGTAATGAAACACAGTCAAATACATGTTCAAATAACAAAGCAAAACTAATACCCAGATATAATTATTTTAAAATACGAAATCTGTGATGAATTGGCCTTTTTGTCGTGATGGCTCCTAGCTCTGGTGCAGCACTCTGGGCGGGACTTACTGGCTATTTCGGAAGAGATGGCTGTTCACCCCAAGTCAACACCTTGAGTTTGGACTAGGGTGTGTCCTGTAAGGTGGTGGGTGGGACACAGGCCACACCCTAGATTGCCAAAATATCGATGAAACAATTAAAAATATATATTTTTAAAGAAGCTAATATCCAAAATATAGTTACATTTGTAATGAAACACAGTCAAATACATGTTCAAATAACAAAGCAAAACTAATTCCCAGATATAATTATTTTAAAATACGAAATCTGTGATGAATTGGCCTTTTTGTCGTGATGGCTCCTAGCTCTGGTGCAGCACTCTGGGCGGAACTTACTGGCTATTTCGGAAGAGATGGCTGTTCACCCCAAGTCAACACCTTGAGTTAGGACTAGGGTGTGTCCTGTAAGGTGGTGGGTTGGACACAGGCCACACCCTAGATTGCCAAAATATCGATGAAACAATTAAAAAAATTATATTTTTAAAGAAGCTAATTGTGGCGAGCAGCGAGGCCGAGGGACCGTGAGGGCGGGACGAGGCGGCGCTCATCAGGGATGATGAGCGCCAGCTGTGAGTCGCAGCGATCTCGGCCCTCGCGGAGGAGTGAGGGACTATAAAGGAGGAGCGACGACAGTGAGGGACGAGAGAGGACCAGGCCTGGATTTTATGTTGAGTTTTATTTACGTTTGTTATGTGTTGCTGCAGTCGTCCGTGAGGGGCTGCAGCCTTTTATTTTCATTTTGTGTTTATTTGTTTGTATGTAGGCGGCAGTCGACCGCGAGGGGCTGCCGCCGCCATTTTATTTTATATTAAACTTGTTTATTGTTCGCCGGTTCCCGCCTCCTTCTTCCCGTACAAACAAACCTTACTACACTAATATCCAAAATATAGTTACATTTGTAATGAAACACAGTCAAATACATGTTCAAATGACAAAGCAAAACTAATACCCAGATATAATTATTTTAAAATACGAAATCTGTGATGAATTGGCCTTTTTGTCGTGATGGCTCCTAGCTCTGGTGCAGCACTCTGGGCGGAACTTACTGGCTATTTCGGAAGAGATGGCTGTTCACCCCAAGTCAACACCTTGAGTTAGGACTAGGGTGTGTCCTGTAAGGTGGTGGGTGGGACACAGGCCACACCCTAGATTGCCAAAATATCGATGAAACAATTAACAAAATATATTTTTAAAGAAGCTAATATCCAAAATATAGTTACATTTGTAATGAAACACAGTCAAATACAAGTTCAAATAACAAAGCAAAACTAATACCCAGATATAATTATTTTAAAATACGAAATCTGTGATGAATTGGCCTTTTTGTCGTGATGGCTCCTAGCTCTGGTGCAGCACTCTGGGCGGGACTTACTGGCTATTTCGGAAGAGATGGCTGTTCACCCCAAGTCAACACCTTGAGTTAGGACTAGGGTGTGTCCTGTAAGGTGGTGGGTGGGACACAGGCCACACCCTAGATTGCCAAAATATCGATGAAACAATTAAAAAAATTATATTTTTAAAGAAGCTAATATACAAAATATAGTTACATTTGTAATGAAACAGTCAAATACATGTTCAAATGACAAAGCAAAACTAATACCCAGATATAATTATTTTAAAATACGAAATCTGTGATGAATTGGCTTTTTTGTCGTGATGGCTCCTAGCTCTGGTGCAGCACTCTGGGCGGAACTTACTGGCTATTTCGGAAGAGATGGCTGTTCACCCCAAGTCAACACCTTGAGTTAGGACTAGGGTGTGTCCTGTAAGGTGGTGGGTGGGACACAGGCCACACCCTAGATTGCCAAAATATCGATGAAACAATTAAAAATATATATTTTTAAAGAAGCTAATGTCCAAAATATAGTTATATTTGTAATGAAACACAGTCAAATACATGTTCAAATAACAAAGCAAAACTAATACCCAGATATAATTATTTTAAAATACGAAATCTGTGATGAATTGGCCTTTTTGTCGTGATGGCTCCTAGCTCTGGTGCAGCACTCTGGGCGGGACTTACTGGCTATTTCAGAAGAGATGGCTGTTCACCCCAAGTCAACACCTTGAGTTAGGACTAGGGTGTGTCCTGTAAGGTGGTGGGTGGGACACAGGCCACACCCTAGATTGCCAAAATATCGATTAAACAATTAAAAATATATATTTTTAAAGAAGCTAATATCCAAAATATAGTTACATTTGTATTGAAACACAGTCAAATACATGTTCAAATAACAAAGCAAAACTAATACCCAGATATAATTATTTTAAAATACGAAATCTGTGATGAATTGGCCTTTTTGTCGTGATGGCTCCTAGCTCTGGTGCAGCACTCTGGGCGGAACTTACTGGCTATTTCGGAAGAGATGGCTGTTCACCCCAAGTCAACACCTTGAGTTTGGACTAGGGTGTGTCCTGTAAGGTGGTGGGTGGGACACAGGCCACACCCTAGATTGCCAAAATATCGATTAAACAATTAAAAATATATATTTTTAAAGAAGCTAATATCCAAAATATAGTTATATTTGTAATGAAACACAGTCAAATACATGTTCAAATAACAAAGCAAAACTACTACCCAGATATAATTATTTTAAAATACGAAATCTGTGATGAATTGGCCTTTTTGTCGTGATGGCTCCTAGCTCTGGTGCAGCACTCTGGGCGGGACTTACTGGCTATTTCGGAAGAGATGGCTGTTCACCCCAAGTCAACACCTTGAGTTAGGACTAGGGTGTGTCCTGTAAGGTGGTGGGTGGGACACAGGCCACACCCTAGATTGCCAAAATATCGATGAAACAATTAAAAAAATTATATTTTTAAAGAAGCTAATTGTGGCGAGCAGCGAGGCCGAGGGACCGTGAGGGCGGGACGAGGCGGCGCTCATCAGGGATGATGAGCGCCAGCTGTGAGTCGCAGCGATCTCGGCCCTCGCGGAGGAGTGAGGGACTATAAAGGAGGAGCGACGACAGTGAGGGACGAGAGAGGACCAGGCCTGGATTTTATGTTGAGTTTTATTTACGTTTGTTATGTGTTGCTGCAGTCGTCCGTGAGGGGCTGCAGCCTTTTATTTTCATTTTGTGTTTATTTGTTTGTATGTAGGCGGCAGTCGACCGCGAGGGGCTGTCGCCGCCATTTTATTTTATATTAAACTTGTTTATTGTTCGCCGGTTCCCGCCTCCTTCTTCCCGTACAAACAAACCTTACTACACTAATATCCAAAATATAGTTACATTTGTAATGAAACACAGTCAAATACATGTTCAAATGACAAAGCAAAACTAATACCCAGATATAATTATTTTAAAATACGAAATCTGTGATGAATTGGCCTTTTTGTCGTGATGGCTCCTAGCTCTGGTGCAGCACTCTGGGCGGGACTTACTGGCTATTTCGGAAGAGATGGCTGTTCACCCCAAGTCAACACCTTGAGTTAGGACTAGGGTGTGTCCTGTAAGGTGGTGGGTGGGACACAGGCCACACCCTAGATTGCCAAAATATCGATGAAACAATTTAAAAAATATATTTTTAAAGAAGCTAATATCCAAAATATAGTTACATTTGTAATGAAACACAGTCAAATACAAGTTCAAATAACAAAGCAAAACTAATACCCAGATATAATTATTTTAAAATACGAAATCTGTGATGAATTGGCCTTTTTGTCGTGATGGCTCCTAGCTCTGGTGCAGCACTCTGGGCGGGACTTACTGGCTATTTCGGAAGAGATGGCTGTTCACCCCAAGTCAACACCTTGAGTTAGGACTAGGGTGTGTCCTGTAAGGTGGTGGGTGGGACACAGGCCACACCCTAGATTGCCAAAATATCGATGAAACAATTTAAAAAATATATTTTTAAAGAAGCTAATATCCAAAATATAGTTACATTTGTATTGAAACACAGTCAAATACATGTTCAAATAACAAAGCAAAACTAATACCCAGATATAATTATTTTAAAATACGAAATCTGTGATGAATTGGCCTTTTTGTCGTGATGGCTCCTAGCTCTGGTGCAGCACTCTGGGCGGAACTTACTGGCTATTTCGGAAGAGATGGCTGTTCACCCCAAGTCAACACCTTGAGTTAGGACTAGGGTGTGTCCTGTAAGGTGGTGGGTGGGACACAGGCCACACCCTAGATTGCCAAAATATCGATGAAACAATTAAAAAAAATATATTTTTAAAGAAGCTAATATACAAAATATAGTTACATTTGTTATGAAACAGTCAAATACATGTTCAAATAACAAAGCAAAACTAATTCCCAGATATAATTATTTTAAAATACGAAATATGTGATGAATTGGCCTTTTTGTCGTGATGGCTCCTAGCTCTGGTGCAGCACTCTGGGCGGAACTTACTGGCTATTTCGGAAGAGATGGCTGTTCACCCCAAGTCAACACCTTGAGTTAGGACTAGGGTGTGTCCTGTAAGGTGGTGGGTGGGACACAGGCCACACCCTAGATTGCCAAAATATCGATGAAACAATTAAAAAATATATATTTTTAAAGAAGCTAATATACAAAATATAGTTACATTTGTTATGAAACAGTCAAATACATGTTCAAATAACAAAGCAAAACTAATTCCCAGATATAATTATTTTAAAATACGAAATCTGTGATGAATTGGCCTTTTTGTCGTGATGGCTCCTAGCTCTGGTGCAGCACTCTGGGCGGGACTTACTGGCTATTTCGGAAGAGATGGCTGTTCACCCCAAGTCAACACCTTGAGTTAGGACTAGGGTGTGTCCTGTAAGGTGGTGGGTGGGACACAGGCCACACCCTAGATTGCCAAAATATCGATGAAACAATTTAAAAAATATATTTTTAAAGAAGCTAATATCCAAAATATAGTTACATTTGTAATGAAACACAGTCAAATACATGTTCAAATGACAAAGCAAAACTAATACCCAGATATAATTATTTTAAAATACGAAATCTGTGATGAATTGGCCTTTTTGTCGTGATGGCTCCTAGCTCTGGTGCAGCACTCTGGGCGGGACTTACTGGCTATTTCGGAAGAGATGGCTGTTCACCCCAAGTCAACACCTTGAGTTAGGACTAGGGTGTGTCCTGTAAGGTGGTGGGTGGGACACAGGCCACACCCTAGATTGCCAAAATATCGATGAAACAATTTAAAAAATATATTTTTAAAGAAGCTAATATCCAAAATATAGTTACATTTGTATTGAAACACAGTCAAATACATGTTCAAATAACAAAGCAAAACTAATACCCAGATATAATTATTTTAAAATACGAAATCTGTGATGAATTGGCCTTTTTGTCGTGATGGCTCCTAGCTCTGGTGCAGCACTCTGGGCGGAACTTACTGGCTATTTCGGAAGAGATGGCTGTTCACCCCAAGTCAACACCTTGAGTTAGGACTAGGGTGTGTCCTGTAAGGTGGTGGGTGGGACACAGGCCACACCCTAGATTGCCAAAATATCGATGAAACAATTAAATAAATATATTTTTAAAGAAGCTAATATCCAAAATATAGTTACATTTGTAATGAAACACAGTCAAATACAAGTTCAAATAACAAAGCAAAACTAATACCCAGATATAATTATTTTAAAATACGAAATCTGAGATGAATTGGCCTTTTTGTCGTGATGGCTCCTAGCTCTGGTGCAGCACTCTGGGCGGGACTTACTGGCTATTTCGGAAGAGATGGCTGTTCACCCCAAGTCAACACCTTGAGTTAGGACTAGGGTGTGTCCTGTAAGGTGGTGGGTGGGACACAGGCCACACCCTAGATTGCCAAAATATCGATGAAACAATAAAAAAAAAAATATTTTTAAAGAAGCTAATATACAAAATATAGTTACATTTGTTATGAAACAGTCAAATACATGTTCAAATAACAAAGCAAAACTAATTCCCAGATATAATTATTTTAAAATACGAAATCTGTGATGAATTGGCCTTTTTGTCGTGATGGCTCCTAGCTCTGGTGCAGCACTCTGGGCGGGACTTACTGGCTATTTCGGAAGAGATGGCTGTTCACCCCAAGTCAACACCTTGAGTTAGGACTAGGGTGTGTCCTGTAAGGTGGTGGGTGGGACACAGGCCACACCTTAGATTGCCAAAATATCGATGAAACAATTTAAAAAATATATTTTTAAAGAAGCTAATATCCAAAATATAGTTACATTTGTATTGAAACACAGTCAAATACATGTTCAAATAACAAAGCAAAACTAATACCCAGATATAATTATTTTAAAATACGAAATCTGTGATGAATTGGCCTTTTTGTCGTGATGGCTCCTAGCTCTGGTGCAGCACTCTGGGCGGAACTTACTGGCTATTTCGGAAGAGATGGCTGTTCACCCCAAGTCAACACCTTGAGTTAGGACTAGGGTGTGTCCTGTAAGGTGGTGGGTGGGACACAGGCCACACCCTAGATTGCCAAAATATCGATGAAACAATTTAAAAAATATATTTTTAAAGAAGCTAATATCCAAAATATAGTTACATTTGTAATGAAACACAGTCAAATACAAGTTCAAATAACAAAGCAAAACTAATACCCAGATATAATTATTTTAAAATACGAAATCTGTGATGAATTGGCCTTTTTGTCGTGATGGCTCCTAGCTCTGGTGCAGCACTCTGGGCGGGACTTACTGGCTATTTCGGAAGAGATGGCTGTTCACCCCAAGTCAACACCTTGAGTTAGGACTAGGGTGTGTCCTGTAAGGTGGTGGGTGGGACACAGGCCACACCCTAGATTGCCAAAATATCGATGAAACAATTAAAAAAATTATATTTTTAAAGAAGCTAATATCCAAAATATAGTTACATTTGTATTGAAACACAGTCAAATACATGTTCAAATAACAAAGCAAAACTAATACCCAGATATAATTATTTTAAAATACGAAATCTGTGATGAATTGGCCTTTTTGTCGTGATGGCTCCTAGCTCTGGTGCAGCACTCTGGGCGGAACTTACTGGCTATTTCGGAAGAGATGGCTGTTCACCCCAAGTCAACACCTTGAGTTAGGACTAGGGTGTGTCCTGTAAGGTGGTGGGTGGGACACAGGCCACACCCTAGATTGCCAAAATATCGATGAAACAATTAAAAAAATTATATTTTTAAAGAAGCTAATTGTGGCGAGCAGCGAGGCCGAGGGACCGTGAGGGCGGGACGAGGCGGCGCTCATCAGGGATGATGAGCGCCAGCTGTGAGTCGCAGCGATCTCGGCCCTCGCGGAGGAGTGAGGGACTATAAAGGAGGAGCGACGACAGTGAGGGACTAGAGAGGACCAGGCCTGGATTTTATGTTGAGTTTTTTATTTACGTTTGTTATGTGTTGCTGCAGTCGTCCGTGAGGGGCTGCAGCCTTTTATTTTCATTTTGTGTTTATTTGTTTGTATGTAGGCGGCAGTCGACCGCGAGGGGCTGCCGCCGCCATTTTATTTTATATTAAACTTGTTTATTGTTCGCCGGTTCCCGCCTCCTTCTTCCCGTACAAACAAACCTTACTACACTAATATCCAAAATATAGTTACATTTGTAATGAAACACAGTCAAATACATGTTCAAATGACAAAGCAAAACTAATACCCAGATATAATTATTTTAAAATACGAAATCTGTGATGAATTGGCCTTTTTGTCGTGATGGCTCCTAGCTCTGGTGCAGCACTCTGGGCGGGACTTACTGGCTATTTCGGAAGAGATGGCTGTTCACCCCAAGTCAACACCTTGAGTTAGGACTAGGGTGTGTCCTGTAAGGTGGTGGGTGGGACACAGGCCACACCCTAGATTGCCAAAATATCGATGAAACAATTAAAAAAATTATATTTTTAAAGAAGCTAATATACAAAATATAGTTACATTTGTAATGAAACAGTCAAATACATGTTCAAATAACAAAGCAAAACTAATACCCAGATATAATTATTTTAAAATACGAAATCTGTGATGAATTGGCCTTTTTGTCGTGATGGCTCCTAGCTCTGGTGCAGCACTCTGGGCGGGACTTACTGGCTATTTCGGAAGAGATGGCTGTTCACCCCAAGTCAACACCTTGAGTTAGGACTAGGGTGTGTCCTGTAAGGTGGTGGGTGGGACACAGGCCACACCCTAGATTGCCAAAATATCGATGAAACAATTAAAAAAATTATATTTTTAAAGAAGCTAATATACAAAATATAGTTACATTTGTAATGAAACACAGTCAAATACATGTTCAAATAACAAAGCAAAACTAATACCCAGATATAATTATTTTAAAATACGAAATCTGTGATGAATTGGCCTTTTTGTCGTGATGGCTCCTAGCTCTGGTGCAGCACTCTGGGCGGAACTTACTGGCTATTTCGGAAGAGATGGCTGTTCACCCCAAGTCAACACCTTGAGTTAGGACTAGGGTGTGTCCTGTAAGGTGGTGGGTGGGACACAGGCCACACCCTAGATTGCCAAAATATCGATGAAACAATTAAAAAAAAAATATTTTTAAAGAAGCTAATATACAAAATATAGTTACATTTGTTATGAAACAGTCAAATACATGTTCAAATAACAAAGCAAAACTAATTCCCAGATATAATTATTTTAAAATACGAAATCTGTGATGAATTGGCCTTTTTGTCGTGATGGCTCCTAGCTCTGGTGCAGCACTCTGGGCGGAACTTACTGGCTATTTCGGAAGAGATGGCTGTTCACCCCAAGTCAACACCTTGAGTTAGGACTAGGGTGTGTCCTGTAAGGTGGTGGGTGGGACACAGGCCACACCCTAGATTGCCAAAATATCGATGAAACAATTTAAAAAATATATTTTTAAAGAAGCTAATATCCAAAATATAGTTACATTTGTAATGAAACACAGTCAAATACAAGTTCAAATAACAAAGCAAAACTAATACCCAGATATAATTATTTTAAAATACGAAATCTGTGATGAATTGGCCTTTTTGTCGTGATGGCTCCTAGCTCTGGTGCAGCACTCTAGGCGGGACTTACTGGCTATTTCGGAAGAGATGGCTGTTCACCCCAAGTCAACACCTTGAGTTAGGACTAGGGTGTGTCCTGTAAGGTGGTGGGTGGGACACAGGCCACACCCTAGATTGCCAAAATATCGATGAAACAATTTAAAAAATATATTTTTAAAGAAGCTAATATCCAAAATATAGTTACATTTGTATTGAAACACAGTCAAATACATGTTCAAATAACAAAGCAAAACTAATACCCAGATATAATTATTTTAAAATACGAAATCTGTGATGAATTGGCCTTTTTGTCGTGATGGCTCCTAGCTCTGGTGCAGCACTCTGGGCGGAACTTACTGGCTATTTCGGAAGAGATGGCTGTTCACCCCAAGTCAACACCTTGAGTTAGGACTAGGGTGTGTCCTGTAAGGTGGTGGGTGGGACACAGGCCACACCCTAGATTGCCAAAATATCGATGAAACAATTAAAAAATATATATTTTTAAAGAAGCTAATATACAAAATATAGTTACATTTGTTATGAAACAGTCAAATACATGTTCAAATAACAAAGCAAAACTAATTCCCAGATATAATTATTTTAAAATACGAAATCTGTGATGAATTGGCCTTTTTGTCGTGATGGCTCCTAGCTCTGGTGCAGCACTCTGGGCGGGACTTACTGGCTATTTCGGAAGAGATGGCTGTTCACCCCAAGTCAACACCTTGAGTTAGGACTAGGGTGTGTCCTGTAAGGTGGTGGGTGGGACACAGGCCACACCCTAGATTGCCAAAATATCGATGAAACAATTTAAAAAATATATTTTTAAAGAAGCTAATATCCAAAATATAGTTACATTTGTAATGAAACACAGTCAAATACATGTTCAAATGACAAAGCAAAACTAATACCCAGATATAATTATTTTAAAATACGAAATCTGTGATGAATTGGCCTTTTTGTCGTGATGGCTCCTAGCTCTGGTGCAGCACTCTGGGCGGGACTTACTGGCTATTTCGGAAGAGATGGCTGTTCACCCCAAGTCAACACCTTGAGTTAGGACTAGGGTGTGTCCTGTAAGGTGGTGGGTGGGACACAGGCCACACCCTAGATTGCCAAAAAATCGATGAAACAATTTAAAAAATATATTTTTAAAGAAGCTAATATCCAAAATATAGTTACATTTGTAATGAAACACAGTCAAATACATGTTCAAATGACAAAGCAAAACTAATACCCAGATATAATTATTTTAAAATACGAAATCTGTGATGAATTGGCCTTTTTGTCGTGATGGCTCCTAGCTCTGGTGCAGCACTCTGGGCGGGACTTACTGGCTATTTCGGAAGAGATGGCTGTTCACCCCAAGTCAACACCTTGAGTTAGGACTAGGGTGTGTCCTGTAAGGTGGTGGGTGGGACACAGGCCACACCCTAGATTGCCAAAATATCGATGAAACAATTTAAAAAATATATTTTTAAAGAAGCTAATATCCAAAATATAGTTACATTTGTATTGAAACACAGTCAAATACATGTTCAAATAACAAAGCAAAACTAATACCCAGATATAATTATTTTAAAATACGAAATCTGTGATGAATTGGCCTTTTTGTCGTGATGGCTCCTAGCTCTGGTGCAGCACTCTGGGCGGAACTTACTGGCTATTTCGGAAGAGATGGCTGTTCACCCCAAGTCAACACCTTGAGTTAGGACTAGGGTGTGTCCTGTAAGGTGGTGGGTGGGACACAGGCCACACCCTAGATTGCCAAAATATCGATGAAACAATTAAAAAAATTATATTTTTAAAGAAGCTAATATCCAAAATATATTTACATTTGTATTGAAACACAGTCAAATACATGTTCAAATAACAAAGCAAAACTAATACCCAGATATAATTATTTTAAAATACGAAATCTGTGATGAATTGGCCTTTTTGTCGTGATGGCTCCTAGCTCTGGTGCAGCACTCTGGGCAGGACTTACTGGCTATTTCGGAAGAGATGGCTGTTCACCCCAAGTCAACACCTTGAGTTAGGACTAGGGTGTGTCCTGTAAGGTGGTGGGTGGGACACAGGCCACACCCTAGATTGCCAAAATATCGATGAAACAATTTAAAAAATATATTTTTAAAGAAGCTAATATCCAAAATATAGTTACATTTGTATTGAAACACAGTCAAATACATGTTCAAATAACAAAGCAAAACTAATACCCAGATATAATTATTTTAAAATACGAAATCTGTGATGAATTGGCCTTTTTGTCGTGATGGCTCCTAGCTCTGGTGCAGCACTCTGGGCGGAACTTACTGGCTATTTCGGAAGAGATGGCTGTTCACCCCAAGTCAACACCTTGAGTTAGGACTAGGGTGTGTCCTGTAAGGTGGTGGGTGGGACACAGGCCACACCCTAGATTGCCAAAATATCGATGAAACAATTAAAAAAATTATATTTTTAAAGAAGCTAATATCCAAAATATAGTTACATTTGTATTGAAACACAGTCAAATACATGTTCAAATAACAAAGCAAAACTAATACCCAGATATAATTATTTTAAAATACGAAATCTGTGATGAATTGGCCTTTTTGTCGTGATGGCTCCTAGCTCTGGTGCAGCACTCTGGGCGGAACTTACTGGCTATTTCGGAAGAGATGGCTGTTCACCCCAAGTCAACACCTTGAGTTAGGACTAGGGTGTGTCCTGTAAGGTGGTGGGTGGGACACAGGCCACACCCTAGATTGCCAAAATATCGATGAAACAATTTAAAAAAAATATTTTTAAAGAAGCTTATATACAAAATATAGTTACATTTGTTATGAAACAGTCAAATACATGTTCAAATAACAAAGCAAAACTAATTCCCAGATATAATTATTTTAAAATACGAAATATGTGATGAATTGGCCTTTTTGTCGTGATGGCTCCTAGCTCTGGTGCAGCACTCTGGGCGGGACTTACTGGCTATTTCGGAAGAGATGGCTGTTCACCCCAAGTCAACACCTTGAGTTAGGACTAGGGTGTGTCCTGTAAGGTGGTGGGTGGGACACAGGCCACACCCTAGATTGCCAAAATATCGATGAAACAATTTAAAAAATATATTTTTAAAGAAGCTAATATCCAAAATATAGTTACATTTGTATTGAAACACAGTCAAATACATGTTCAAATAACAAAGCAAAACTAATACCCAGATATAATTATTTTAAAATACGAAATCTGTGATGAATTGGCCTTTTTGTCGTGATGGCTCCTAGCTCTGGTGCAGCACTCTGGGCGGAACTTACTGGCTATTTCGGAAGAGATGGCTGTTCACCCCAAGTCAACACCTTGAGTTAGGACTAGGGTGTGTCCTGTAAGGTGGTGGGTGGGACACAGGCCACACCCTAGATTGCCAAAATATCGATGAAACAATTAAAAAATATATATTTTTAAAGAAGCTAATATACAAAATATAGTTACATTTGTTATGAAACAGTCAAATACATGTTCAAATAACAAAGCAAAACTAATTCCCAGATATAATTATTTTAAAATACGAAATCTGTGATGAATTGGCCTTTTTGTCGTGATGGCTCCTAGCTCTGGTGCAGCACTCTGGGCGGGACTTACTGGCTATTTCGGAAGAGATGGCTGTTCACCCCAAGTCAACACCTTGAGTTAGGACTAGGGTGTGTCCTGTAAGGTGGTGGGTGGGACACAGGCCACACCCTAGATTGCCAAAATATCGATGAAACAATTTAAAAAATATATTTTTAAAGAAGCTAATATCCAAAATATAGTTACATTTGTAATGAAACACAGTCAAATACATGTTCAAATGACAAAGCAAAACTAATACCCAGATATAATTATTTTAAAATACGAAATCTGTGATGAATTGGCCTTTTTGTCGTGATGGCTCCTAGCTCTGGTGCAGCACTCTGGGCGGGACTTACTGGCTATTTCGGAAGAGATGGCTGTTCACCCCAAGTCAACACCTTGAGTTAGGACTAGGGTGTGTCCTGTAAGGTGGTGGGTGGGACACAGGCCACACCCTAGATTGCCAAAAAATCGATGAAACAATTTAAAAAATATATTTTTAAAGAAGCTAATATCCAAAATATAGTTACATTTGTAATGAAACACAGTCAAATACATGTTCAAATGACAAAGCAAAACTAATACCCAGATATAATTATTTTAAAATACGAAATCTGTGATGAATTGGCCTTTTTGTCGTGATGGCTCCTAGCTCTGGTGCAGCACTCTGGGCGGGACTTACTGGCTATTTCGGAAGAGATGGCTGTTCACCCCAAGTCAACACCTTGAGTTAGGACTAGGGTGTGTCCTGTAAGGTGGTGGGTGGGACACAGGCCACACCCTAGATTGCCAAAATATCGATGAAACAATTTAAAAAATATATTTTTAAAGAAGCTAATATCCAAAATATAGTTACATTTGTATTGAAACACAGTCAAATACATGTTCAAATAACAAAGCAAAACTAATACCCAGATATAATTATTTTAAAATACGAAATCTGTGATGAATTGGCCTTTTTGTCGTGATGGCTCCTAGCTCTGGTGCAGCACTCTGGGCGGAACTTACTGGCTATTTCGGAAGAGATGGCTGTTCACCCCAAGTCAACACCTTGAGTTAGGACTAGGGTGTGTCCTGTAAGGTGGTGGGTGGGACACAGGCCACACCCTAGATTGCCAAAATATCGATGAAACAATTAAAAAAATTATATTTTTAAAGAAGCTAATATCCAAAATATATTTACATTTGTATTGAAACACAGTCAAATACATGTTCAAATAACAAAGCAAAACTAATACCCAGATATAATTATTTTAAAATACGAAATCTGTGATGAATTGGCCTTTTTGTCGTGATGGCTCCTAGCTCTGGTGCAGCACTCTGGGCAGGACTTACTGGCTATTTCGGAAGAGATGGCTGTTCACCCCAAGTCAACACCTTGAGTTAGGACTAGGGTGTGTCCTGTAAGGTGGTGGGTGGGACACAGGCCACACCCTAGATTGCCAAAATATCGATGAAACAATTTAAAAAATATATTTTTAAAGAAGCTAATATCCAAAATATAGTTACATTTGTATTGAAACACAGTCAAATACATGTTCAAATAACAAAGCAAAACTAATACCCAGATATAATTATTTTAAAATACGAAATCTGTGATGAATTGGCCTTTTTGTCGTGATGGCTCCTAGCTCTGGTGCAGCACTCTGGGCGGAACTTACTGGCTATTTCGGAAGAGATGGCTGTTCACCCCAAGTCAACACCTTGAGTTAGGACTAGGGTGTGTCCTGTAAGGTGGTGGGTGGGACACAGGCCACACCCTAGATTGCCAAAATATCGATGAAACAATTAAAAAAATTATATTTTTAAAGAAGCTAATATCCAAAATATAGTTACATTTGTATTGAAACACAGTCAAATACATGTTCAAATAACAAAGCAAAACTAATACCCAGATATAATTATTTTAAAATACGAAATCTGTGATGAATTGGCCTTTTTGTCGTGATGGCTCCTAGCTCTGGTGCAGCACTCTGGGCGGGACTTACTGGCTATTTCGGAAGAGATGGCTGTTCACCCCAAGTCAACACCTTGAGTTAGGACTAGGGTGTGTCCTGTAAGGTGGTGGGTGGGACACAGGCCACACCCTAGATTGCCAAAATATCGATGAAACAATTTAAAAAATATATTTTTAAAGAAGCTAATATCCAAAATATAGTTACATTTGTATTGAAACACAGTCAAATACATGTTCAAATAACAAAGCAAAACTAATACCCAGATATAATTATTTTAAAATACGAAATCTGTGATGAATTGGCCTTTTTGTCGTGATGGCTCCTAGCTCTGGTGCAGCACTCTGGGCGGAACTTACTGGCTATTTCGGAAGAGATGGCTGTTCACCCCAAGTCAACACCTTGAGTTAGGACTAGGGTGTGTCCTGTAAGGTGGTGGGTGGGACACAGGCCACACCCTAGATTGCCAAAATATCGATGAAACAATTTAAAAAATATATTTTTAAAGAAGCTAATATCCAAAATATAGTTACATTTGTATTGAAACACAGTCAAATACATGTTCAAATAACAAAGCAAAACTAATACCCAGATATAATTATTTTAAAATACGAAATCTGTGATGAATTGGCCTTTTTGTCGTGATGGCTCCTAGCTCTGGTGCAGCACTCTGGGCGGAACTTACTGGCTATTTCGGAAGAGATGGCTGTTCACCCCAAGTCAACACCTTGAGTTAGGACTAGGGTGTGTCCTGTAAGGTGGTGGGTGGGACACAGGCCACACCCTAGATTGCCAAAATATCGATGAAACAATTAAAAAAATTATATTTTTAAAGAAGCTAATATCCAAAATATAGTTACATTTGTATTGAAACACAGTCAAATACATGTTCAAATAACAAAGCAAAACTAATACCCAGATATAATTATTTTAAAATACGAAATCTGTGATGAATTGGCCTTTTTGTCGTGATGGCTCCTAGCTCTGGTGCAGCACTCTGGGCGGGACTTACTGGCTATTTCGGAAGAGATGGCTGTTCACCCCAAGTCAACACCTTGAGTTAGGACTAGGGTGTGTCCTGTAAGGTGGTGGGTGGGACACAGGCCACACCCTAGATTGCCAAAATATCGATGAAACAATTTAAAAAATATATTTTTAAAGAAGCTAATATCCAAAATATAGTTACATTTGTATTGAAACACAGTCAAATACATGTTCAAATAACAAAGCAAAACTAATACCCAGATATAATTATTTTAAAATACGAAATCTGTGATGAATTGGCCTTTTTGTCGTGATGGCTCCTAGCTCTGGTGCAGCACTCTGGGCGGAACTTACTGGCTATTTCGGAAGAGATGGCTGTTCACCCCAAGTCAACACCTTGAGTTAGGACTAGGGTGTGTCCTGTAAGGTGGTGGGTGGGACACAGGCCACACCCTAGATTGCCAAAATATCGATGAAACAATTAAAAAAAATATATTTTTAAAGAAGCTAATATACAAAATATAGTTACATTTGTTATGAAACAGTCAAATACATGTTCAAATAACAAAGCAAAACTAATTCCCAGATATAATTATTTTAAAATACGAAATCTGTGATGAATTGGCCTTTTTGTCGTGATGGCTCCTAGCTCTGGTGCAGCACTCTGGGCGGGACTTACTGGCTATTTCGGAAGAGATGGCTGTTCACCCCAAGTCAACACCTTGAGTTAGGACTAGGGTGTGTCCTGTAAGGTGGTGGGTGGGACACAGGCCACACCCTAGATTGCCAAAATATCGATGAAACAATTTAAAAAATATATTTTTAAAGAAGCTAATATCCAAAATATAGTTACATTTGTATTGAAACACAGTCAAATACATGTTCAAATAACAAAGCAAAACTAATACCCAGATATAATTATTTTAAAATACGAAATCTGTGATGAATTGGCCTTTTTGTCGTGATGGCTCCTAGCTCTGGTGCAGCACTCTGGGCGGAACTTACTGGCTATTTCGGAAGAGATGGCTGTTCACCCCAAGTCAACACCTTGAGTTAGGACTAGGGTGTGTCCTGTAAGGTGGTGGGTGGGACACAGGCCACACCCTAGATTGCCAAAATATCGATGAAACAATTTAAAAAATATATTTTTAAAGAAGCTAATATCCAAAATATAGTTACATTTGTAATGAAACACAGTCAAATACAAGTTCAAATAACAAAGCAAAACTAATACCCAGATATAATTATTTTAAAATTTGAAATCTGTGATGAATTGGCCTTTTTGTCGTGATGGCTCCTAGCTCTGGTGCAGCACTCTGGGCGGGACTTACTGGCTATTTCGGAAGAGATGGCTGTTCACCCCAAGTCAACACCTTGAGTTAGGACTAGGGTGTGTCCTGTAAGGTGGTGGGTGGGACACAGGCCACACCCTAGATTGCCAAAATATCGATGAAACAATTTAAAAAATATATTTTTAAAGAAGCTAATATCCAAAATATAGTTACATTTGTATTGAAACACAGTCAAATACATGTTCAAATAACAAAGCAAAACTAATACCCAGATATAATTATTTTAAAATACGAAATCTGTGATGAATTGGCCTTTTTGTCGTGATGGCTCCTAGCTCTGGTGCAGCACTCTGGGCAGGACTTACTGGCTATTTCGGAAGAGATGGCTGTTCACCCCAAGTCAACACCTTGAGTTAGGACTAGGGTGTGTCCTGTAAGGTGGTGGGTGGGACACAGGCCACACCCTAGATTGCCAAAATATCGATGAAACAATTTAAAAAATATATTTTTAAAGAAGCTAATATCCAAAATATAGTTACATTTGTATTGAAACACAGTCAAATACATGTTCAAATAACAAAGCAAAACTAATACCCAGATATAATTATTTTAAAATACGAAATCTGTGATGAATTGGCCTTTTTGTCGTGATGGCTCCTAGCTCTGGTGCAGCACTCTGGGCGGAACTTACTGGCTATTTCGGAAGAGATGGCTGTTCACCCCAAGTCAACACCTTGAGTTAGGACTAGGGTGTGTCCTGTAAGGTGGTGGGTGGGACACAGGCCACACCCTAGATTGCCAAAATATCGATGAAACAATTAAAAAAATTATATTTTTAAAGAAGCTAATATCCAAAATATAGTTACATTTGTATTGAAACACAGTCAAATACATGTTCAAATAACAAAGCAAAACTAATACCCAGATATAATTATTTTAAAATACGAAATCTGTGATGAATTGGCCTTTTTGTCGTGATGGCTCCTAGCTCTGGTGCAGCACTCTGGGCGGAACTTACTGGCTATTTCGGAAGAGATGGCTGTTCACCCCAAGTCAACACCTTGAGTTAGGACTAGGGTGTGTCCTGTAAGGTGGTGGGTGGGACACAGGCCACACCCTAGATTGCCAAAATATCGATGAAACAATTAAAAAAAAATATTTTTAAAGAAGCTAATATACAAAATATAGTTACATTTGTTATGAAACAGTCAAATACATGTTCAAATAACAAAGCAAAACTAATTCCCAGATATAATTATTTTAAAATACGAAATATGTGATGAATTGGCCTTTTTGTCGTGATGGCTCCTAGCTCTGGTGCAGCACTCTGGGCGGGACTTACTGGCTATTTCGGAAGAGATGGCTGTTCACCCCAAGTCAACACCTTGAGTTAGGACTAGGGTGTGTCCTGTAAGGTGGTGGGTGGGACACAGGCCACACCCTAGATTGCCAAAATATCGATGAAACAATTTAAAAAATATATTTTTAAAGAAGCTAATATCCAAAATATAGTTACATTTGTATTGAAACACAGTCAAATACATGTTCAAATAACAAAGCAAAACTAATACCCAGATATAATTATTTTAAAATACGAAATCTGTGATGAATTGGCCTTTTTGTCGTGATGGCTCCTAGCTCTGGTGCAGCACTCTGGGCGGAACTTACTGGCTATTTCGGAAGAGATGGCTGTTCACCCCAAGTCAACACCTTGAGTTAGGACTAGGGTGTGTCCTGTAAGGTGGTGGGTGGGACACAGGCCACACCCTAGATTGCCAAAATATCGATGAAACAATTAAAAAATATATATTTTTAAAGAAGCTAATATACAAAATATAGTTACATTTGTTATGAAACAGTCAAATACATGTTCAAATAACAAAGCAAAACTAATTCCCAGATATAATTATTTTAAAATACGAAATCTGTGATGAATTGGCCTTTTTGTCGTGATGGCTCCTAGCTCTGGTGCAGCACTCTGGGCGGGACTTACTGGCTATTTCGGAAGAGATGGCTGTTCACCCCAAGTCAACACCTTGAGTTAGGACTAGGGTGTGTCCTGTAAGGTGGTGGGTGGGACACAGGCCACACCCTAGATTGCCAAAATATCGATGAAACAATTTAAAAAATATATTTTTAAAGAAGCTAATATCCAAAATATAGTTACATTTGTAATGAAACACAGTCAAATACATGTTCAAATGACAAAGCAAAACTAATACCCAGATATAATTATTTTAAAATACGAAATCTGTGATGAATTGGCCTTTTTGTCGTGATGGCTCCTAGCTCTGGTGCAGCACTCTGGGCGGGACTTACTGGCTATTTCGGAAGAGATGGCTGTTCACCCCAAGTCAACACCTTGAGTTAGGACTAGGGTGTGTCCTGTAAGGTGGTGGGTGGGACACAGGCCACACCCTAGATTGCCAAAATATCGATGAAACAATTTAAAAAATATATTTTTAAAGAAGCTAATATCCAAAATATAGTTACATTTGTATTGAAACACAGTCAAATACATGTTCAAATAACAAAGCAAAACTAATACCCAGATATAATTATTTTAAAATACGAAATCTGTGATGAATTGGCCTTTTTGTCGTGATGGCTCCTAGCTCTGGTGCAGCACTCTGGGCGGAACTTACTGGCTATTTCGGAAGAGATGGCTGTTCACCCCAAGTCAACACCTTGAGTTAGGACTAGGGTGTGTCCTGTAAGGTGGTGGGTGGGACACAGGCCACACCCTAGATTGCCAAAATATCGATGAAACAATTAAAAAAATTATATTTTTAAAGAAGCTAATATCCAAAATATATTTACATTTGTATTGAAACACAGTCAAATACATGTTCAAATAACAAAGCAAAACTAATACCCAGATATAATTATTTTAAAATACGAAATCTGTGATGAATTGGCCTTTTTGTCGTGATGGCTCCTAGCTCTGGTGCAGCACTCTGGGCAGGACTTACTGGCTATTTCGGAAGAGATGGCTGTTCACCCCAAGTCAACACCTTGAGTTAGGACTAGGGTGTGTCCTGTAAGGTGGTGGGTGGGACACAGGCCACACCCTAGATTGCCAAAATATCGATGAAACAATTTAAAAAATATATTTTTAAAGAAGCTAATATCCAAAATATAGTTACATTTGTATTGAAACACAGTCAAATACATGTTCAAATAACAAAGCAAAACTAATACCCAGATATAATTATTTTAAAATACGAAATCTGTGATGAATTGGCCTTTTTGTCGTGATGGCTCCTAGCTCTGGTGCAGCACTCTGGGCGGAACTTACTGGCTATTTCGGAAGAGATGGCTGTTCACCCCAAGTCAACACCTTGAGTTAGGACTAGGGTGTGTCCTGTAAGGTGGTGGGTGGGACACAGGCCACACCCTAGATTGCCAAAATATCGATGAAACAATTAAAAAAATTATATTTTTAAAGAAGCTAATATCCAAAATATAGTTACATTTGTATTGAAACACAGTCAAATACATGTTCAAATAACAAAGCAAAACTAATACCCAGATATAATTATTTTAAAATACGAAATCTGTGATGAATTGGCCTTTTTGTCGTGATGGCTCCTAGCTCTGGTGCAGCACTCTGGGCGGGACTTACTGGCTATTTCGGAAGAGATGGCTGTTCACCCCAAGTCAACACCTTGAGTTAGGACTAGGGTGTGTCCTGTAAGGTGGTGGGTGGGACACAGGCCACACCCTAGATTGCCAAAATATCGATGAAACAATTTAAAAAATATATTTTTAAAGAAGCTAATATCCAAAATATAGTTACATTTGTATTGAAACACAGTCAAATACATGTTCAAATAACAAAGCAAAACTAATACCCAGATATAATTATTTTAAAATACGAAATCTGTGATGAATTGGCCTTTTTGTCGTGATGGCTCCTAGCTCTGGTGCAGCACTCTGGGCGGAACTTACTGGCTATTTCGGAAGAGATGGCTGTTCACCCCAAGTCAACACCTTGAGTTAGGACTAGGGTGTGTCCTGTAAGGTGGTGGGTGGGACACAGGCCACACCCTAGATTGCCAAAATATCGATGAAACAATTAAAAAAATTATATTTTTAAAGAAGCTAATATCCAAAATATAGTTACATTTGTATTGAAACACAGTCAAATACATGTTCAAATAACAAAGCAAAACTAATACCCAGATATAATTATTTTAAAATACGAAATCTGTGATGAATTGGCCTTTTTGTCGTGATGGCTCCTAGCTCTGGTGCAGCACTCTGGGCGGGACTTACTGGCTATTTCGGAAGAGATGGCTGTTCACCCCAAGTCAACACCTTGAGTTAGGACTAGGGTGTGTCCTGTAAGGTGGTGGGTGGGACACAGGCCACACCCTAGATTGCCAAAATATCGATGAAACAATTTAAAAAATATATTTTTAAAGAAGCTAATATCCAAAATATAGTTACATTTGTATTGAAACACAGTCAAATACATGTTCAAATAACAAAGCAAAACTAATACCCAGATATAATTATTTTAAAATACGAAATCTGTGATGAATTGGCCTTTTTGTCGTGATGGCTCCTAGCTCTGGTGCAGCACTCTGGGCGGAACTTACTGGCTATTTCGGAAGAGATGGCTGTTCACCCCAAGTCAACACCTTGAGTTAGGACTAGGGTGTGTCCTGTAAGGTGGTGGGTGGGACACAGGCCACACCCTAGATTGCCAAAATATCGATGAAACAATTAAAAAAAATATATTTTTAAAGAAGCTAATATACAAAATATAGTTACATTTGTTATGAAACAGTCAAATACATGTTCAAATAACAAAGCAAAACTAATTCCCAGATATAATTATTTTAAAATACGAAATCTGTGATGAATTGGCCTTTTTGTCGTGATGGCTCCTAGCTCTGGTGCAGCACTCTGGGCGGAACTTACTGGCTATTTCGGAAGAGATGGCTGTTCACCCCAAGTCAACACCTTGAGTTAGGACTAGGGTGTGTCCTGTAAGGTGGTGGGTGGGACACAGGCCACACCCTAGATTGCCAAAATATCGATGAAACAATTTAAAAAATATATTTTTAAAGAAGCTAATATCCAAAATATAGTTACATTTGTAATGAAACACAGTCAAATACAAGTTCAAATAACAAAGCAAAACTAATACCCAGATATAATTATTTTAAAATTTGAAATCTGTGATGAATTGGCCTTTTTGTCGTGATGGCTCCTAGCTCTGGTGCAGCACTCTGGGCGGGACTTACTGGCTATTTCGGAAGAGATGGCTGTTCACCCCAAGTCAACACCTTGAGTTAGGACTAGGGTGTGTCCTGTAAGGTGGTGGGTGGGACACAGGCCACACCCTAGATTGCCAAAATATCGATGAAACAATTTAAAAAATATATTTTTAAAGAAGCTAATATCCAAAATATAGTTACATTTGTATTGAAACACAGTCAAATACATGTTCAAATAACAAAGCAAAACTAATACCCAGATATAATTATTTTAAAATACGAAATCTGTGATGAATTGGCCTTTTTGTCGTGATGGCTCCTAGCTCTGGTGCAGCACTCTGGGCGGAACTTACTGGCTATTTCGGAAGAGATGGCTGTTCACCCCAAGTCAACACCTTGAGTTAGGACTAGGGTGTGTCCTGTAAGGTGGTGGGTGGGACACAGGCCACACCCTAGATTGCCAAAATATCGATGAAACAATTTAAAAAATATATTTTTAAAGAAGCTAATATCCAAAATATAGTTACATTTGTAATGAAACACAGTCAAATACAAGTTCAAATAACAAAGCAAAACTAATACCCAGATATAATTATTTTAAAATACGAAATCTGAGATGAATTGGCCTTTTTGTCGTGATGGCTCCTAGCTCTGGTGCAGCACTCTGGGCGGGACTTACTGGCTATTTCGGAAGAGATGGCTGTTCACCCCAAGTCAACACCTTGAGTTAGGACTAGGGTGTGTCCTGTAAGGTGGTGGGTGGGACACAGGCCACACCCTAGATTGCCAAAATATCGATGAAACAATTAAAAAAAAAATATTTTTAAAGAAGCTAATATACAAAATATAGTTACATTTGTTATGAAACAGTCAAATACATGTTCAAATAACAAAGCAAAACTAATTCCCAGATATAATTATTTTAAAATACGAAATATGTGATGAATTGGCCTTTTTGTCGTGATGGCTCCTAGCTCTGGTGCAGCACTCTGGGCGGGACTTACTGGCTATTTCGGAAGAGATGGCTGTTCACCCCAAGTCAACACCTTGAGTTAGGACTAGGGTATGTCCTGTAAGGTGGTGGGTGGGACACAGGCCACACCCTAGATTGCCAAAATATCGATGAAACAATTTAAAAAATATATTTTTAAAGAAGCTAATATCCAAAATATAGTTATATTTGTATTGAAACACAGTCAAATACATGTTCAAATAACAAAGCAAAACTAATACCCAGATATAATTATTTTAAAATACGAAATCTGTGATGAATTGGCCTTTTTGTCGTGATGGCTCCTAGCTCTGGTGCAGCACTCTGGGCGGAACTTACTGGCTATTTCGGAAGAGATGGCTGTTCACCCCAAGTCAACACCTTGAGTTAGGACTAGGGTGTGTCCTGTAAGGTGGTGGGTGGGACACAGGCCACACCCTAGATTGCCAAAATATCGATGAAACAATTTAAAAAATATATTTTTAAAGAAGCTAATATCCAAAATATAGTTACATTTGTAATGAAACACAGTCAAATACAAGTTCAAATAACAAAGCAAAACTAATACCCAGATATAATTATTTTAAAATACGAAATCTGTGATGAATTGGCCTTTTTGTCGTGATGGCTCCTAGCTCTGGTGCAGCACTCTGGGCGGAACTTACTGGCTATTTCGGAAGAGATGGCTGTTCACCCCAAGTCAACACCTTGAGTTAGGACTAGGGTGTGTCCTGTAAGGTGGTGGGTGGGACACAGGCCACACCCTAGATTGCCAAAATATCGATGAAACAATTAAAAAAATTATATTTTTAAAGAAGCTAATATCCACAATATAGTTACATTTGTATTGAAACACAGTCAAATACATGTTCAAATAACAAAGCAAAACTAATACCCAGATATAATTATTTTAAAATACGAAATCTGTGATGAATTGGCCTTTTTGTCGTGATGGCTCCTAGCTCTGGTGCAGCACTCTGGGCGGGACTTACTGGCTATTTCGGAAGAGATGGCTGTTCACCCCAAGTCAACACCTTGAGTTAGGACTAGGGTGTGTCCTGTAAGGTGGTGGGTGGGACACAGGCCACACCCTAGATTGCCAAAATATCGATGAAACAATTTAAAAAATATATTTTTAAAGAAGCTAATATCCAAAATATAGTTACATTTGTATTGAAACACAGTCAAATACATGTTCAAATAACAAAGCAAAACTAATACCCAGATATAATTATTTTAAAATACGAAATCTGTGATGAATTGGCCTTTTTGTCGTGATGGCTCCTAGCTCTGGTGCAGCACTCTGGGCGGAACTTACTGGCTATTTCGGAAGAGATGGCTGTTCACCCCAAGTCAACACCTTGAGTTAGGACTAGGGTGTGTCCTGTAAGGTGGTGGGTGGGACACAGGCCACACCCTAGATTGCCAAAATATCGATGAAACAATTAAAAAAAATATATTTTTAAAGAAGCTAATATACAAAATATAGTTACATTTGTTATGAAACAGTCAAATACATGTTCAAATAACAAAGCAAAACTAATTCCCAGATATAATTATTTTAAAATACGAAATCTGTGATGAATTGGCCTTTTTGTCGTGATGGCTCCTAGCTCTGGTGCAGCACTCTGGGCGGGACTTACTGGCTATTTCGGAAGAGATGGCTGTTCACCCCAAGTCAACACCTTGAGTTAGGACTAGGGTGTGTCCTGTAAGGTGGTGGGTGGGACACAGGCCACACCCTAGATTGCCAAAATATCGATGAAACAATTTAAAAAATATATTTTTAAAGAAGCTAATATCCAAAATATAGTTACATTTGTAATGAAACACAGTCAAATACAAGTTCAAATAACAAAGCAAAACTAATACCCAGATATAATTATTTTAAAATACGAAATCTGTGATGAATTGGCCTTTTTGTCGTGATGGCTCCTAGCTCTGGTGCAGCACTCTGGGCGGGACTTACTGGCTATTTCGGAAGAGATGGCTGTTCACCCCAAGTCAACACCTTGAGTTAGGACTAGGGTGTGTCCTGTAAGGTGGTGGGTGGGACACAGGCCACACCCTAGATTGCCAAAATATCAATGAAACAATTAAAACAATTATATTTTTAAAGAAGCTAATATCCAAAATATAGTTACATTTGTTATGAAACAGTCAAATACATGTTCAAATAACAAAGCAAAACTAATTCCCAGATATAATTATTTTAAAATACGAAATCTGTGATGAATTGGCCTTTTTGTCGTGATGGCTCCTAGCTCTGGTGCAGCACTCTGGGCGGGACTTACTGGCTATTTCGGATGAGATGGCTGTTCACCCCAAGTCAACACCTTGAGTTAGGACTAGGGTGTGTCCTGTAAGGTGGTGGGTGGGACACAGGCCACACCCTAGATTGCCAAAATATCGATGAAACAATTAACAAAATATATTTTTAAAGAAGCTAATATCCAAAATATAGTTACATTTGTAATAAAACACAGTCAAATACAAGTTCAAATAACAAAGCAAAACTAATACCCAGATATAATTATTTTAAAATACGAAATCTGTGATGAATTGGCCTTTTTGTCGTGATGGCTCCTAGCTCTGGTGCAGCACTCTGGGCGGGACTTACTGGCTATTTCGGAAGAGATGGCTGTTCACCCCAAGTCAACACCTTGAGTTAGGACTAGGGTGTGTCCTGTAAGGTGGTGGGTGGGACACAGGCCACACCCTAGATTGCCAAAATATCGATGAAACAATTTAAAAAATATATTTTTAAAGAAGCTAATATCCAAAATATAGTTACATTTGTATTGAAACACAGTCAAATACATGTTCAAATAACAAAGCAAAACTAATACCCAGATATAATTATTTTAAAATACGAAATCTGTGATGAATTGGCCTTTTTGTCGTGATGGCTCCTAGCTCTGGTGCAGCACTCTGGGCGGAACTTACTGGCTATTTCGGAAGAGATGGCTGTTCACCCCAAGTCAACACCTTGAGTTAGGACTAGGGTGTGTCCTGTAAGGTGGTGGGTGGGACACAGGCCACACCCTAGATTGCCAAAATATCGATGAAACAATTAAAACAATTATATTTTTAAAGAAGCTAATATACAAAATATAGTTACATTTGTAATGAAACAGTCAAATACATGTTCAAATGACAAAGCAAAACTAATACCCAGATATAATTATTTTAAAATACGAAATCTGTGATGAATTGGCCTTTTTGTCGTGATGGCTCCTAGCTCTGGTGCAGCACTCTGGGCGGAACTTACTGGCTATTTCGGAAGAGATGGCTGTTCACCCCAAGTCAACACCTTGAGTTAGGACTAGGGTGTGTCCTGTAAGGTGGTGGGTGGGACACAGGCCACACCCTAGATTGCCAAAATATCGATGAAACAATTAAAAAAAATATATTTTTAAAGAAGCTAATATACAAAATATAGTTACATTTGTTATGAAACAGTCAAATACATGTTCAAATAACAAAGCAAAACTAATTCCCAGATATAATTATTTTAAAATACGAAATCTGTGATGAATTGGCCTTTTTGTCGTGATGGCTCCTAGCTCTGGTGCAGCACTCTGGGCGGGACTTACTGGCTATTTCGGAAGAGATGGCTGTTCACCCCAAGTCAACACCTTGAGTTAGGACTAGGGTGTGTCCTGTAAGGTGGTGGGTGGGACACAGGCCACACCCTAGATTGCCAAAATATCGATGAAACAATTTAAAAAATATATTTTTAAAGAAGCTAATATCCAAAATATAGTTACATTTGTAATGAAACACAGTCAAATACAAGTTCAAATAACAAAGCAAAACTAATACCCAGATATAATTATTTTAAAATTTGAAATCTGTGATGAATTGGCCTTTTTGTCGTGATGGCTCCTAGCTCTGGTGCAGCACTCTGGGCGGGACTTACTGGCTATTTCGGAAGAGATGGCTGTTCACCCCAAGTCAACACCTTGAGTTAGGACTAGGGTGTGTCCTGTAAGGTGGTGGGTGGGACACAGGCCACACCCTAGATTGCCAAAATATCGATGAAACAATTTAAAAAATATATTTTTAAAGAAGCTAATATCCAAAATATAGTTACATTTGTATTGAAACACAGTCAAATACATGTTCAAATAACAAAGCAAAACTAATACCCAGATATAATTATTTTAAAATACGAAATCTGTGATGAATTGGCCTTTTTGTCGTGATGGCTCCTAGCTCTGGTGCAGCACTCTGGGCGGAACTTACTGGCTATTTCGGAAGAGATGGCTGTTCACCCCAAGTCAACACCTTGAGTTAGGACTAGGGTGTGTCCTGTAAGGTGGTGGGTGGGACACAGGCCACACCCTAGATTGCCAAAATATCGATGAAACAATTTAAAAAATATATTTTTAAAGAAGCTAATATCCAAAATATAGTTACATTTGTAATGAAACACAGTCAAATACAAGTTCAAATAACAAAGCAAAACTAATACCCAGATATAATTATTTTAAAATACGAAATCTGAGATGAATTGGCCTTTTTGTCGTGATGGCTCCTAGCTCTGGTGCAGCACTCTGGGCGGGACTTACTGGCTATTTCGGAAGAGATGGCTGTTCACCCCAAGTCAACACCTTGAGTTAGGACTAGGGTGTGTCCTGTAAGGTGGTGGGTGGGACACAGGCCACACCCTAGATTGCCAAAATATCGATGAAACAATTAAAAAAAAAATATTTTTAAAGAAGCTAATATACAAAATATAGTTACATTTGTTATGAAACAGTCAAATACATGTTCAAATAACAAAGCAAAACTAATTCCCAGATATAATTATTTTAAAATACGAAATATGTGATGAATTGGCCTTTTTGTCGTGATGGCTCCTAGCTCTGGTGCAGCACTCTGGGCGGGACTTACTGGCTATTTCGGAAGAGATGGCTGTTCACCCCAAGTCAACACCTTGAGTTAGGACTAGGGTATGTCCTGTAAGGTGGTGGGTGGGACACAGGCCACACCCTAGATTGCCAAAATATCGATGAAACAATTTAAAAAATATATTTTTAAAGAAGCTAATATCCAAAATATAGTTATATTTGTATTGAAACACAGTCAAATACATGTTCAAATAACAAAGCAAAACTAATACCCAGATATAATTATTTTAAAATACGAAATCTGTGATGAATTGGCCTTTTTGTCGTGATGGCTCCTAGC
Source organism: Romanogobio albipinnatus (assembly GCA_023566225.1). NCBI lineage: Eukaryota > Metazoa > Chordata > Actinopteri > Cypriniformes > Gobionidae > Romanogobio > Romanogobio albipinnatus. Next base: position 23,648,580 of record CM042260.1, on the reverse strand, counting down.
TCTGGTGCAGCACTCTGGGCGGAACTTACTGGCTATTTCGGAAGAGATGGCTGTTCACCCCAAGTCAACACCTTGAGTTAGGACTAGGGTGTGTCCTGTAAGGTGGTGGGTGGGACACAGGCCACACCCTAGATTGCCAAAATATCGATGAAACAATTTAAAAAATATATTTTTAAAGAAGCTAATATCCAAAATATAGTTACATTTGTAATGAAACACAGTCAAATACAAGTTCAAATAACAAAGCAAAACTAATACCCAGATATAATTATTTTAAAATACGAAATCTGTGATGAATTGGCCTTTTTGTCGTGATGGCTCCTAGCTCTGGTGCAGCACTCTGGGCGGAACTTACTGGCTATTTCGGAAGAGATGGCTGTTCACCCCAAGTCAACACCTTGAGTTAGGACTAGGGTGTGTCCTGTAAGGTGGTGGGTGGGACACAGGCCACACCCTAGATTGCCAAAATATCGATGAAACAATTAAAAAAATTATATTTTTAAAGAAGCTAATATCCACAATATAGTTACATTTGTATTGAAACACAGTCAAATACATGTTCAAATAACAAAGCAAAACTAATACCCAGATATAATTATTTTAAAATACGAAATCTGTGATGAATTGGCCTTTTTGTCGTGATGGCTCCTAGCTCTGGTGCAGCACTCTGGGCGGGACTTACTGGCTATTTCGGAAGAGATGGCTGTTCACCCCAAGTCAACACCTTGAGTTAGGACTAGGGTGTGTCCTGTAAGGTGGTGGGTGGGACACAGGCCACACCCTAGATTGCCAAAATATCGATGAAACAATTTAAAAAATATATTTTTAAAGAAGCTAATATCCAAAATATAGTTACATTTGTATTGAAACACAGTCAAATACATGTTCAAATAACAAAGCAAAACTAATACCCAGATATAATTATTTTAAAATACGAAATCTGTGATGAATTGGCCTTTTTGTCGTGATGGCTCCTAGCTCTGGTGCAGCACTCTGGGCGGAACTTACTGGCTATTTCGGAAGAGATGGCTGTTCACCCCAAGTCAACACCTTGAGTTAGGACTAGGGTGTGTCCTGTAAGGTGGTGGGTGGGACACAGGCCACACCCTAGATTGCCAAAATATCGATGAAACAATTAAAAAAAATATATTTTTAAAGAAGCTAATATACAAAATATAGTTACATTTGTTATGAAACAGTCAAATACATGTTCAAATAACAAAGCAAAACTAATTCCCAGATATAATTATTTTAAAATACGAAATCTGTGATGAATTGGCCTTTTTGTCGTGATGGCTCCTAGCTCTGGTGCAGCACTCTGGGCGGGACTTACTGGCTATTTCGGAAGAGATGGCTGTTCACCCCAAGTCAACACCTTGAGTTAGGACTAGGGTGTGTCCTGTAAGGTGGTGGGTGGGACACAGGCCACACCCTAGATTGCCAAAATATCGATGAAACAATTTAAAAAATATATTTTTAAAGAAGCTAATATCCAAAATATAGTTACATTTGTAATGAAACACAGTCAAATACAAGTTCAAATAACAAAGCAAAACTAATACCCAGATATAATTATTTTAAAATACGAAATCTGTGATGAATTGGCCTTTTTGTCGTGATGGCTCCTAGCTCTGGTGCAGCACTCTGGGCGGGACTTACTGGCTATTTCGGAAGAGATGGCTGTTCACCCCAAGTCAACACCTTGAGTTAGGACTAGGGTGTGTCCTGTAAGGTGGTGGGTGGGACACAGGCCACACCCTAGATTGCCAAAATATCAATGAAACAATTAAAACAATTATATTTTTAAAGAAGCTAATATCCAAAATATAGTTACATTTGTTATGAAACAGTCAAATACATGTTCAAATAACAAAGCAAAACTAATTCCCAGATATAATTATTTTAAAATACGAAATCTGTGATGAATTGGCCTTTTTGTCGTGATGGCTCCTAGCTCTGGTGCAGCACTCTGGGCGGGACTTACTGGCTATTTCGGATGAGATGGCTGTTCACCCCAAGTCAACACCTTGAGTTAGGACTAGGGTGTGTCCTGTAAGGTGGTGGGTGGGACACAGGCCACACCCTAGATTGCCAAAATATCGATGAAACAATTAACAAAATATATTTTTAAAGAAGCTAATATCCAAAATATAGTTACATTTGTAATAAAACACAGTCAAATACAAGTTCAAATAACAAAGCAAAACTAATACCCAGATATAATTATTTTAAAATACGAAATCTGTGATGAATTGGCCTTTTTGTCGTGATGGCTCCTAGCTCTGGTGCAGCACTCTGGGCGGGACTTACTGGCTATTTCGGAAGAGATGGCTGTTCACCCCAAGTCAACACCTTGAGTTAGGACTAGGGTGTGTCCTGTAAGGTGGTGGGTGGGACACAGGCCACACCCTAGATTGCCAAAATATCGATGAAACAATTTAAAAAATATATTTTTAAAGAAGCTAATATCCAAAATATAGTTACATTTGTATTGAAACACAGTCAAATACATGTTCAAATAACAAAGCAAAACTAATACCCAGATATAATTATTTTAAAATACGAAATCTGTGATGAATTGGCCTTTTTGTCGTGATGGCTCCTAGCTCTGGTGCAGCACTCTGGGCGGAACTTACTGGCTATTTCGGAAGAGATGGCTGTTCACCCCAAGTCAACACCTTGAGTTAGGACTAGGGTGTGTCCTGTAAGGTGGTGGGTGGGACACAGGCCACACCCTAGATTGCCAAAATATCGATGAAACAATTAAAACAATTATATTTTTAAAGAAGCTAATATACAAAATATAGTTACATTTGTAATGAAACAGTCAAATACATGTTCAAATGACAAAGCAAAACTAATACCCAGATATAATTATTTTAAAATACGAAATCTGTGATGAATTGGCCTTTTTGTCGTGATGGCTCCTAGCTCTGGTGCAGCACTCTGGGCGGAACTTACTGGCTATTTCGGAAGAGATGGCTGTTCACCCCAAGTCAACACCTTGAGTTAGGACTAGGGTGTGTCCTGTAAGGTGGTGGGTGGGACACAGGCCACACCCTAGATTGCCAAAATATCGATGAAACAATTAAAAATATATATTTTTAAAGAAGCTAATGTCCAAAATATAGTTATATTTGTAATGAAACACAGTCAAATACATGTTCAAATAACAAAGCAAAACTAATACCCAGATATAATTATTTTAAAATACGAAATCTGTGATGAATTGGCCTTTTTGTCGTGATGGCTCCTAGCTCTGGTGCAGCACTCTGGGCGGAACTTACTGGCTATTTCGGAAGAGATGGCTGTTCACCCCAAGTCAACACCTTGAGTTAGGACTAGGGTGTGTCCTGTAAGGTGGTGGGTGGGACACAGGCCACACCCTAGATTGCCAAAATATCGATGAAACAATTAAAAATATATATTTTTAAAGAAGCTAATGTCCAAAATATAGTTATATTTGTAATGAAATACAGTCAAATACATGTTCAAATAACAAAGCAAAACTACTACCCAGATATAATTATTTTAAAATACGAAATCTGTGATGAATTGGCCTTTTTGTCGTGATGGCTCCTAGCTCTGGTGCAGCACTCTGGGCGGGACTTACTGGCTATTTCGGAAGAGATGGCTGTTCACCCCAAGTCAACACCTTGAGTTAGGACTAGGGTGTGTCCTGTAAGGTGGTGGGTGGGACACAGGCCACACCCTAGATTGCCAAAATATCGATGAAACAATTAAAAAAATTATACTTTTAAAGAAGCTAATATACAAAATATAGTTACATTTGTAATGAAACACAGTCAAATACATGTTCAAATAACAAAGCAAAACTAATACCCAGATATAATTATTTTAAAATACGAAATCTGTGATGAATTGGCCTTTTTGTCGTGATGGCTCCTAGCTCTGGTGCAGCACTCTGGGCGGGACTTACTGGCTATTTCGGAAGAGATGGCTGTTCACCCCAAGTCAACACCTTGAGTTAGGACTAGGGTGTGTCCTGTAAGGTGGTGGGTGGGACACAGGCCACACCCTAGATTGCCAAAATATCGATGAAACAATTTAAAAAATATATTTTTAAAGAAGCTAATATCCAAAATATAGTTACATTTGTATTGAAACACAGTCAAATACATGTTCAAATAACAAAGCAAAACTAATACCCAGATATAATTATTTTAAAATACGAAATCTGTGATGAATTGGCCTTTTTGTCGTGATGGCTCCTAGCTCTGGTGCAGCACTCTGGGCGGAACTTACTGGCTATTTCGGAAGAGATGGCTGTTCACCCCAAGTCAACACCTTGAGTTAGGACTAGGGTGTGTCCTGTAAGGTGGTGGGTGGGACACAGGCCACACCCTAGATTGCCAAAATATCGATGAAACAATTAAAAAAAATATATTTTTAAAGAAGCTAATATACAAAATATAGTTACATTTGTTATGAAACAGTCAAATACATGTTCAAATAACAAAGCAAAACTAATTCCCAGATATAATTATTTTAAAATACGAAATCTGTGATGAATTGGCCTTTTTGTCGTGATGGCTCCTAGCTCTGGTGCAGCACTCTGGGCGGGACTTACTGGCTATTTCGGAAGAGATGGCTGTTCACCCCAAGTCAACACCTTGAGTTAGGACTAGGGTGTGTCCTGTAAGGTGGTGGGTGGGACACAGGCCACACCCTAGATTGCCAAAATATCGATGAAACAATTTAAAAAATATATTTTTAAAGAAGCTAATATCCAAAATATAGTTACATTTGTAATGAAACACAGTCAAATACAAGTTCAAATAACAAAGCAAAACTAATACCCAGATATAATTATTTTAAAATACGAAATCTGTGATGAATTGGCCTTTTTGTCGTGATGGCTCCTAGCTCTGGTGCAGCACTCTGGGCGGGACTTACTGGCTATTTCGGAAGAGATGGCTGTTCACCCCAAGTCAACACCTTGAGTTAGGACTAGGGTGTGTCCTGTAAGGTGGTGGGTGGGACACAGGCCACACCCTAGATTGCCAAAATATCAATGAAACAATTAAAACAATTATATTTTTAAAGAAGCTAATATCCAAAATATAGTTACATTTGTTATGAAACAGTCAAATACATGTTCAAATAACAAAGCAAAACTAATTCCCAGATATAATTATTTTAAAATACGAAATCTGTGATGAATTGGCCTTTTTGTCGTGATGGCTCCTAGCTCTGGTGCAGCACTCTGGGCGGGACTTACTGGCTATTTCGGAAGAGATGGCTGTTCACCCCAAGTCAACACCTTGAGTTAGGACTAGGGTGTGTCCTGTAAGGTGGTGGGTGGGACACAGGCCACACCCTAGATTGCCAAAATATCGATGAAACAATTTAAAAAATATATTTTTAAAGAAGCTAATATCCAAAATATAGTTACATTTGTATTGAAACACAGTCAAATACAAGTTCAAATAACAAAGCAAAACTAATACCCAGATATAATTATTTTAAAATACGAAATCTGTGATGAATTGGCCTTTTTGTCGTGATGGCTCCTAGCTCTGGTGCAGCACTCTGGGCGGGACTTACTGGCTATTTCGGAAGAGATGGCTGTTCACCCCAAGTCAACACCTTGAGTTAGGACTAGGGTGTGTCCTGTAAGGTGGTGGGTGGGACACAGGCCACACCCTAGATTGCCAAAATATCGATGAAACAATTGAAACAATTATATTTTTAAAGAAGCTAATATACAAAATATAGTTACATTTGTAATGAAACAGTCAAATACATGTTCAAATGACAAAGCAAAACTAATACCCAGATATAATTATTTTAAAATACGAAATCTGTGATGAATTTGCCTTTTTGTCGTGATGGCTCCTAGCTCTGGTGCAGCACTCTGGGCGGAACTTACTGGCTATTTCGGAAGAGATGGCTGTTCACCCCAAGTCAACACCTTGAGTTAGGACTAGGGTGTGTCCTGTAAGGTGGTGGGTGGGACACAGGCCACACCCTAGATTGCCAAAATATCGATGAAACAATTAAAAATATATATTTTTAAAGAAGCTAATGTCCAAAATATAGTTATATTTGTAATGAAACACAGTCAAATACATGTTCAAATAACAAAGCAAAACTAATACCCAGATATAATTATTTTAAAATACGAAATCTGTGATGAATTGGCCTTTTTGTCGTGATGGCTCCTAGCTCTGGTGCAGCACTCTGGGCGGGACTTACTGGCTATTTCGGAAGAGATGGCTGTTCACCCCAAGTCAACACCTTGAGTTAGGACTAGGGTGTGTCCTGTAAGGTGGTGGGTGGGACACAGGCCACACCCTAGATTGCCAAAATATCGATGAAACAATTACAAATATATATTTTTAAAGAAGCTAATATCCAAAATATAGTTACATTTGTAATGAAACACAGTCAAATACATGTTCAAATAACAAAGCAAAACTAATTCCCAGATATAATTATTTTAAAATACGAAATCTGTGATGAATTGGCCTTTTTGTCGTGATGGCTCCTAGCTCTGGTGCAGCACTCTGGGCGGAACTTACTGGCTATTTCGGAAGAGATGGCTGTTCACCCCAAGTCAACACCTTGAGTTAGGACTAGGGTGTGTCCTGTAAGGTGGTGGGTTGGACACAGGCCACACCCTAGATTGCCAAAATATCGATGAAACAATTAAAAAAATTATATTTTTAAAGAAGCTAATTGTGGCGAGCAGCGAGGCCGAGGGACCGTGAGGGCGGGACGAGGCGGCGCTCATCAGGGATGATGAGCGCCAGCTGTGAGTCGCAGCGATCTCGGCCCTCGCGGAGGAGTGAGGGACTATAAAGGAGGAGCGACGACAGTGAGGGACGAGAGAGGACCAGGCCTGGATTTTATGTTGAGTTTTATTTACGTTTGTTATGTGTTGCTGCAGTCGTCCGTGAGGGGCTGCAGCCTTTTATTTTCATTTTGTGTTTATTTGTTTGTATGTAGGCGGCAGTCGACCGCGAGGGGCTGCCGCCGCCATTTTATTTTATATTAAACTTGTTTATTGTTCGCCGGTTCCCGCCTCCTTCTTCCCGTACAAACAAACCTTACTACACTAATATCCAAAATATAGTTACATTTGTAATGAAACACAGTCAAATACATGTTCAAATGACAAAGCAAAACTAATACCCAGATATAATTATTTTAAAATACGAAATCTGTGATGAATTGGCCTTTTTGTCGTGATGGCTCCTAGCTCTGGTGCAGCACTCTGGGCGGAACTTACTGGCTATTTCGGAAGAGATGGCTGTTCACCCCAAGTCAACACCTTGAGTTAGGACTAGGGTGTGTCCTGTAAGGTGGTGGGTGGGACACAGGCCACACCCTAGATTGCCAAAATATCGATGAAACAATTAACAAAATATATTTTTAAAGAAGCTAATATCCAAAATATAGTTACATTTGTATTGAAACACAGTCAAATACATGTTCAAATAACAAAGCAAAACTAATACCCAGATATAATTATTTTAAAATACGAAATCTGTGATGAATTGGCCTTTTTGTCGTGATGGCTCCTAGCTCTGGTGCAGCACTCTGGGCGGAACTTACTGGCTATTTCGGAAGAGATGGCTGTTCACCCCAAGTCAACACCTTGAGTTAGGACTAGGGTGTGTCCTGTAAGGTGGTGGGTGGGACACAGGCCACACCCTAGATTGCCAAAATATCGATGAAACAATTAAAAAAAATATATTTTTAAAGAAGCTAATATACAAAATATAGTTACATTTGTTATGAAACAGTCAAATACATGTTCAAATAACAAAGCAAAACTAATACCCAGATATCATTATTTTAAAATACGAAATCTGTGATGAATTGGCCTTTTTGTCGTGATGGCTCCTAGCTCTGGTGCAGCACTCTGGGCGGGACTTACTGGCTATTTCGGAAGAGATGGCTGTTCACCCCAAGTCAACACCTTGAGTTAGGACTAGGGTGTGTCCTGTAAGGTGGTGGGTGGGACACAGGCCACACCCTAGATTGCCAAAATATCGATGAAACAATTAACAAAATATATTTTTAAAGAAGCTAATATCCAAAATATAGTTACATTTGTATTGAAACACAGTCAAATACATGTTCAAATAACAAAGCAAAACTAATACCCAGATATAATTATTTTAAAATACGAAATCTGTGATGAATTGGCCTTTTTGTCGTGATGGCTCCTAGCTCTGGTGCAGCACTCTGGGCGGAACTTACTGGCTATTTCGGAAGAGATGGCTGTTCACCCCAAGTCAACACCTTGAGTTAGGACTAGGGTGTGTCCTGTAAGGTGGTGGGTGGGACACAGGCCACACCCTAGATTGCCAAAATATCGATGAAACAATTAAAAAAAATATATTTTTAAAGAAGCTAATATACAAAATATAGTTACATTTGTTATGAAACAGTCAAATACATGTTCAAATAACAAAGCAAAACTAATACCCAGATATCATTATTTTAAAATACGAAATCTGTGATGAATTGGCCTTTTTGTCGTGATGGCTCCTAGCTCTGGTGCAGCACTCTGGGCGGGACTTACTGGCTATTTCGGAAGAGATGGCTGTTCACCCCAAGTCAACACCTTGAGTTAGGACTAGGGTGTGTCCTGTAAGGTGGTGGGTGGGACACAGGCCATACCCTAGATTGCCAAAATATCGATGAAACAATTAAAAATATATATTTTTAAAGAAGCTAATGTCCAAAATATAGTTATATTTGTAATGAAACACAGTCAAATACATGTTCAAATAACAAAGCAAAACTACTACCCAGATATAATTATTTTAAAATACGAAATCTGTGATGAATTGGCCTTTTTGTCGTGATGGCTCCTAGCTCTGGTGCAGCACTCTGGGCGGGACTTACTGGCTATTTCGGAAGAGATGGCTGTTCACCCCAAGTCAACACCTTGAGTTAGGACTAGGGTGTGTCCTGTAAGGTGGTGGGTGGGACACAGGCCACACCCTAGATTGCCAAAATATCGATGAAACAATTAAAAAAATTATACTTTTAAAGAAGCTAATATCCAAAATATAGTTACATTTGTAATGAAACACAGTCAAATACATGTTCAAATAACAAATCAAAACTAATACCCAGATATAATTATTTTAAAATACGAAATCTGTGATGAATTGGCCTTTTTGTCGTGATGGCTCCTAGCTCTGGTGCAGCACTCTGGGCGGGACTTACTGGCTATTTCGGAAGAGATGGCTGTTCACCCCAAGTCAACACCTTGAGTTAGGACTAGGGTGTGTCCTGTAAGGTGGTGGGTGGGACACAGGCCACACCCTAGATTGCCAAAATATCGATGAAACAATTTAAAAAATATATTTTTAAAGAAGCTAATATCCAAAATATAGTTACATTTGTATTGAAACACAGTCAAATACATGTTCAAATAACAAAGCAAAACTAATACCCAGATATAATTATTTTAAAATACGAAATCTGTGATGAATTGGCCTTTTTGTCGTGATGGCTCCTAGCTCTGGTGCAGCACTCTGGGCGGGACTTACTGGCTATTTCGGAAGAGATGGCTGTTCACCCCAAGTCAACACCTTGAGTTAGGACTAGGGTGTGTCCTGTAAGGTGGTGGGTGGGACACAGGCCACACCCTAGATTGCCAAAATATCGATGAAACAATTAAAACAATTATATTTTTAAAGAAGCTGTTGGGGTAACAGCTTTAGACCCAGGACCAGTAGTGAGAAATGAAGACCAAGAGTCAGGAGTCAGATTAATTAAAGAAAAATTTACTGAAGAATAGTTTGCAGTTTCATCAGCAGAAGCCAGCTTCAAGTCTCTCAAGGAGTTCGTAGGCTGCGCTCCCTCTAACAGTCTCCCCACCTCCGCCTAACATACATACAATTTCCTGAACAGTTATACTGTTTTCAAGGTCTAGACACGTCATTACTGCCATGTGGAATGATTCTGATTGGTTCTAACAACATGCACGTATGCAACTTTCCACACGTAAACAGATAGGAGCACATATCACTAAAAGTGCGTAGACTAGTTGTCGCCCAGGCCAAGATTTAGATCGTCATGACCTCGGAGGTCGCAGAATGGCGTCTCCACGTCTCGTATCATCTGCAGAAAAGTCCATCTCCAATAATGATTCTGCAAAGATCATGCAACGCACATACACACAAAAGCTCCAAAGAGTAACAGTTTGCTCAAGGTTGAGAACATCTTAACTAACTATCAACAATTTCTTCTCCAAAACATCCTGATATCACGTTTTAGTACTGAAGTGAAATTATTCTTTTAATAAGAAAGGCACATAAGAGAGGTACAGTTTCTCTGGGTCCCTAAGAAGTCACGTAGACCTGACATCCCATGACCCTAAGGTCACTTTAGGAAGACATATAGCTCAACACATGCAGAGAGGGGTTCTCTTTGCTCCTAGAGTGTTTTACACCCCAAGGACAGTTGCCTGTCAGCACGCCTTGACACAGACATCAGAGAAGTAACTGTAGAATGTGGATACAAAAGCACACAGCAAATATAATACTAAAATCACTCATTAAATATAGAGAGGTGAAAGATTAACTGATTTATCCAATGTAGAAAATAGTTATAACTTGATTATCATTGATTCTTATTTTAATATTGAACATAAAATCATTCTTGAAGGATATGTGTCTGATGAAGAGACAAGTGATGTTTGGCTTGACCCTTGACCCTTCATTCCCCCCTTTTAGACCATATGTGGGGGTCCCATACCGCCACGTCTGGTCTACAAGTGAGGTCACTACGGAAGGTCAAGTGGTGACGCATGTTTCCCTTTAGGGTCACAATTGTCGCTTCACCTCATCACGGACATGCTGGCCACTAAAAAGACCAGTCCCCGTTTTGAGGCTCTTTTACCCCTTCCACTCACAAACAGGGCCCCAATGTTCTTCTTTTCTCAAAACTCCTGATCAACATACTGATAACGTGCTTTCTCTCATTGAGAGGGGAACAGACAATATAGTCCAATAGTATTCATACAATTCTTTAGGGTTTCAGTAAAAGGAAATATAAAATAAAATAACATAACATAAAAAAATAAATAAAATAAAATGAAAGACAAATCCATATTTAATCTCTGGAAGCCGGGCTAAACGAGCACTCACTGGTGCTGCATTTCCATCAAGTTAGAGGTGTGTGATGCCTCCAAAATCTGAACACATTACTGAAATTTGCAAGGTTAAAGTGTCCAGAATGATCTCAGCTGACCCTTGAATGCCAATCTTTAAGGTGTTTCCTGGCTCTCTATTATGCGGTATTTGGTTAGCGGTATAGAGGGGACAATATTAGGGCAGGGGCTGCCGTGTCCAGTCTTGACCTTGGCCCCTACGAAACACAGCTTCCCCTCCCAACAGAGATGCTGCTGGCCTCACAGACATCTGCCTCACCTCTCATACACACCTCACATAAAACACCCCCCTTCTTGGAGGTGCCCCAATGGCGGTGACCCCCATTGGCGTGGGTTGCCCTCTGCTGGCCACAAGAAGGTCTTACCCCTCATCGGGAAATCACCTCATTCTCATTGGTCATCGCAACAGGATCCGATATTTTTCTGGAACCTTTTGGAAAGTGCATTCAAGAGTCACCAGAGCCATCCGGTCTGCTTTCAAATTAGTAAAAACATGGAGACAGGTTAATTATAGCTCCTGATCACACAGTTTTCCTGATACAAGTGTTCTCGTGAAACATCACACACGTCTAGGACGGACCCTCAGTCACCCCTCAGAGACCAAATACAAACTTAGGAAAATATAAAGGAAGAAACAAAATCATACCTGGACAGGCTCATTAAATTCGTGATAATAATATAGAAAAATAAATATTGATTAAGTCTTTGATTATAAATTTAATTTTAGAACCCACCCTTCAAGCTTCTACCAATTTAGGCTTCTTCCTAATTTACAATGTCCCACCAAAAAGCACATATTCATCCTTACATATTCACTTAACCCCCATTTTCATCATTATCCAAGATATATCACCCAAAGATAGGGATTGTAATTAAAAGTTTTTCTTTTTTTTTTTTTTTTTTTTCTTTTTTTCAAAACAAATCTTTTTCAGGTATAAAACTCAATAGTGGCCTGAAATAGACATACAAATTAAATAAATAATAAAAAAAGATAAACCAACAATAAAAGGTAAATAAATAAAAATAAACAATGGAATAATCCATTCAATTTCATTCAGTCTCATATAGCATGTACCACCTTAATTGCATAACACATTATACATTTCTTTCTCAAAGAATAGAAAATAAAAGAAAACATTCATATCATCCATAACATTCTTTCCACTTAAAACATAAACTTGTTCCTAATTTTTACTCAAGAAACCTTTGGTTAAATGTACTATTTCCAACAGACCCATTCTTCACCCCTCATAGCCCACATGACCGTTGATGAACGTATCCATAAAAATAAAAATAAAAGTTAATGTTAAAACCATTTCATCAAAAATGACTTAATTATCAATTCTTATTACACCCAATCAGCTTGTTGTTAGTAAAACATTCAAAATCATTCATCAGGGTTTTCTTTAAAGTACCCTTCTTTAAATTTTCTTGTATTTCTGTTCTCAATGTGTTGTCCATTAAAACTCTTCAGGTGTAAGCTCCAAATGACCAAAATCTTAAACCTCTTAATTCTTGTCACTTGGCAGTGATACTTCATCAAATCCTCACTAGCCTTATCTTGCCACTTACACCCAAAAGTGTCACAACTTTACCTAGAACACATTTTCATAATCTCCCATATTACTTTAAATTTGGACTATAAGTCATCATCAATTTCTTTAAAGCTGTTTTAAAATGATTTGTTCATTCATATCTATATTAGCTCCATTTAACTTTACAGGTGTTCATAAATTCTATTTCTCACAACATTATTCTTTGGGCTATTTCTCTCTTGTTTTAACTTGTCACAGTATTCCTCTATCAAAAATATGGTCTGCAGATGCACCATATGATCCTTATTGTTTCTTATCTCTACTGCTCAGCAGAAACCAAAATATTATATTCCTCTTATCTCAATCCCAGTCACATAGAAAGACTTAAAGTCACTTGCTTCTTTAACATTAATTGTGGTTCTATATAAATCAAAATATCATGAAAAATTAAAATAAAGTAAAAATAAAACTTTTCCTTTTATAAGTTATCTCTTTGGTCGCCCTCCGGCCTTTCAGAATTTTGAGGGAGTCTCTGGATAATTTAGATAGTGACTTCAGCCAATTTGTCACTTTGTCTCTGCCGTCAAGTCTATAACCTTCACGTTTACCATTTTTAATCAATTGGCATGATTTAAATTTAGGCCCTCAGTTGAATTTAGACAAGGATTTTACCCCATGATGGACGGCAATCTTTAACTTTACAATTCCACTTTAACTAATCCAGAGAGTAATTCAAATCAACATCATAAATGACAAGTCGTCACAACAGACAGAGCTGGATAAGAATCCATTTAAAGCTCGTCCTGTGTTCTGGATCATCTTTTCACCAGATTTCTTCAAAATTATCAGTTTCTCTAAAGGTTGTCGTTTACCTTAACCCAACTGTAATGGTCAAACACTCATTCCAGAGGTTAATGACACCCAATCAGGACAGAACAGTTCTAGGAACAGACACATACAAAACATAAAGTGCAGTCACACCCACACACACATTAAACATGAATTGCTCATTCACAAATTTTACTTTTAGTGTTAACTCAAATTATTATTTAAATTCAGCTTTTACGTCTGCTCATTATTAATTTGTCTCTACAAAAGTCAGCTGGATTGTTTTGGTTCTGATATCATTTCTTTGTTTTGTTTCAGCTTTAGCAGGGCGATAACAAATTGTACCATCCCTGCTTCCACAAGCAGTCTCTCTCTCTCTCTCTCTCTCTCTCTCTCTGATAACTTTTCCAACAGTCTTCTAAGACTTTAACTTTAATGTTAAATTCATTCTCATTTAAAGTCTGTGTGTAAAAACATCTTATACCTTTTTACACACCATGTTTTCCTAAAACATGTCTTATTATTCTCAAGTGATGCCCTGTGCATTTACTCATCAATATCTTCGATCATCTATGGCACAGTCTCAGATATCAGATAGCTGGTTTCAAAATAGAGAGAGACTCTGAGGCATTCAGGACTGGTACTGCTAGAGATTTTATTTGTTTTCCAATAAATGTCTTTGCCAGAAATTACGTTTTCAAATGATCATAATTTCATATTTGTCTTTTGCCCATACAATACATTTAAACTTCAAACATCCAAACTGAGTCTGAGTTACTCTTTAAATTTTAGCCACAGCACACCAGAAATTACATGGTGGGCCAGATTCAGATAAGCAAATTGTTTTATTTCAGCTCATCATGAGCTTATCTTTGGAAACCAAAACATCAGCTTCTAGGGTTTTTAACATTTTAACACCAATTATTGTCTCACGAGCAATGTTTTTACCAACATCCAGTCCAATAAACTTTATCAGAACTTTTCACTTGTCAGAGGAACAGGAAAATGTATTATACATTTTTATCATTTAAACCCACTATGTCTCTAAGTATATATCTTTTTCTGCTCACTTTGTATCATCATTGTCTTTAATTTTGCCTCATAATTTATATTAAAATTATCATTGATCTTGCCTTTTAACAGGAATTCCTTACGACTTAAATTTATTGAACTTATTACTTATTTCATTATTTTCAATCTGTGCCCCTCTGTTTAAAATCCCTCCGTGTCCGTGACACATATCTGCAGCTGCTCTGAGAAGAGAGCGCAGGAGGGAAGGGGGCAGATAAGACTCGCTGCTCACACATCTCTGGGCCTTTTTGTTTTGTTTTTCCTGCTTTGTTTCAAAAACAACTTCCAGTCCTTTACTCAGACTACACAGACCAAATCCTACATCATTTCCAATTATTTCTGCCAATTTATCTCACAAAAGTTAACTTAAGATTAACTTTTTCCACTTAGAATTAAAACCTTTGCCCATTTCCTTAATAATTCCTTCAAATTTCTTTGATGTCAGGGCTTCCGAGCAGAGCTGCTTACAGCGTTTGCTCTCTTTTGTCTCAAAATCTTTATCTGGACTGATCATGTCACAAATTGTTAGCCATCATTTTAGTCAAAGTTCATACTCACCTGAAATTATACCAGCGGAGATGGAGGCGGCGATCTTTAACCAACACAGCTGTGGCTTCTGCGTGATGAAACTGCAAAGTACACTTATACGAAAAAGTCACTCATACTGGTCCATGCCAATTTGGGTCATACTTTACATTTTCCTCGGGATCGTTCCTGATGCATCCCTGGCAAACAACCCTGAATCTATTTTTATTTTGTTTAACTAATAACTTAATCCCTAACTGTCTATTTTCCTAAATTCGGGGGCCCCCTGTCTGAGTTGGAAGAGACGGAGCAGGTTTGCGGTGATCACTGAACCATTCAGTGCCGTCTTGCCTCTAGGAGTGGTGTGGTCACCAAAAAGCCCCCCTTAGGCTTTCTCTCCTCTACCTGGACAAGACTCCCCTTATACCCCTTTATTGTTTCTCCAAGCTTTACCTCTTAACTCAAGACGTCTCAGCCGAAACACATTTTACTGGGCTCCTTATTCCCGTCGAAATAAAGCTCTCCCGTTCCCCTTACCCAGTCTCTTCCAGTCAGACAAGTCTAATAATAAAAATATACTACCTTATCTACTTGTTTGCCAGAGGTGTACCAAGGACTGATTGCTCGCGCATCCTCCACCAAAAACTGTTGGGGTAACAGCTTTAGACCCAGGACCAGTAGTGAGAAATGAAGACCAAGAGTCAGGAGTCAGATTAATTAAAGAAAAATTTACTGAAGAATAGTTTGCAGTTTCATCAGCAGAAGCCAGCTTCAAGTCTCTCAAGGAGTTCGTAGGCTGCGCTCCCTCTAACAGTCTCCCCACCTCCGCCTAACATACATACAATTTCCTGAACAGTTATACTGTTTTCAAGGTCTAGACACGTCATTACTGCCATGTGGAATGATTCTGATTGGTTCTAACAACATGCACGTATGCAACTTTCCACACGTAAACAGATAGGAGCACATATCACTAAAAGTGCGTAGACTAGTTGTCGCCCAGGCCAAGATTTAGATCGTCATGACCTCGGAGGTCGCAGAATGGCGTCTCCACGTCTCGTATCATCTGCAGAAAAGTCCATCTCCAATAATGATTCTGCAAAGATCATGCAACGCACATACACACAAAAGCTCCAAAGAGTAACAGTTTGCTCAAGGTTGAGAACATCTTAACTAACTATCAACAATTTCTTCTCCAAAACATCCTGATATCACGTTTTAGTACTGAAGTGAAATTATTCTTTTAATAAGAAAGGCACATAAGAGAGGTACAGTTTCTCTGGGTCCCTAAGAAGTCACGTAGACCTGACATCCCATGACCCTAAGGTCACTTTAGGAAGACATATAGCTCAACACATGCAGAGAGGGGTTCTCTTTGCTCCTAGAGTGTTTTACACCCCAAGGACAGTTGCCTGTCAGCACGCCTTGACACAGACATCAGAGAAGTAACTGTAGAATGTGGATACAAAAGCACACAGCAAATATAATACTAAAATCACTCATTAAATATAGAGAGGTGAAAGATTAACTGATTTATCCAATGTAGAAAATAGTTATAACTTGATTATCATTGATTCTTATTTTAATATTGAACATAAAATCATTCTTGAAGGATATGTGTCTGATGAAGAGACAAGTGATGTTTGGCTTGACCCTTGACCCTTCAAAGCTAATATACAAAATATAGTTACATTTGTAATGAAACAGTCAAATACATGTTCAAATGACAAAGCAAAACTAATACCCAGATATAATTATTTTAAAATACGAAATCTGTGATGAATTGGCCTTTTTGTCGTGATGGCTCCTAGCTCTGGTGCAGCACTCTGGGCGGGACTTACTGGCTATTTCGGAAGAGATGGCTGTTCACCCCAAGTCAACACCTTGAGTTAGGACTAGGGTGTGTCCTGTAAGGTGGTGGGTGGGACACAGGCCACACCCTAGATTGCCAAAATATCGATGAAACAATTAAAAATATATATTTTTAAAGAAGCTAATATCCAAAATATAGTTACATTTGTAATGAAACACAGTCAAATACATGTTCAAATAACAAAGCAAAACTAATTCCCAGATATAATTATTTTAAAATACGAAATCTGTGATGAATTGGCCTTTTTGTCGTGATGGCTCCTAGCTCTGGTGCAGCACTCTGGGCGGAACTTACTGGCTATTTCGGAAGAGATGGCTGTTCACCCCAAGTCAACACCTTGAGTTAGGACTAGGGTGTGTCCTGTAAGGTGGTGGGTTGGACACAGGCCACACCCTAGATTGCCAAAATATCGATGAAACAATTAAAAAAATTATATTTTTAAAGAAGCTAATTGTGGCGAGCAGCGAGGCCGAGGGACCGTGAGGGCGGGACGAGGCGGCGCTCATCAGGGATGATGAGCGCCAGCTGTGAGTCGCAGCGATCTCGGCCCTCGCGGAGGAGTGAGGGACTATAAAGGAGGAGCGACGACAGTGAGGGACGAGAGAGGACCAGGCCTGGATTTTATGTTGAGTTTTATTTACGTTTGTTATGTGTTGCTGCAGTCGTCCGTGAGGGGCTGCAGCCTTTTATTTTCATTTTGTGTTTATTTGTTTGTATGTAGGCGGCAGTCGACCGCGAGGGGCTGCCGCCGCCATTTTATTTTATATTAAACTTGTTTATTGTTCGCCGGTTCCCGCCTCCTTCTTCCCGTACAAACAAACCTTACTACACTAATATCCAAAATATAGTTACATTTGTAATGAAACACAGTCAAATACATGTTCAAATGACAAAGCAAAACTAATACCCAGATATAATTATTTTAAAATACGAAATCTGTGATGAATTGGCCTTTTTGTCGTGATGGCTCCTAGCTCTGGTGCAGCACTCTGGGCGGAACTTACTGGCTATTTCGGAAGAGATGGCTGTTCACCCCAAGTCAACACCTTGAGTTAGGACTAGGGTGTGTCCTGTAAGGTGGTGGGTGGGACACAGGCCACACCCTAGATTGCCAAAATATCGATGAAACAATTAACAAAATATATTTTTAAAGAAGCTAATATCCAAAATATAGTTACATTTGTAATGAAACACAGTCAAATACAAGTTCAAATAACAAAGCAAAACTAATACCCAGATATAATTATTTTAAAATACGAAATCTGTGATGAATTGGCCTTTTTGTCGTGATGGCTCCTAGCTCTGGTGCAGCACTCTGGGCGGGACTTACTGGCTATTTCGGAAGAGATGGCTGTTCACCCCAAGTCAACACCTTGAGTTAGGACTAGGGTGTGTCCTGTAAGGTGGTGGGTGGGACACAGGCCACACCCTAGATTGCCAAAATATCGATGAAACAATTAAAAAAATTATATTTTTAAAGAAGCTAATATACAAAATATAGTTACATTTGTAATGAAACAGTCAAATACATGTTCAAATGACAAAGCAAAACTAATACCCAGATATAATTATTTTAAAATACGAAATCTGTGATGAATTGGCTTTTTTGTCGTGATGGCTCCTAGCTCTGGTGCAGCACTCTGGGCGGAACTTACTGGCTATTTCGGAAGAGATGGCTGTTCACCCCAAGTCAACACCTTGAGTTAGGACTAGGGTGTGTCCTGTAAGGTGGTGGGTGGGACACAGGCCACACCCTAGATTGCCAAAATATCGATGAAACAATTAAAAATATATATTTTTAAAGAAGCTAATGTCCAAAATATAGTTATATTTGTAATGAAACACAGTCAAATACATGTTCAAATAACAAAGCAAAACTAATACCCAGATATAATTATTTTAAAATACGAAATCTGTGATGAATTGGCCTTTTTGTCGTGATGGCTCCTAGCTCTGGTGCAGCACTCTGGGCGGGACTTACTGGCTATTTCAGAAGAGATGGCTGTTCACCCCAAGTCAACACCTTGAGTTAGGACTAGGGTGTGTCCTGTAAGGTGGTGGGTGGGACACAGGCCACACCCTAGATTGCCAAAATATCGATTAAACAATTAAAAATATATATTTTTAAAGAAGCTAATATCCAAAATATAGTTACATTTGTATTGAAACACAGTCAAATACATGTTCAAATAACAAAGCAAAACTAATACCCAGATATAATTATTTTAAAATACGAAATCTGTGATGAATTGGCCTTTTTGTCGTGATGGCTCCTAGCTCTGGTGCAGCACTCTGGGCGGAACTTACTGGCTATTTCGGAAGAGATGGCTGTTCACCCCAAGTCAACACCTTGAGTTTGGACTAGGGTGTGTCCTGTAAGGTGGTGGGTGGGACACAGGCCACACCCTAGATTGCCAAAATATCGATTAAACAATTAAAAATATATATTTTTAAAGAAGCTAATATCCAAAATATAGTTATATTTGTAATGAAACACAGTCAAATACATGTTCAAATAACAAAGCAAAACTACTACCCAGATATAATTATTTTAAAATACGAAATCTGTGATGAATTGGCCTTTTTGTCGTGATGGCTCCTAGCTCTGGTGCAGCACTCTGGGCGGGACTTACTGGCTATTTCGGAAGAGATGGCTGTTCACCCCAAGTCAACACCTTGAGTTAGGACTAGGGTGTGTCCTGTAAGGTGGTGGGTGGGACACAGGCCACACCCTAGATTGCCAAAATATCGATGAAACAATTAAAAAAATTATATTTTTAAAGAAGCTAATTGTGGCGAGCAGCGAGGCCGAGGGACCGTGAGGGCGGGACGAGGCGGCGCTCATCAGGGATGATGAGCGCCAGCTGTGAGTCGCAGCGATCTCGGCCCTCGCGGAGGAGTGAGGGACTATAAAGGAGGAGCGACGACAGTGAGGGACGAGAGAGGACCAGGCCTGGATTTTATGTTGAGTTTTATTTACGTTTGTTATGTGTTGCTGCAGTCGTCCGTGAGGGGCTGCAGCCTTTTATTTTCATTTTGTGTTTATTTGTTTGTATGTAGGCGGCAGTCGACCGCGAGGGGCTGTCGCCGCCATTTTATTTTATATTAAACTTGTTTATTGTTCGCCGGTTCCCGCCTCCTTCTTCCCGTACAAACAAACCTTACTACACTAATATCCAAAATATAGTTACATTTGTAATGAAACACAGTCAAATACATGTTCAAATGACAAAGCAAAACTAATACCCAGATATAATTATTTTAAAATACGAAATCTGTGATGAATTGGCCTTTTTGTCGTGATGGCTCCTAGCTCTGGTGCAGCACTCTGGGCGGGACTTACTGGCTATTTCGGAAGAGATGGCTGTTCACCCCAAGTCAACACCTTGAGTTAGGACTAGGGTGTGTCCTGTAAGGTGGTGGGTGGGACACAGGCCACACCCTAGATTGCCAAAATATCGATGAAACAATTAACAAAATATATTTTTAAAGAAGCTAATATCCAAAATATAGTTACATTTGTAATGAAACACAGTCAAATACAAGTTCAAATAACAAAGCAAAACTAATACCCAGATATAATTATTTTAAAATACGAAATCTGTGATGAATTGGCCTTTTTGTCGTGATGGCTCCTAGCTCTGGTGCAGCACTCTGGGCGGAACTTACTGGCTATTTCGGAAGAGATGGCTGTTCACCCCAAGTCAACACCTTGAGTTAGGACTAGGGTGTGTCCTGTAAGGTGGTGGGTGGGACACAGGCCACACCCTAGATTGCCAAAATATCGATAAAACAATTTAAAAAATATATTTTTAAAGAAGCTAATATCCAAAATATAGTTACATTTGTATTGAAACACAGTCAAATACATGTTCAAATAACAAAGCAAAACTAATACCCAGATATAATTATTTTAAAATACGAAATCTGTGATGAATTGGCCTTTTTGTCGTGATGGCTCCTAGCTCTGGTGCAGCACTCTGGGCGGAACTTACTGGCTATTTCGGAAGAGATGGCTGTTCACCCCAAGTCAACACCTTGAGTTAGGACTAGGGTGTGTCCTGTAAGGTGGTGGGTGAGACACAGGCCATACCCTAGATTGCCAAAATATCGATGAAACAATTAAAAAAATTATATTTTTAAAGAAGCTAATATACAAAATATAGTTACATTTGTAATGAAACAGTCAAATACATGTTCAAATGACAAAGCAAAACTAATACCCAGATATAATTATTTTAAAATACGAAATCTGTGATGAATTGGCCTTTTTGTCGTGATGGCTCCTAGCTCTGGTGCAGCACTCTGGGCGGAACTTACTGGCTATTTCGGAAGAGATGGCTGTTCACCCCAAGTCAACACCTTGAGTTAGGACTAGGGTGTGTCCTGTAAGGTGGTGGGTGGGACACAGGCCACACCCTAGATTGCCAAAATATCGATGAAACAATTAAAAAAATTATATTTTTAAAGAAGCTAATTGTGGCGAGCAGCGAGGCCGAGGGACCGTGAGGGCGGGACGAGGCGGCGCTCATCAGGGATGATGAGCGCCAGCTGTGAGTCGCAGCGATCTCGGCCCTCGCGGAGGAGTGAGGGACTATAAAGGAGGAGCGACGACAGTGAGGGACGAGAGAGGACCAGGCCTGGATTTTATGTTGAGTTTTATTTACGTTTGTTATGTGTTGCTGCAGTCGTCCGTGAGGGGCTGCAGCCTTTTATTTTCATTTTGTGTTTATTTGTTTGTATGTAGGCGGCAGTCGACCGCGAGGGGCTGCCGCCGCCATTTTATTTTATATTAAACTTGTTTATTGTTCGCCGGTTCCCGCCTCCTTCTTCCCGTACAAACAAACCTTACTACACTAATATCCAAAATATAGTTACATTTGTAATGAAACACAGTCAAATACATGTTCAAGTGACAAAGCAAAACTAATACCCAGATATAATTATTTTAAAATACGAAATCTGTGATGAATTGGCCTTTTTGTCGTGATGGCTCCTAGCTCTGGTGCAGCACTCTGGGCGGAACTTACTGGCTATTTCGGAAGAGATGGCTGTTCACCCCAAGTCAACACCTTGAGTTAGGACTAGGGTGTGTCCTGTAAGGTGGTGGGTGGGACACAGGCCACACCCTAGATTGCCAAAATATCGATGAAACAATTTAAAAAATATATTTTTAAAGAAGCTAATATCCAAAATATAGTTACATTTGTATTGAAACACAGTCAAATACATGTTCAAATAACAAAGCAAAACTAATACCCAGATATAATTATTTTAAAATACGAAATCTGTGATGAATTGGCCTTTTTGTCGTGATGGCTCCTAGCTCTGGTGCAGCACTCTGGGCGGAACTTACTGGCTATTTCGGAAGAGATGGCTGTTCACCCCAAGTCAACACCTTGAGTTAGGACTAGGGTGTGTCCTGTAAGGTGGTGGGTGGGACACAGGCCACACCCTAGATTGCCAAAATATCGATGAAACAATTAAAAATATATATTTTTAAAGAAGCTAATGTCCAAAATATAGTTATATTTGTAATGAAACACAGTCAAATACATGTTCAAATAACAAAGCAAAACTACTACCCAGATATAATTATTTTAAAATACGAAATCTGTGATGAATTGGCCTTTTTGTCGTGATGGCTCCTAGCTCTGGTGCAGCACTCTGGGCGGGACTTACTGGCTATTTCGGAAGAGATGGCTGTTCACCCCAAGTCAACACCTTGAGTTAGGACTAGGGTGTGTCCTGTAAGGTGGTGGGTGGGACACAGGCCACACACTAGATTGCCAAAATATCGATGAAACAATTAAAAAAATTATACTTTTAAAGAAGCTAATATACAAAATATAGTTACATTTGTAATGAAACACAGTCAAATACATGTTCAAATAACAAAGCAAAACTAATACCCAGATATAATTATTTTAAAATACGAAATCTGTGATGAATTGGCCTTTTTGTCGTGATGGCTCCTAGCTCTGGTGCAGCACTCTGGGCGGGACTTACTGGCTATTTCGGAAGAGATGGCTGTTCACCCCAAGTCAACACCTTGAGTTAGGACTAGGGTGTGTCCTGTAAGGTGGTGGGTGGGACACAGGCCACACCCTAGATTGCCAAAATATCGATTAAACAATTAAAAATATATATTTTTAAAGAAGCTAATATCCAAAATATAGTTATATTTGTAATGAAACACAGTCAAATACATGTTCAAATAACAAAGCAAAACTACTACCCAGATATAATTATTTTAAAATACGAAATCTGTGATGAATTGGCCTTTTTTTCGTGATGGCTCCTAGCTCTGGTGCAGCACTCTGGGCGGAACTTACTGGCTATTTCGGAAGAGATGGCTGTTCACCCCAAGTCAACACCTTGAGTTAGGACTAGGGTGTGTCCTGTAAGGTGGTGGGTGGGACACAGGCCACACCCTAGATTGCCAAAATATCGATGAAACAATTAAAAAAATTATATTTTTAAAGAAGCTAATTGTGGCGAGCAGCGAGGCCGAGGGACCGTGAGGGCGGGACGAGGCGGCGCTCATCAGGGATGATGAGCGCCAGCTGTGAGTCGCAGCGATCTCGGCCCTCGGGGAGGAGTGAGGGACTATAAAGGAGGAGCGACGACAGTGAGGGACGAGAGAGGACCAGGCCTGGATTTTATGTTGAGTTTTATTTACGTTTGTTATGTGTTGCTGCAGTCGTCCGTGAGGGGCTGCAGCCTTTTATTTTCATTTTGTGTTTATTTGTTTGTATGTAGGCGGCAGTCGACCGCGAGGGGCTGCCGCCGCCATTTTATTTTATATTAAACTTGTTTATTGTTCGCCGGTTCCCGCCTCCTTCTTCCCGTACAAACAAACCTTACTACACTAATATCCAAAATATAGTTACATTTGTAATGAAACACAGTCAAATACATGTTCAAATGACAAAGCAAAACTAATACCCAGATATAATTATTTTAAAATACGAAATCTGTGATGAATTGGCCTTTTTGTCGTGATGGCTCCTAGCTCTGGTGCAGCACTCTGGGCGGGACTTACTGGCTATTTCGGAAGAGATGGCTGTTCACCCCAAGTCAACACCTTGAGTTAGGACTAGGGTGTGTCCTGTAAGGTGGTGGGTGGGACACAGGCCACACCCTAGATTGCCAAAATATCGATGAAACAATTTAAAAAATATATTTTTAAAGAAGCTAATATCCAAAATATAGTTACATTTGTATTGAAACACAGTCAAATACATGTTCAAATAACAAAGCAAAACTAATACCCAGATATAATTATTTTAAAATACGAAATCTGTGATGAATTGGCCTTTTTGTCGTGATGGCTCCTAGCTCTGGTGCAGCACTCTGGGCGGAACTTACTGGCTATTTCGGAAGAGATGGCTGTTCACCCCAAGTCAACACCTTGAGTTAGGACTAGGGTGTGTCCTGTAAGGTGGTGGGTGGGACACAGGCCACACCCTAGATTGCCAAAATATCGATTAAACAATTAAAAATATATATTTTTAAAGAAGCTAATATCCAAAATATAGTTATATTTGTAATGAAACACAGTCAAATACATGTTCAAATAACAAAGCAAAACTACTACCCAGATATAATTATTTTAAAATACGAAATCTGTGATGAATTGGCCTTTTTGTCGTGATGGCTCCTAGCTCTGGTGCAGCACTCTGGGCGGAACTTACTGGCTATTTCGGAAGAGATGGCTGTTCACCCCAAGTCAACACCTTGAGTTAGGACTAGGGTGTGTCCTGTAAGGTGGTGGGTGGGACACAGGCCACACCCTAGATTGCCAAAATATCGATGAAACAATTAAAAAAATTATATTTTTAAAGAAGCTAATTGTGGCGAGCAGCGAGGCCGAGGGACCGTGAGGGCGGGACGAGGCGGCGCTCATCAGGGATGATGAGCGCCAGCTGTGAGTCGCAGCGATCTCGGCCCTCGCGGAGGAGTGAGGGACTATAAAGGAGGAGCGACGACAGTGAGGGACGAGAGAGGACCAGGCCTGGATTTTATGTTGAGTTTTATTTACGTTTGTTATGTGTTGCTGCAGTCGTCCGTGAGGGGCTGCAGCCTTTTATTTTCATTTTGTGTTTATTTGTTTGTATGTAGGCGGCAGTCGACCGCGAGGGGCTGCCGCCGCCATTTTATTTTATATTAAACTTGTTTATTGTTCGCCGGTTCCCGCCTCCTTCTTCCCGTACAAACAAACCTTACTACACTAATATCCAAAATATAGTTACATTTGTAATGAAACACAGTCAAATACATGTTCAAATGACAAAGCAAAACTAATACCCAGATATAATTATTTTAAAATACGAAATCTGTGATGAATTGGCCTTTTTGTCGTGATGGCTCCTAGCTCTGGTGCAGCACTCTGGGCGGGACTTACTGGCTATTTCGGAAGAGATGGCTGTTCACCCCAAGTCAACACCTTGAGTTAGGACTAGGGTGTGTCCTGTAAGGTGGTGGGTGGGACACAGGCCACACCCTAGATTGCCAAAATATCGATGAAACAATTAACAAAATATATTTTTAAAGAAGCTAATATCCAAAATATAGTTACATTTGTAATGAAACACAGTCAAATACAAGTTCAAATAACAAAGCAAAACTAATACCCAGATATAATTATTTTAAAATACGAAATCTGTGATGAATTGGCCTTTTTGTCGTGATGGCTCCTAGCTCTGGTGCAGCACTCTGGGCGGGACTTACTGGCTATTTCGGAAGAGATGGCTGTTCACCCCAAGTCAACACCTTGAGTTAGGACTAGGGTGTGTCCTGTAAGGTGGTGGGTGGGACACAGGCCACACCCTAGATTGCCAAAATATCGATGAAACAATTTAAAAAATATATTTTTAAAGAAGCTAATATCCAAAATATAGTTACATTTGTATTGAAACACAGTCAAATACATGTTCAAATAACAAAGCAAAACTAATACCCAGATATAATTATTTTAAAATACGAAATCTGTGATGAATTGGCCTTTTTGTCGTGATGGCTCCTAGCTCTGGTGCAGCACTCTGGGCGGAACTTACTGGCTATTTCGGAAGAGATGGCTGTTCACCCCAAGTCAACACCTTGAGTTAGGACTAGGGTGTGTCCTGTAAGGTGGTGGGTGGGACACAGGCCACACCCTAGATTGCCAAAATATCGATGAAACAATTAAAAAAAATATATTTTTAAAGAAGCTAATATACAAAATATAGTTACATTTGTTATGAAACAGTCAAATACATGTTCAAATAACAAAGCAAAACTAATACCCAGATATCATTATTTTAAAATACGAAATCTGTGATGAATTGGCCTTTTTGTCGTGATGGCTCCTAGCTCTGGTGCAGCACTCTGGGCGGGACTTACTGGCTATTTCGGAAGAGATGGCTGTTCACCCCAAGTCAACACCTTGAGTTAGGACTAGGGTGTGTCCTGTAAGGTGGTGGGTGGGACACAGGCCACACCCTAGATTGCCAAAATATCGATGAAACAATTAAAAATATATATTTTTAAAGAAGCTAATGTCCAAAATATAGTTATATTTGTAATGAAACACAGTCAAATACATGTTCAAATAACAAAGCAAAACTACTACCCAGATATAATTATTTTAAAATACGAAATCTGTGATGAATTGGCCTTTTTGTCGTGATGGCTCCTAGCTCTGGTGCAGCACTCTGGGCGGGACTTACTGGCTATTTCGGAAGAGATGGCTGTTCACCCCAAGTCAACACCTTGAGTTAGGACTAGGGTGTGTCCTGTAAGGTGGTGGGTGGGACACAGGCCACACCCTAGATTGCCAAAATATCGATGAAACAATTAAAAAAATTATACTTTTAAAGAAGCTAATATCCAAAATATAGTTACATTTGTAATGAAACACAGTCAAATACATGTTCAAATAACAAAGCAAAACTAATACCCAGATATAATTATTTTAAAATACGAAATCTGTGATGAATTGGCCTTTTTGTCGTGATGGCTCCTAGCTCTGGTGCAGCACTCTGGGCGGGACTTACTGGCTATTTCGGAAGAGATGGCTGTTCACCCCAAGTCAACACCTTGAGTTAGGACTAGGGTGTGTCCTGTAAGGTGGTGGGTGGGACACAGGCCACACCCTAGATTGCCAAAATATCGATGAAACAATTTAAAAAATATATTTTTAAAGAAGCTAATATCCAAAATATAGTTACATTTGTATTGAAACACAGTCAAATACATGTTCAAATAACAAAGCAAAACTAATACCCAGATATAATTATTTTAAAATACGAAATCTGTGATGAATTGGCCTTTTTGTCGTGATGGCTCCTAGCTCTGGTGCAGCACTCTGGGCGGGACTTACTGGCTATTTCGGAAGAGATGGCTGTTCACCCCAAGTCAACACCTTGAGTTAGGACTAGGGTGTGTCCTGTAAGGTGGTGGGTGGGACACAGGCCACACCCTAGATTGCCAAAATATCGATGAAACAATTTAAAAAATATATTTTTAAAGAAGCTAATATCCAAAATATAGTTACATTTGTATTGAAACACAGTCAAATACATGTTCAAATAACAAAGCAAAACTAATACCCAGATATAATTATTTTAAAATACGAAATCTGTGATGAATTGGCCTTTTTGTCGTGATGGCTCCTAGCTCTGGTGCAGCACTCTGGGCGGAACTTACTGGCTATTTCGGAAGAGATGGCTGTTCACCCCAAGTCAACACCTTGAGTTAGGACTAGGGTGTGTCCTGTAAGGTGATGGGTGGGACACAGGCCACACCCTAGATTGCCAAAATATCGATGAAACAATTAAAAAAAATATATTTTTAAAGAAGCTAATATACAAAATATAGTTACATTTGTTATGAAACAGTCAAATACATGTTCAAATAACAAAGCAAAACTAATACCCAGATATCATTATTTTAAAATACGAAATCTGTGATGAATTGGCCTTTTTGTCGTGATGGCTCCTAGCTCTGGTGCAGCACTCTGGGCGGAACTTACTGGCTATTTCGGAAGAGATGGCTGTTCACCCCAAGTCAACACCTTGAGTTAGGACTAGGGTGTGTCCTGTAAGGTGGTGGGTGGGACACAGGCCATACCCTAGATTGCCAAAATATCGATGAAACAATTAAAAATATATATTTTTAAAGAAGCTAATGTCCAAAATATAGTTATATTTGTAATGAAACACAGTCAAATACATGTTCAAATAACAAAGCAAAACTACTACCCAGATATAATTATTTTAAAATACGAAATCTGTGATGAATTGGCCATTTTGTCGTGATGGCTCCTAGCTCTGGTGCAGCACTCTGGGCGGGACTTACTGGCTATTTCGGAAGAGATGGCTGTTCACCCCAAGTCAACACCTTGAGTTAGGACTAGGGTGTGTCCTGTAAGGTGGTGGGTGGGACACAGGCCACACCCTAGATTGCCAAAATATCGATGAAACAATTTAAAAAATATATTTTTAAAGAAGCTAATATCCAAAATATAGTTACATTTGTAATGAAACAGTCAAATACAAGTTCAAATAACAAAGCAAAACTAATACCCAGATATAATTATTTTAAAATACGAAATCTGTGATGAATTGGCCTTTTTGTCGTGATGGCTCCTAGCTCTGGTGCAGCACTCTGGGCGGGACTTACTGGCTATTTCGGAAGAGATGGCTGTTCACCCCAAGTCAACACCTTGAGTTAGGACTAGGGTGTGTCCTGTAAGGTGGTGGGTGGGACACAGGCCACACCCTAGATTGCCAAAATATCGATGAAACAATTTAAAAAATATATTTTTAAAGAAGCTAATATCCAAAATATAGTTACATTTGTATTGAAACACAGTCAAATACATGTTCAAATAACAAAGCAAAACTAATACCCAGATATAATTATTTTAAAATACGAAATCTGTGATGAATTGGCCTTTTTGTCGTGATGGCTCCTAGCTCTGGTGCAGCACTCTGGGCGGGACTTACTGGCTATTTCGGAAGAGATGGCTGTTCACCCCAAGTCAACACCTTGAGTTAGGACTAGGGTGTGTCCTGTAAGGTGGTGGGTGGGACACAGGCCACACCCTAGATTGCCAAAATATCGATGAAACAATTAACAAAATATATTTTTAAAGAAGCTAATATCCAAAATATAGTTACATTTGTAATGAAACACAGTCAAATACAATTTCAAATAACAAAGCAAAACTAATACCCAGATATAATTATTTTAAAATACGAAATCTGTGATGAATTGGCCTTTTTGTCGTGATGGCTCCTAGCTCTGGTGCAGCACTCTGGGCGGGACTTACTGGCTATTTCGGAAGAGATGGCTGTTCACCCCAAGTCAACACCTTGAGTTAGGACTAGGGTGTGTCCTGTAAGGTGGTGGGTGGGACACAGGCCACACCCTAGATTGCCAAAATATCGATGAAACAATTTAAAAAATATATTTTTAAAGAAGCTAATATCCAAAATATAGTTACATTTGTATTGAAACACAGTCAAATACATGTTCAAATAACAAAGCAAAACTAATACCCAGATATAATTATTTTAAAATACGAAATCTGTGATGAATTGGCCTTTTTGTCGTGATGGCTCCTAGCTCTGGTGCAGCACTCTGGGCGGAACTTACTGGCTATTTCGGAAGAGATGGCTGTTCACCCCAAGTCAACACCTTGAGTTAGGACTAGGGTGTGTCCTGTAAGGTGGTGGGTGGGACACAGGCCATACCCTAGATTGCCAAAATATCGATGAAACAATTAAAAAAAATATATTTTTAAAGAAGCTAATATACAAAATATAGTTACATTTGTTATGAAACAGTCAAATACATGTTCAAATAACAAAGCAAAACTAATACCCAGATATCATTATTTTAAAATACGAAATCTGTGATGAATTGGCCTTTTTGTCGTGATGGCTCCTAGCTCTGGTGCAGCACTCTGGGCGGGACTTACTGGCTATTTCGGAAGAGATGGCTGTTCACCCCAAGTCAACACCTTGAGTTAGGACTAGGGTGTGTCCTGTAAGGTGATGGGTGGGACACAGGCCATACCCTAGATTGCCAAAATATCGATGAAACAATTAAAAATATATATTTTTAAAGAAGCTAATGTCCAAAATATAGTTATATTTGTAATGAAACACAGTCAAATACATGTTCAAATAACAAAGCAAAACTACTACCCAGATATAATTATTTTAAAATACGAAATCTGTGATGAATTGGCCTTTTTGTCGTGATGGCTCCTAGCTCTGGTGCAGCACTCTGGGCGGGACTTACTGGCTATTTCGGAAGAGATGGCTGTTCACCCCAAGTCAACACCTTGAGTTAGGACTAGGGTGTGTCCTGTAAGGTGGTGGGTGGGACACAGGCCACACCCTAGATTGCCAAAATATCGATGAAACAATTTAAAAAATTATACTTTTAAAGAAGCTAATATCCAAAATATAGTTACATTTGTAATGAAACACAGTCAAATACATGTTCAAATAACAAAGCAAAACTAATACCCAGATATAATTATTTTAAAATACGAAATCTGTGATGAATTGGCCTTTTTGTCGTGATGGCTCCTAGCTCTGGTGCAGCACTCTGGGCGGGACTTACTGGCTATTTCGGAAGAGATGGCTGTTCACCCCAAGTCAACACCTTGAGTTAGGACTAGGGTGTGTCCTGTAAGGTGGTGGGTGGGACACAGGCCACACCCTAGATTGCCAAAATATCGATGAAACAATTTAAAAAATATATTTTTAAAGAAGCTAATATCCAAAATATAGTTACATTTGTATTGAAACACAGTCAAATACATGTTCAAATAACAAAGCAAAACTAATACCCAGATATAATTATTTTAAAATACGAAATCTGTGATGAATTGGCCTTTTTGTCGTGATGGCTCCTAGCTCTGGTGCAGCACTCTGGGCGGGACTTACTGGCTATTTCGGAAGAGATGGCTGTTCACCCCAAGTCAACACCTTGAGTTAGGACTAGGGTGTGTCCTGTAAGGTGGTGGGTGGGACACAGGCCACACCCTAGATTGCCAAAATATCGATGAAACAATTTAAAAAATATATTTTTAAAGAAGCTAATATCCAAAATATAGTTACATTTGTATTGAAACACAGTCAAATACATGTTCAAATAACAAAGCAAAACTAATACCCAGATATAATTATTTTAAAATACGAAATCTGTGATGAATTGGCCTTTTTGTCGTGATGGCTCCTAGCTCTGGTGCAGCACTCTGGGCGGAACTTACTGGCTATTTCGGAAGAGATGGCTGTTCACCCCAAGTCAACACCTTGAGTTAGGACTAGGGTGTGTCCTGTAAGGTGGTGGGTGGGACACAGGCCATACCCTAGATTGCCAAAATATCGATGAAACAATTAAAAATATATATTTTTAAAGAAGCTAATGTCCAAAATATAGTTACATTTGTTATGAAACAGTCAAATACATGTTCAAATAACAAAGCAAAACTAATACCCAGATATCATTATTTTAAAATACGAAATCTGTGATGAATTGGCCTTTTTGTCGTGATGGCTCCTAGCTCTGGTGCAGCACTCTGGGCGGAACTTACTGGCTATTTCGGAAGAGATGGCTGTTCACCCCAAGTCAACACCTTGAGTTAGGACTAGGGTGTGTCCTGTAAGGTGGTGGGTGGGACACAGGCCATACCCTAGATTGCCAAAATATCGATGAAACAATTAAAAATATATATTTTTAAAGAAGCTAATGTCCAAAATATAGTTATATTTGTAATGAAACACAGTCAAATACATGTTCAAATAACAAAGCAAAACTACTACCCAGATATAATTATTTTAAAATACGAAATCTGTGATGAATTGGCCATTTTGTCGTGATGGCTCCTAGCTCTGGTGCAGCACTCTGGGCGGGACTTACTGGCTATTTCGGAAGAGATGGCTGTTCACCCCAAGTCAACACCTTGAGTTAGGACTAGGGTGTGTCCTGTAAGGTGGTGGGTGGGACACAGGCCACACCCTAGATTGCCAAAATATCGATGAAACAATTAAAAAAATTATACTTTTAAAGAAGCTAATATCCAAAATATAGTTACATTTGTATTGAAACACAGTCAAATACATGTTCAAATAACAAAGCAAAACTAATACCCAGATATAATTATTTTAAAATACGAAATCTGTGATGAATTGGCCTTTTTGTCGTGATGGCTCCTAGCTCTGGTGCAGCACTCTGGGCGGAACTTACTGGCTATTTCGGAAGAGATGGCTGTTCACCCCAAGTCAACACCTTGAGTTAGGACTAGGGTGTGTCCTGTAAGGTGGTGGGTGGGACACAGGCCACACCCTAGATTGCCAAAATATCGATGAAACAATTAACAAAATATATTTTTAAAGAAGCTAATATCCAAAATATAGTTACATTTGTAATAAAACACAGTCAAATACAAGTTCAAATAACAAAGCAAAACTAATACCCAGATATAATTATTTTAAAATACGAAATCTGTGATGAATTGGCCTTTTTGTCGTGATGGCTCCTAGCTCTGGTGCAGCACTCTGGGCGGGACTTACTGGCTATTTCGGAAGAGATGGCTGTTCACCCCAAGTCAACACCTTGAGTTAGGACTAGGGTGTGTCCTGTAAGGTGGTGGGTGGGACACAGGCCACACCCTAGATTGCCAAAATATCGATGAAACAATTTAAAAAATATATTTTTAAAGAAGCTAATATCCAAAATATAGTTACATTTGTATTGAAACACAGTCAAATACATGTTCAAATAACAAAGCAAAACTAATACCCAGATATAATTATTTTAAAATACGAAATCTGTGATGAATTGGCCTTTTTGTCGTGATGGCTCCTAGCTCTGGTGCAGCACTCTGGGCGGGACTTACTGGCTATTTCGGAAGAGATGGCTGTTCACCCCAAGTCAACACCTTGAGTTAGGACTAGGGTGTGTCCTGTAAGGTGGTGGGTGGGACACAGGCCACACCCTAGATTGCCAAAATATCGATGAAACAATTAAAAAAATATATATTTTTAAAGAAGCTAATATACAAAATGTAGTTACATTTGTTATGAAACAGTCAAATACATGTTCAAATAACAAAGCAAAACTAATTCCCAGATATAATTATTTTAAAATACGAAATCTGTGATGAATTGGCCTTTTTGTCGTGATGGCTCCTAGCTCTGGTGCAGCACTCTGGGCGGGACTTACTGGCTATTTCGGAAGAGATGGCTGTTCACCCCAAGTCAACACCTTGAGTTAGGACTAGGGTGTGTCCTGTAAGGTGGTGGGTGGGACACAGGCCACACCCTAGATTGCCAAAATATCGATGAAACAATTTTAAAAATATATTTTTAAAGAAGCTAATATCCAAAATATAGTTACATTTGTATTGAAACACAGTCAAATACATGTTCAAATAACAAAGCAAAACTAATACCCAGATATCATTATTTTAAAATACGAAATCTGTGATGAATTGGCCTTTTTGTCGTGATGGCTCCTAGCTCTGGTGCAGCACTCTGGGCGGGACTTACTGGCTATTTCGGAAGAGATGGCTGTTCACCCCAAGTCAACACCTTGAGTTAGGACTAGGGTGTGTCCTGTAAGGTGGTGGGTGGGACACAGGCCACACCCTAGATTGCCAAAATATCGATGAAACAATTAAAAATATATATTTTTAAAGAAGCTAATGTCCAAAATATAGTTATATTTGTAATGAAACACAGTCAAATACATGTTCAAATAACAAAGCAAAACTACTACCCAGATATAATTATTTTAAAATACGAAATCTGTGATGAATTGGCCTTTTTGTCGTGATGGCTCCTAGCTCTGGTGCAGCACTCTGGGCGGGACTTACTGGCTATTTCGGAAGAGATGGCTGTTCACCCCAAGTCAACACCTTGAGTTAGGACTAGGGTGTGTCCTGTAAGGTGGTGGGTGGGACACAGGCCACACCCTAGATTGCCAAAATATCGATGAAACAATTAAAAAAATTATACTTTTAAAGAAGCTAATATCCAAAATATAGTTACATTTGTAATGAAACACAGTCAAATACATGTTCAAATAACAAAGCAAAACTAATACCCAGATATAATTATTTTAAAATACGAAATCTGTGATGAATTGGCCTTTTTGTCGTGATGGCTCCTAGATCTGGTGCAGCACTCTGGGCGGGACTTACTGGCTATTTCGGAAGAGATGGCTGTTCACCCCAAGTCAACACCTTGAGTTAGGACTAGGGTGTGTCCTGTAAGGTGGTGGGTGGGACACAGGCCACACCCTAGATTGCCAAAATATCGATGAAACAATTAAAAAAATTATATTTTTAAAGAAGCTAATTGTGGCGAGCAGCGAGGCCGAGGGACCGTGAGGGCGGGACGAGGCGGCGCTCATCAGGGATGATGAGCGCCAGCTGTGAGTCGCAGCGATCTCGGCCCTCGCGGAGGAGTGAGGGACTATAAAGGAGGAGCGACGACAGTGAGGGACGAGAGAGGACCAGGCCTGGATTTTATGTTGAGTTTTATTTACGTTTGTTATGTGTTGCTGCAGTCGTCCGTGAGGGGCTGCAGCCTTTTATTTTCATTTTGTGTTTATTTGTTTGTATGTAGGCGGCAGTCGACCGCGAGGGGCTGCCGCCGCCATTTTATTTTATATTAAACTTGTTTATTGTTCGCCGGTTCCCGCCTCCTTCTTCCCGTACAAACAAACCTTACTACACTAATATCCAAAATATAGTTACATTTGTAATGAAACACAGTCAAATACATGTTCAAATAACAAAGCAAAACTAATACCCAGATATAATTATTTTAAAATTTGAAATCTGTGATGATTTGGCCTTTTTGTCGTGATGGCTCCTAGCTCTGGTGCAGCACTCTGGGCGGAACTTACTGGCTATTTCGGAAGAGATGGCTGTTCACCCCAAGTCAACACCTTGAGTTAGGACTAGGGTGTGTCCTGTAAGGTGGTGGGTGGGACACAGGCCACACCCTAGATTGCCAAAATATCGATGAAACAATTTAAAAAATATATTTTTAAAGAAGCTAATATCCAAAATATAGTTACATTTGTAATGAAACAGTCAAATACATGTTCAAATAACAAAGCAAAACTAATACCCAGATATCATTATTTTAAAATACGAAATCTGTGATGAATTGGCCTTTTTGTCGTGATGGCTCCTAGCTCTGGTGCAGCACTCTGGGCGGAACTTACTGGCTATTTCGGAAGAGATGGCTGTTCACCCCAAGTCAACACCTTGAGTTAGGACTAGGGTGTGTCCTGTAAGGTGGTGGGTGGGACATAGGCCAAACATTTTTTTTTATTTAAAAGCAGAACTTATGCCGAGATACGGCCAATGGAAACTTGTCAATTTTGCAAAAACTCCCATATATCGAAAAAAAAAATTACGCTCGCATGACGTGGTTTTTCAGGCAATTTGAAAAAGGACATTTTCGCAAAATGTAAATGTGGATCATTCTTTACAGATGACGCTGTGTGTTTGGAAAGAAGACGAGACAGAGTTCTTTATTAAACTCATAATAGACAATAGAATTACAGGAATACTGGATTCTAAACACAGAAATGTCACATTATCTTGAAGACCTTGAATCAGATACGAGGGAGAAACACACACACACACACACCTCATATGCTTAAGTGTAAGGGGCTTTCCTTTGCGATTAATTTTTGGATAACACACATCTCCTTCCATTCAAAATAATGGCCAGTGTGGTGGATTGGATATACATAAACCTACCAACATATGTGGCATAATTTTTTGAATGACTTATAAGTTTAAAAAATACGTTTTAGTCACATAACATCGGTTAATGGAAACGCTGTCATTTCGCATTTCGTTTTTTATCAACATTTAGATTAAATCTGTAATGGAAACGTGGCTAATGTGGCCTCAAAGCTTCAGCACTGCCACTCTGGTGGCAAGCAGCACCCTCTCCCAGTTTCTCTTGAAGCCAATATGGAAGTGAATTAAACTGCAATTCATTGACTGGCCACTTGGGACAGGCTCCAAAAGGGAGCAGAATCTCATTGAGCTCCATATTAAAATGCCCAACTTTACAGCAGAAAAAAAAAAAATGTTTACAGTCGGGTACAAATTGTGGTTTTGGTCTATATAGCTAATTTTGCCCTTCATGTAGGATATGGAAGCAGAATAGTCTTGTTAATAATTCACGCAAAAAACACAATGCACACATGTGTAGCCAATTTCACATGCATGAAACCAAATTCACGTGCGCAAAATAAAATGATATAGTCATAAAATCCATTTCACAAATGCAAAACACAATTCGTAGATTTACAACTGTGCACAAAAACTTTCAAATGTTTAAAATGTACAAGTTCATGCTTGAATGTGAATTTGCAAATCGTCATTCACGTGTGAATTGCTTTGGATTTGTGTGTGTGTGTATTTTTGAGACTTTCCTAGCAGGTCTGCTCTCCTCCCACCCGGATCAGTCGTGCTCTTTAGCCAATCAGATCACGTTTATCAATCGACTAATCATAATCGCATGAGGGCGGGCCTACCTGGGTGTTACGTCATCAGATTTTGACGACAATGATTTTCGAGAACTTGGTTGGAGATCATGGCTAAGCCATACTTGCCAACCTTAGGACCTCAGAATTAGGGAGGGGGGGGGGGGGTTGGTTATATATGAGCACTCATATATAAATCACACACAAACGTAAAGAAGAATATAATTCATTTATTTGTACATAATTTATACATACATATTATGTACAATAACAACAACACTCCTAGGGCCCTATAAAATCCGTTTTATTTTTTCCCAAATTCCGTTTTTTCTGTTTAAGTTTTTTTACCCTTAACTGTTATTTTAGTCGTAAAAAGACTGTTTTTAATGTTAATATAATAGAACATAAAACATAAAATAGGAATGACCTTAAATTTATTGAGGTAACAAACATCACATTTACTTTTCAGGACAAATACTGCAACATAACACTGCACTCTAAGCACTTCGAGTCACAACTAGATATTAGTGCTGTGAATTAATAAAAATAAAAAAACTAATTAAGCACATTTTTTCTGTAATTAATCATTATTAGTTTTTAATATTTTTATATTGTAATAATTTCAGTTACTCTACAAATTAATTTAGAAACAATTTAAAGACAGCATATTTTAAATATGTGTTGTAATGGCATCTTTTTATGAATGAAGGCCAGTATCACTGATATTAATGTCTATATGAAACATTGATGACGTTACATTACAGTATAACTGAAAGCTCCCAATTTCAACATTTATTAGGCTTTAAAAAATAACTTTTAATTTAATTGAACTTAAAACAATCTTTACATAAACCCATTATAATAAATGTTATATTTACTTGTGGCCTTCCCTGTTAGACATAGTCTACACAGAAATTGAATAAAGTTATCAACACCTTTCTTAACTGCATAAATAATAAGTGAAACATAGATGAATCATCATTAAAGCTACAATCTTCTGTTCCCGTTGTTCTTTGAACATTAATGACAGACATTATCAGTGCTACTTTAAGATCTACCTCAGCCAAACATGATGTGGATAATGCTGCCTTCACGTGCTATCGGAAATTTGATGATTCCGACTTCTGAAGTCGTGATTACGAGCGCATTGCATTCAAGTTTCAAAATGTGAGGGCGTTCATGTGCAATGTTTATAGGAAACTCGTATATTACGATAATCGTATATTAGAGCACGTGAAGGCAGCCTAAGACGCGCCGACCCGCGCATCTCATTTTCTCTCAAGTTCATTTAAGGCATTATTTTCCCTACAGTACATTAAAGTGCATTAAAAACAAGGCAAAATACAGCAAGCACTCCCTGAGGGAACTGCTCGGCTCGGTACTGAGGGCTTAGCGTTGAGTTTCTTAACTTTTTCGCCGACGAAAGCAGAGCCGTGGAGAGCCTGAAACGGCGCCCAGTGACGGATGGTGTAGCAATATTGTTGTCCGGGTGGAAATCGGGAGAAATTCGGGAGAAAGGTCGGCCCGGGAGATTTTCGGGAGGGGCTTTGAAATTCGGGAGTCTCCCGGAAAAATCGGGAGGGTTGGCATGTATGGGCTAAGCAGAGGTAGGTAGGTGCAGTTTGATCGGTTCATTTCAGTGTTTACTGAAACTTAGAAGTTAAATATCAGTTGAAGTTTCTTAACTGTTGAGTGAAAATAAACATTTATTTGAAATATTGATTTTTTTTTATGTTTACTTCATAAATAATTATTCATGATGTGCATGATTTTAAATTCATAAACATTGATAAAGATTTTAAAAGCATAACAATAGTTTGAATGAGAGGAGGCGTATATAAATAGACGATTATGAAAAATATAACGTTTTTGGATATTTTTCACATGGTCTTGTACTATTATTAAATTAGGAAAGAGCAGTAAAAACAGTGTGTTTGTACCTGCATGTTATGTCCACCACACATTCAACTGATGATAATTTATGGAATGAAGTGCATACATTGGAGACCATGTACGTTTCATTTATGCTTCGTTTTAAGCTGCATGTATATGCAGTTTTTTTGTTTCAGATTTCCAAGACAGATGACGTATGAAGTTGCAGACAACCTTGACCTTGCCATTCCTACTGTAATTCTTGCAAAACAGTCATGTTGCAAGCCATCCATTTTGACTGTTTGTTTCAACAAGAGGTTGAAAGTCATGCATTGTTACTGTATTAATGTACACACTCAATGAATAAAGCCCTGCTATCCATTATTAAATGTTTTTGTTTTATGTCAGAATTTTCAGAGAAAAAGATTCAAAGACATTTGCTACAGTTGATGTAGGCTATACATTTTAATAATTTGAAAGTTTCTGAATACTTTTTGGAAAGCCTATATGAAATGACTTGGTCATGATTAAAGAGATTGTTCACCCAAAAATGAAAAGTTGTTCCAAACTTGTATAAACCTCTTTGTTCTGCTGAACACAAAGGAAGATATTTGGAAGAATGTTTGTAACCAAGCAGAAAGAGCAACTATTGACTAACATAGTGGGGGGAAAAATACCTGTAGTCAATGGCTGCCGAGATCTGCTTGGTTACAAACATTCTTCCAAATATCTTCCTTTGTGTTCAGGAGAACAAAGAAATTCATACAGGTTTGGAACAACTTGAGGGTGAGTAAATGATGAACTGACAATCTCAAGTATGAAGGAGCACAACATTTAGTACAGAGAAATATATATACATGTGTGTCTTCCATAGTTGTGAAATTGGCTGACTAACAGTTTGAAGCTGGGTTATGAGTTCTTCTGTCACGGGGCATTTTACTGGAACCACAATGTCATTGTATGGCTGGTCAGGGATGTTGGTAGTGTTCCAGTCAGAGTCTTCTTTTCTTTTAAAGTAAATAAATGTTTATGGCCAAATGATACATTTAAGTGCAATACATCAGGTGAAAAGTTAACAAATGAAATGTGTTCAATTTAGTCATCACTAAACCTCTCTCTGTCAGAACACGTCAGATTTTGGTTTGATATTTAAAGCAGTCAGCACGTAGTACAAGAGGTGCAGACAGAGGAAGAGCAGGAGATTGAGTGATGGTAAAATAATTGAATAGTTCACTGAGTAATCTTAGTTGCAAGATCATGTTAATTGCATCTCTATGATCAGTATGTCTTTGTCTGATCAGCATAAAAACTTCCATAGTATGGACAACTGTGAGGGGGGTGATTTTTGCGTTTACATTATATAAAGCCTTAGCATAATTAAGGGCGTGGCCACTTGAGGGACAGGTGGATTGTCGTTTGTCTGCTGTCTGTTAGTCAACACTTCACCTCAGCTCCAGCCACATCCCGCCTCTTTGTCCATTTTCTGTTATCCGGGAGTGACGCGCTGCCAAGATGGCAACGGCCAGGTTTCACAAATAACAGAATTTTCCGTTATTTGTGAGAAAACGCTTCCCCGCCAAACAAGGAATTTTCCGGGTTTCTGTGTTTTCACTGTTATAAGCAAGGGGGTGCTATTACGCATCTTCTGAATGAGTACAGAATCTCCTGATCAAAACACAGGCGAAAAAGACAACAAACAAACGATCGTATGTAAGCAGATGCATATGTAAAATAACGTGATCATCAACATTAAACAGCATATAAATCAAAACTGCCAAATGTCACTGAATAAAATGTCGACCCAGGGCGAGCTACTGTGCAAGCAATAGGAGTGTTGATGGACTCAATCTTGATGGACTTTGATCATCGTTCTGAATCTGGATTTTCTTTTTGTTCAAAATGTTGCTTTTTTATGAAAGTTACCCATACTTTAGCCTGGATGCCAGACGAACTTAGCCCCGCCCACAAATGTTTTTGCTCGGGCAGTTCGGTCTGGACTTGATCCATAGAGAAGTAATTATGCCCGAACAGAAACTGTTCGGACCAATGAAATTGTCAGGGCGGGCTTTAGACGATGATGGACAGATGATAAACAGTAACGTAATCATCCACGTCATCAAAGAGCGCTTGGGTTGAATGTGCTCTAATCCTAAACGGAGAACTTGTTCGTATATGCATTCACCTTTACTATTTCTCTCATATATATATATATATACACATATATATACACACACAATATATATATATATTGTGGTTGTTGGATTGACGACAACAAAAAAGGGTTAAATATTTAGTAATTTTTATTGACACGCACATATTTAATTTGCAAAACAGAGTCAGATAACTTAACAGGCATTGCTAAATTAAGCTTAATGGAAACACGCCAATTTCGCATAAAAGGTTTTACGCTCTCGTGAGGTGGAAAATTTTTGCAAAACTGCAATGGAAACACATTTACAGTGCACATTTACAGTGAACTGACTTAGAAAGCGTGGTGTGTTTGAACAGATTACAACAGAGGCGCTGGAAGTCAGTCACAGCTGGGGGTGCTGAGAGAAAGTCAGTCTATATAGTGACGTGACGTCACACTAAAAGCTCTATTCTAAGCGATATTCATTTTTTAGAATTAATTTGAATGGCCCAGATAATTTAGATTTAAGTTATTGACAATATTTTATACTCAATTTTGAACGTTGTAAACTACAACAGGCGGCAAACTTGAATACTAACACACTTTGTGTCGAAGCAGCCACAGCAGCAAACAACACTGAACTAATGCATAAAAACGGCAAATGCATGGATGCGGGTGAGAGATGTGACTCACGTCCAGGTTATTATAGTTTATACGAATGACAGTTCTGATACAAGCACTTCATACTGTACAGATCACAAATGTATCTGGATACCGATACACAACGTTCACTCGGCGGAGGTTATGAGAGTCAGACTGTTTGTCTCTTGACAAGAACCAACATTGTCCAGGCAAAATTAATAAATGAGGCCCTTATAAGAACCCCACACAAGCAGAAAGCCATAACGATGATATAGCTGTAAAATGCACACAAAAAGAATAGCTTGACAAACCCATGATACGCAATTGAAAAAGCAGCATTAACAAGTATGCACCAGTTTAATAACTTTAATTCACACAACTGCTGAATTAATGGGCGATGGTAAATATTTCAAAGAGCAGAAATAGATAGAAAAATAGCCAACTTAAACTAAATATTATAAACATCAGAGCAACTACAGAAATTACGCACCGAGAGAGAGAGAGAGAGAGAGAGAGAGAGAGAGAGAGAGAGAGAGAGAGAGAGAGAGAGAGAGAGAGAGAGAGAGAGAGAGAGAGAGAGAGAGAGAGAGAGAGAGAGAGTCTCAATGCAACAAAAGCTGACAGGCTAAACCACGCCAACCACTAAAGCAGACTTAACGCAACTGGCCACAAATCACAACCAGAGAGACAAAATATTATACAAATATTCTGCATGGCAAGCTGACACGTTGTCATATGCGGAAAAAAACAGCATTTTACCTTATGACAATTTTGGCGTCCTTGAAACTTTTATTTTTTTAGGGTTTTAAAAAACTCAGAAATTCTCTTTTGCAACATGCTTAAATTCACACAGCGCTCCGTGTGTCTAACTGAAATTACGTCCCGCCTCATTCACGTTGCACGGCAACGATAGTCTACATTTGATTGGTTAATACACATCTTGATTTTATTTGAATAAATTCAAATCAACTCAACTCAAACATATATCTGCACAGTCTCTTTTCATAGAAAAATCTCATATATTCCAGTATAAATATACAGTATATAATAATAATAATATATAGATTTTTTTCCAGCAGTTAAACAGTAGCCCACAGACAGGGGGTGCTGCAGCACCCTCAGCACCCCCACTTCCCGCGCCACTGGATTACAAGACTTCTTTAATTCATAAAAGACAAAATAATTAGAGGAATAATGTTACTGGATTCTAAACCTTAAAGAAATGCCACAATCAAGACCTCGGAGCAGAAATGAGCGAGAAAATACCTCATATGTGCCGCTCACAGTATAAGGGTCTTTCCTTGTCATTAATTAACCTCTTAACCTGCGCCCCATTTTTTGAGAATTCTTTGAAAACGACATACCCAAATGAAAATGTCTGCAGCTCTTAAACCCTATGGTCTATATTCATAAATCTGGTCTTATTTTAAACTAGACACTTGAAATGTTGCTACCCAAGAGTCATAATAAAAGTAATATGGGAACAGAGTAATATACATGTAAATATACATGTACGTGACTCACGTTTTTTTTTTTTAATTAGGGAAAAAAATATTATAATTTAATGTTAAGAGCCTGAAAATAACTTAAATAT
This sequence comes from Romanogobio albipinnatus, assembly GCA_023566225.1. Classification (NCBI taxonomy): domain Eukaryota; kingdom Metazoa; phylum Chordata; class Actinopteri; order Cypriniformes; family Gobionidae; genus Romanogobio; species Romanogobio albipinnatus. The sequence continues at coordinate 23,605,827 of CM042260.1, read as the reverse complement.
AAAACTGAATGTCTAATCATGTCATGATTCAAATATGAGGATGATTCTCTCAGTAATGTAGCTTCTGTGAGCTTTTATGTCAAGAAAAGTCTAGGCGAATTTCAAAAAGGCCATTTATTTCAGAACATTTGCTATTGTAAAGAGTAGTTTTTCATTCAAATAAATCTGCAATAAACTGCTAATTATAATGGATAAACAGTTACTGAAAAACTAAAGCAACTATTTACAGAGATTACAAAGTGTAAAAAACTCATTTAGCTGATGGGAAGCGTCAGTAACTGCAGTTGCGCCATTGAGAACGCGCAGACTGCGCACAAACAGTATTCACCAAAGCCTACTTACGTAAACTGCGCAAGATAATGCCTTTTGATTGGTTACTAAGTCCATCAATCAAACCTTTGTTGGAAAGGCATTGGCTGGGCACCGAGTGCCTTTATCCAACGAAAACCATGGGCGCAATGATTGACAGCTCACCAAGCCTGTAAAGCGCTTCCTCTATATGATGCTTCACAGGAGAGTCTCTGATTGGAGGAGAGAGACGAGGGAGGGTTTATAATACGTGGGAGAGACTATTCTTGCAGGGGGAGTTTGCCAGAAAAGGATTAGAATCGATATTTCATTGAAAATGGACATGATTGATTACGCTAACTCAAAACTCCCTTGCAAACAACGAAGGATTTTTTTGTTTTTTCCCTATTTTTTCGTTGTTTTGGATTAAAAAGTGGGATGCATTTTGAAGAGTGGACTCTTACACAGAGATGTATGCGGGTGTTTATTGGATTCGTCCGATCTGATCCGAACGACAGGAGATGAAAGATGAGTACCGCTAATATTATGCTAATGTTTACATGGCCGGTCCTTTAGCGTTTCATTTAACCCTTTCCTCTCTGGTTTATTTATTGCAAAAACAAGTTCAGAACATGAATCTTGAGTGTTTTAGCTTTCAAATGATGCATAGTTTGTGATAGTTGATTGAATATTTTGTATAAAACAAAAGTAAATAAAAGTACACACACGCCCACTTCACGCTTCTTGTTTGGACGCTCGTGTTTTGATTCAGATCGTGCCCGAAGAGGAGGGGCTATTAGCTGCTCCTCCTCCGTTTGTCACTTGTCAGTTTGTGAGAGAGGGAGAGAAGGGAGCAAGCTGCGCGCAGATCTACAATAAAATACAACTTTACCCATATTAAATAGTAAAAAAAAAACTGAAAATCAATCCGTGGCGGCCGCGTCGATATTGTGGCGGGCCGCCACAAATTAATGCACATATGGGAAACCCTGTATGTATATATATATATATATATATATATATATATATATATATATATATATATATATATATATATATATATATATATAAATATATAATATATATATATAATATGTATAAATATATAATATATATATATATATATATATATATATATATATATATATATATATATATATATATATATATATATATATATATATGTATATATATGTATATATATATATATATATATGTATATATATATATATATATATATATGTATATATATATATATATATATATGTATATATGTATATATATATATGTATATATATATATGTATATATATATGTATATATATATATATATATGTATATATATATATATATATGTATATATATATATATATATATATATATATATATATATATATATATATATATATATATATATATATAAATTATTAAAATGTGTAGTTATTATAACCTACATTAAAATGTTTTTTTTTTTTTTTGGAGAACAAGTTGAATAACATTGCATTGCCAGAGATTACGGTTGCCTGCTGTATTGTTTTGCTTTGCATTGGATAATTTAACGTTAAATCAACGACTTATGTTATTTTCTCATGGATCTTCAGATCTTCGCCGTCTCTTTGGTGGATCCCGGTTTCGCGAGGTACTTGACGTAATTTCCGCTCGAGTCTTGCAGGAGGCGGGGTGCTGAAATGACATTCGGCCGCAGCAACTAAAGCATATTTCCAGAAGCCCCGTTGATTAGGAGCAATAAAGCACTCTTGACAGCCGTCCAGGAAGACGGAGACACATATTAGCCAGATAGCTGGCTGAACACCTTACGGCAAAATGGCGGCGGGTAATGTCAACCCGTTTAACGTGAGTGATTCGGAGGAGGAAGCGGAGCACAGGCAGGATGGCGCGGACTCCGAGCGCAGCCCGAGTGATGAAGCACAAGGCCACAGCCTCGGTCCCTTCTCTCCCCCGTATTCCGAGCCAGCCGTTCTACTGTCCAGCAACCGAACCAGCCCGAGTGTGGATGGTATACCAGCGGTGGCTGGAATCGGAGTAGGAAGCACAGAGACACGGGTGTCGCTGGATGCGATCGCCGCGCAGCTGCTCCGGGATCAGTACATCCTCACGGCCCTGGAGCTGCACACAGAGCTCCTGGAAGCCGGACGCGAGCTGCCTCGCCTGCGGGATTATTTCTCCAATCCAGGCAACTTCGAAAGGCAAAGCGGAACTCCACCCGCATGCAAAGAGCAAGGTGTCGGTCCTGGTCTTCCGCTTAGTAAGTAATCAGATATGTTCATTATGTAGGTCCAATAACCCAGTAATGTGCAGTCTTCCTATATGAGGTAATTGACAAACCCTATTGAGCTGCCCTTTCTGCCCAAAAACATCTTAAACCAGTCTAAAAAGATTTACTGCTTCCCTAGCCTGGTTAGGCTGGCTGAGTTGAGGGTTTTGGGCACTTGTCGACGAGGTAAACCAGCTGAACTCAACTTGACCAGATTGGAAGACCAGCTAGATTAGATAAACCAGGCTGGGTGACCATTTTGGGCTGTTTAAGATGTTTATTTTTTTTTATTAAAGTTAGCTCTCGAAGTAACGCCCAAAATGCTGTCTAGGTTAGCAGCTCCTTATATGTTGGCTCATTAGCCACTCTTTTTCTTTCACAACAATAAAATACACCAGCACAGCAGCTGTTAAACTAGCTACCTATACTACATTTCATATTGAGTTTCAGCCTTATGCATTCAAGATGTTGCACACAGGCTTTATGGGAGGCATTTGTTTTTGGACCGGATTGTGTCTTTGTTGTGTGATGTGATGTGAAGTCTTCCCACTGACCCCAGCTGTGCAGGTGCAGGATAGAAAGAGGAGAAAAAGAGATGCTCAAACGAGGGGTATGTAAAACCTGACTGTGTGAAGTGACGGATGGGATTGATGCACTTTGTTTGGCGTAATCAGGAATACTTTCTGTGATCATTCTTTCTTGTACCTTTGCTCCTACATGAAGTTTCTTATCTGAGAGTGCCCTCATCTCATTCTTACTATTTGCCTTTCAAAGCATGGCGTTTGGATTTGTGTTTCTTTATTACCAGGTTGCATGTAGTTGAAGTGTGGATTGACAATGACAACATCCTATCCAGTGTAGATCCTTTCTAACATTTTTTTTCCATCGATCAAAGAAAATTGACCCTTTGTTAAAAGGAGCCATTTCTTCTTAAAAACAGATTGCAAAAATTAATACATTAAACTGATATTTCAGTTATCATTTATCATTTACTCACCTTCATGTCTCTCCAAACCTGCATGATTTTCTTCCTTCTGTGAAAAAAAACAAACAAAAAAACATATTTACAACCAAACTGTTTTGGTTACCTTTGACTTCCTTTCTCAAAATAGCTTGTTTTATGTTCCCAAAAAAGAATCATCATTCGCATACAGTTTTGCAACAAAATCAGGGTGAGTAAATGATGACAGAATTCTCTTTTGGGTGAACTTTCCTTTTAAATCGCCGCATTACAAATGTTATTGATCAATCCTAACTTAGCAACTGTTGCTATATGATTAAGCAAGCTTTTGTTCTTTACTAATGCAAGTTTGGACAGTTTTAAATAGAATATTCCATAAACGATGGGGAAAAATATTACCTAGTCACAGTTTAACTAAGGGAGGTATTTTTTTTTCAGTGTTATTACCCTTTAAAAGTGGACTGTTAACCCTCATTTTCCAAATTAACATGTATAATATCAGTAATTTATAATGTTAAGTAATAAATAATCAATTTCAAGGAATAAATAATTAAAAATAAAAAAAGCTAATAAAATATAATGTTTAAAATAATATATATATATATATATATATATATATATATATATATATATATATATATATATATATATAAATAAATGTTTTCTAAAAAATTGTCTGTGCTGTGGAGGGGTCAGCAAAGGGTCAATTGTCTGATCTTTAATTTTTCTTCTTCTTGGTTACCAATAATTCTAAATTTAGTGTCCCATATGATTCTTGAATGATGAAGGTAACATAATGGAATTTTTTTTTTCATGCTCCACTGGAGCTTGTGGTCTACAGTTTGATTGAATGAGGAAATGCTGATCAAACATTCATCTAAATGCTTTCAGGTCTGTCTCTGTCCTGGTTGTGTCTACAATTATTCTTCCTTTCTTTATGTGGGGTGTTTTGTGTGATTGCCTGGCATAAGTGCCCATCAACCGCACATTTTCTCAGCCTGCTGCTGACTAAACATGTGGGTGGGCATGTTGAAAACTGCTTTCACGCAGCGCAGGCTTATTTACGGTTCAAAACAATCATTAATCCATCTAATCAGCTTCCTATTGCATTTGAATATTTATGACAACCATCTTTCCTTTATCGAAAAGGCTTAGGTCTGATATTATTAGGATTTGTAATATTTCATGTACTCATACCTTCCCACAGACAGTACATGAAAATTTAACTTAATTTGTTATATAAAATTAATGGAGGTCATCTTGATTTGACGAATAATTCTCTCAAAAATGAAACTATCCTAATTCCAAGACCTCTATAATGCTCTCTAGGACCGAAAGACAGGATGTGACCTCATCAGCCGAGTGCAATGTCTTAAGTGACACCGCTCTCCAGGGAAAAGGGGGATGCTATAGAAATTAGAGGCCTGGACCTGGGCTGCCTGTTCGTTTCAGCCAATCCCTCTTTTTTAAACAGGGTTTTTTCAACTGGATTACCTAGAGACTGAACCATAAGCTTACTGCTCTTTAATGGCACTTAAATACATGCCTGATTGCCCTCAGGCGGCTCTGTATTGAGCTGGCTCTAAGAACACAGAGGTTTTATTAGCATTATGGAGCAAACCCACTCCCCAAAGGAGGATCTGGCAACCAGCTGAGAGGGAGCAGATGGCTTTCTACTGCGCTTCTGTCACGTCAGTGCAGGAAGAGACATTATCAACACCTCACACAGCCTCGCCGATATTTTACCCTTCGATGGAGAGAAGCGTTTAAGAGATGAAAAGGCTTCAATGTGTTTAGGATGTGAGGATTTGAAGCTCCGCTGAATTAATATTGTAAACTGTGATGCCGACTTAATTGGATCAGTTTTTGTGGAGCAGCTGTCGGGTAGTCATCAAAGTCTAGTTATGCCACACAATTGACTGTGCCCCTTCACCTCCCCCCAGCCTTTTTATTTAGCTTTGCATGACACGCACCAAACCGGTCAGAATACACCATTAGGCCTCATGTAGTCTTATACATTTATTTGAATTAATACTGATTCTTACTTGTACGACATTCTGCAGATCTCCATTGACTTACTATATATGCCTATAATGTCTTAAAGGGATAGTTCACCCAAAAATGATAGTTCTGTCTGTCATCACCCTCATGTTCCAAACCCGTAAGACCTTCGTTCATCTTTGGAACACGAATTAAGATATTTTTGATGAAATCTGAGAGCCATTTAACATTTTCAAGGCCCAGAAAGGTATTAAAAGGATCATTAAAATAGTCCATGTGACTCCAGGGGTTCAACCTTAATTTTATGAAGCGACGAGAATACTTTTTTTACTTTTTCGAGTTCTACGGCAGCCGATGCTGTTCACGTGAGCACCACGACCAGGCCCGGTTCTACGGGGGTGCTCAAACGAAAGCAAAAGCACCCTCAGTTGATACTGTAATAATTTTGGTGAAACAGATTTGGCAGATTTGCAAATTTGTTTCCACTGGAGAGCGTCAAATGCATCTATTTACAGCGTGTTTTTGCAGCGGTGAGTAATGTAGCCAATGATTGCAATCACAGAAATAGTTCTCTTGAACGCGATCAGAATTAATGCAGGCTCGCGTAACCTCTCATTAACAAGACACAATGTAGGTAAGATATTTATTGTTGACAACTTAATTTTTATAACAGAGCTTTGTGAGATCGCGATGAACTGACAAAGCAACAGCATTTTAGTGATCGTAGCGATCTTGGCTCAGTTTCGAGGCTACAGTCTGTAACATTCATTGAATAAAACTATTATTGCTAAGAGGACCGGTGGCTAATCGCATGCAGCAAAGTTTAGGAAGTGACATCCACTCTGCAAGAGACTGAAATATCCTCCTCAGACCCCTCAGAATAGAGGTTTTAATTATATTTTAGCAAATTTCTCTGACAACATGCACAGTTTAAAGTCTGGATATTCTAATGAAATACGAGACATTCTTATGAAAATATTATTATACGTCTTTTTACATTTACATATTGTCCCAAAACACATTAATATGCAAATTATAATGAAAAAAAAATACTATTCATGTCTTTTTCTCAATTTTCTCAATAAATAGATCTGCTGTCCTCTACAGAACAAAACCTTTTTTTCTGGTTCTCAGGAAGATGATGTGTTAAAATACTAGTAACGCATTAAAGCAATGTAAAGGCAGACTAATAGATTAATAGACAATTTGTAGCAAAATATTTGTGAAATTCCAATTATTGGAAAAAGTGAATAGTAAATAAATAATCATACATTTCTCACTGTACACTGCTGTGGTGGAGCACATTTACTAGAGCACCCTCAGTAATTTCAGAAGCACCCTCAGTGATTTGATTCTGGAACCGGGCCTGACCACGACGCATTTGCGGGAGCTGCAACGTAAACAGTGTAGGAGACTGGCACAGGCTAGAAGGAAATTGTTGAATAAAGTCATTATTTTTGTTTGTTTTTGCATGCTCGTCGCTTCATTAATATGTCAGTCAGGCGTCCTCTTAGGCGGTCTTTGCCTAATGAAAACTGTTATGTAGACCAGACCTTCTGCCGTCAGTCTAAAAGTCTGGCTACAAAAGACTAGCCAACATGCGTCCAGCATTTTGAGCAATTTGATTCTCAAAAAAATCTCATCCAGGAGATTTAATATAGATATAGTAATATAGATTGAATCGGGTCTGTTCTGTGTCCCGATCCTATTCCTATTCTCATTCTTTCAAATAAACAATCTGCATAGTTTTTAGTGTTTTTGGTCAGAATAGTGTTACATTTAAATGTTGGTCATTTCATTTCAGCAACGTAATTATAGAATTATCTGTATATCACTTTGTGTCACCCATTTCCTGGACATCAACCTACAAGCGGTTTACTGATATTTTCTACTTTCTAGCTTCTGCGTATTAACCTTAAATAGGAGAAAGTATTTTGACATCAAACAAATGTCCATTTCTAATATTGTGATGATTGTGAACATGAACACACCGAAGGCAAGTAGGTAGGTTTGCATATTTATCTCTTACTCATGAGTCACATGTTCCATGACTCGTCTGACATATTGAACTCTTCAATATCATTCCTTGCAGGAAGCATCTTGCACATAGGTCAAGCTCACATATTGCCTTCACAGAACCGCCAACCCCTCCCTGTCAACCAGTTTGACAAGATGTTTATTCAGCACAGCTCCGTGGCACTCTCACTTGTCGGATAGCAGCATTGTCATTCAAGTCACGCCCAGAGAGAGTCGCAACACTGAGACGAGTCAGTTCCCTCATCAATACTTCTCTGTCTAGGGCTGTGATGGGAAGATTCACTAATTTAACTACCAGAGTGTCATTTGACATTTACCCAACCGCATTTCTAGTACAAGCTCAGATTTGGCATTCGAAAACAAAAAAGAGTCTATTTTAAGGCCAGTAATGGTTCTCATTTTTGTTGGTGGTTGTGATATTGCCCCTCCTCTACATAGACAGCTTTGCAGTCACAGGACTCTGTGCATGAGCTTTACTGCCGTCATGTGACACGTGTTCAAGTCACTGTGATATTTAGCTAGCTTGAGTAAAAGCAAATAGGGTGGCATTGCCGTGTAGACGAAGTAAAAGCACAGTAATTTAAAGAGCCTATATTATTTGACACTTTGCTTGTTTATTTATTTATTTATTTATTTTTTAAAGAGATCCACTTGTCATCTTTGTCTAGGGTTTTATGCCAACAATCATTAGTTAATTCACTTCATGGTAATTTTCCAAAAGAAAAGATGGTGCCAAAGATAGCCTTGTAGGAGACTAAATTGAAATGAGAGCACAGGAATGTAAAGGGGCATTTTATTTTGACTTTTAAGTTTTACCTTTATTAAATTTTGTTTCTATTATTGTACCTTATCTTATTTAATGCATTTTTAATGTTATTTCTGTGTCTTTAAGACTTCTTTATAAACTGTAAACACCTTCTTTGCATGTGATTTGCTGCACTCGCTACAGGTTTGCTGTTGGCTTCCCATTCTTTAATAACAGCCTCTTTGCAAAGCATTCCACACTTAAATGTTGTCCAAACAAGCTTTTAAAGTCAGATTAAAATGATCAGTTGTCTTGTTAAAAATAAACTTTAACCACTTATTGAGATCCTTTAAAAGTATTATGCAGAGCAGGTGCTACACAAAATCAGAAACGGTGCGAGATATTTCTACTTTTCTTATTAAAATTATTAGTTATTCTGGTGTAATAGTACAACCCCAATTCCAGAAAATGTTTGTAAAATGGAATAAAATAAAGAATCTGTGATTTTTGTTATTTTTCCTTGAACCTTTATTTAACTGACAAAAGTAAAAAGAAAACTGGCCAAATTAATTGTATTTTGTAAATGTACACTATTTTTTGTACAGAGACAAAATAAAAGTGAAAAGATTATGGGATATCCCTGTTAAACTGTTTTGAAACACTCCACAATTAGCAGGTGAATTGGTATCAGGTAAGGGTGTCGTGATTCAGTTTAAGGAACATCCAGTAAAGGCTCAGATTTTGCAATCAGAGATGGGTCATGGCTCACCACTTTGTGCTAAATTTACTGAGAGAATTGTCAAACAATTAAAATATCACATTTCTCAATGCAAGATAGCAAATTATAGGTAGTTCAGCGTCTACCAAACATAATGTTGTGAAAAGATTCAAGGAATCCAGAGAAGTATCAGTCTGTGTAGGGCAAGGCAGGACTCCTCTGTTGAATGTGTGTGACCTTCGAGCCCTCATGCTGCTGTGTTAAATACAGCCACATGGGCTCAGGAGTACTTTGGAAAGCTGTTTGTCACTTGACACAGTCTGCCACTGCATCAAGAAATGCAACTTGAATTTGTTACGCAAGGATAAAGCTATACATCAATTTAGGGATGCACCGATACCACTTTTTTTCAGACCAAGTACAAGTACTTATATTTGGGTACTTGCTGATACCGAGTACTGATACGAGTACTTAATACCATTACAGTTCTTCTAACAATGTTTTATTTTCATCAGATGTTTTTCACTTTCTGACTGTAACAAAGTAAATACACAAATTTATGTTATTGCTGACATTTTAACATTCAACTTCCTAAACAAACATGGCACTGCTGCCCATTTCACATAAATGTAACCTGTAACATTCAGTGGATTCCAGCACCACTCAACATAGTAGCAGAACAACTGAATTAAATTATTTCATGTTACCATAGCCATACAGCCCTTTTTGGAGATGAAAAGAAGCTTCTCTGCATTATCAGCTATGATCCTGTTTCTGTTTTCATCTACAATGTGTGACACTGAGCTAGGGATGTGCGAGACTAGTCGATTAAACGTTAGTGCTGCTGCAAGACGACTTGGAAAATACTAGTCGTTTACATTTTTTGGCGACATTTAAGGTTTAGCTTTAAATATATATATTTTTACAAAGGCTATGTTTAAATTACTGTCATATTAATGTTATATCTTGAAATTAATATATTATTTTGAAAAGTGTATATCTGCAGCAAAACAAAATCATTTAATTTTACCTCAGGTTTTGCATGCGTTGGTTTTCTCTGGCTTAATTGCTGAAGCTTTTATCACGGTATACGGTATTATCACGATATTGAAATTCGTTGCAAAAAAAGTGTTGTCATACTATAACAGGTTTAATAACTTTCTTATAACAAAAGAACTGAACATTTAAATACAATAAAGAAATACACAAAAATGTATAAAGTAAACATATTTAAAACAGATTAAAGTGCTAAAGAATTATAGCTAAATGAACAATAGGTAACACTTTACAATATGGTCTCACTAGTTAATACATTAACATTAACAAAAGCAAATAGCTACATTTATACAGAAGTTATTATGCTTTGATAACGTATAGTTAAGCAACTGTTAGTTAATGTTAGCTCAGGTCCATTAAATAATACAGTTACAACTTTTGATTTTAATAATGTGTTATTAAATGGTGATATTTACATTTAACTAAGATTAATAAATGCTTTAGAAGTATTTTTCATTGTCAGTTTTTTAATGAATGAACTAATGTTAAATAATAGAGCCTTATTGTAAAGTGTGTGACTCAACAACAAAAAATCAGAATATATTCAAACAATATCTAGGGCATGTAGTCCAGATTAAAATATAGCCTTAAGTCTTTAATTAATAAAGTATTTGGTTATGTGATGAGCACCATAGCGAATACAGAAAATGGTTTTGTTACCGGGGAAACGGCTGCATTTCTGCTGTTCCGTCAGCGCCCTCTGCTGTCAGAGCGTGAATGTGCACTTCAGCGCCTCCTTCACGCTCCGCCATGTGCTCATGCACGTTGAGTTTGTTTACATCAGTGCACGTTTCTCTTTGACGTGTTCATTTTAAACGGTTGATGGGTAAAGTATTCTTAAAATGCATTCTAAGAAATCGAAATAATATGTAAAATAATATGTAATAAATAATTATTTACGGTATTTTGAAGTGTCCACGGTAGCAATATCGCGCATGTTCATTATTGTGATATATCGTATTACCGTGTACCGGCACATGTCTACTTCAGATAAATCTCCACTCGGGTGAAGGAGGATTTTGAAAGCTTACACAAACCTTTTCCATTTTCTTCCATGTCATGTCAAACTAGTATAACAATTAAGCTTGCTTAGGCTTGTTATACTACCGGGGTTAGGCTAGTCATTGCGCACATCCCTACTAAACAGCCTTTCACTTTCGGCAGTCACTACCGAGAGGTATCTGCCTCACGAGCGGTTAAGTTTGGTTTATACTCGGCGTCCGCAATAGCGCGCTGCAAAAATGATGCCATACTATGGCAGTCGTGCGCTTTGAGAGCGCGAGACCCCTTTGCACTTGGTGTGCACACCGAATTATGTAACTTTCCGCGCGGCTTAAAGTACTGGTACTGGTACCCGAGTACTGGTATCGGTATCGGTGCATCCCTACAATTCTATGCAGAGATGCCGCTGAGTTCTCTGGGCCCAAGGTCATCTCAGATGGTCCAAACACTGGAAATGTGTGCTGTGGTCAGATGAGGCCACGTTTCAGCATGTTTTTGTGAAAAACGGACATTGAGTTCTCAGTCCTAAAGACGAAAGGGTCCATCCAGACTTTCATCAGCAACAGGTGCAGTGCATCAGTGCAAACGGTATGGGTGACTTGCGTGAAGGTACCATTGACGTGGAGGTGTATATACAGAGACATATACTGCCATTTATGATGACATCATTCCTGGGAAGCAAGACAATGCCAGGCCTCATTCTGCATGCTCAATAGAGTGATTTCTTAGACATTCTACACCGGAGATGGAATGTGCTTGACTGACATGCCTGCAATCCTGTCTCTTATTAAAAAACTATGGCACATGTTGAAAAGGAGAATCACACAACAATTACCATGAACTGTTGAGCAACTGTCTTGTATCAGGGGAGATTGTGCAGAACTGCAACAATTAGTATGCTCAATTCCCAAATGATTAAAAAGTGTAAATATGATAGAGCTGCAAATAAGTATTTGAACACCTGTCTATCAGCTAGAATTCTGACCCTCAAAGACCTGTTAGTCTGCCTTTAAAATGTCCACCTCCACTCCATTTATTATCCTAAATTAGATGCACCTGTTTGAGGTCGTTAGCTGCATAAAGACACCTGTCCACCCCATACAATCAGTAAGAATCCAACTACTAACATGACCAAGACCAAAGAGCTTTCCAAAGACACTAGAGACAAAATTGTACACCACCACAAGGCTGGAAAGGGCTACGGGGAAATTGCCAAGCAGCTTGGTGAAAAAAGGTCCACTATTGGAGCAATCATTAGAAAATGGAAGCTAAACATGACTGTCAATCTCCCTCGGACTGGGGCTCCATGCAAGATCTCACCTCGTGGGGTCTCAATGATCCTAAGAAAGGTGAGAAATCAGCCCAGAACTACACAGGAGCTGGTCAATGACCTGAAAAGAGCTGGGACCACCGTTTCCAAGGTTACTGTTGATAATACACTAAGATGTCATGGTTTGAAATCATGCATGGCACGGAAGGTTCCCCTGCTTAAACCAGCACATGTCAAGGCCCGTCTTAAGTTTGCCAATGACCATTTGGATGATCCAGAGGAGTCATGGGAGAAAGTCATGTGGTCAGATGAGACTTTTTGGTCATAATTCCACTAAACGTGTTTGGAGGAAGAAGAATGATGAGTACCATCCCAAGAACACCATCCCTACTGTGAAGTATGGGGGTGGTAGCATCATGCTTTGGGGGTGGTAGCATCATGCTTTGAGGGTGTTTTTCTGCACATGGGACAGGGCGACTGCACTGTATTAAGGAGAGGATGACCGGGATGTATTGCGAGATTTTGGGGAACAACCTCCTTCCCTCAGTTAGAGCATTGAAGATGGGTCGAGGCTGGGTCTTCCAACATGACAATGACCCGAAGCACACAGCCAGGATAACCAAGGAGTGGCTCTGTAAGAAGCATATCAAGGATCTGGCGTGGCCTAGCCAGTTTCCAGACCTAAACCCAATAGAGAATCTTTGGCGGGAGCTCAAACTCCGTGTTTCTCAGCGACAGGCCAGAAACCTGACTGATCTAGAGAAGATCTATGTGAAGGAGTGGGCCAAAATCCCTCCTGCAGTGTGTGCAAACCTGGTGAAAAACTACAGGAAACGTTTGACCTCTGTAATTGCAAACAAAGGCTACTGTACCAAATATTAACATTGATTTTCTCAGGTGTTCATATACTTATTTGCAGCTGTATCATACAAATAAATAGTTTAAAAAAAATCATACATTGTGATTTCTGGATTTTTTTTTTTAGATTATGTCTCTCACAGTAGACATGCAACTAACGATGTCAATTTCAGACCCCTCCATGATTTCTAAGTGGGAGAACTTGCAAAATAGCAGGGTGTTCAAATACTTATTTTCCTCACACTCGTGTATATATATATATATATAATATGTATGTATGTATGTGGATCTGTAATACAAATAGTTAAGTAACTGAACACCATTATTATATGCTCTTTATTCAGCTAAAACGGCAAAATAAATAAATGTGGTTTTCTGCTGAATAATATTTTACCATGTCAGTGTACATGACGCAGTACAATCAGTGACATGCATGCAAAATGGGGAGTCCATGTGGGGGCTTGATGTTGGCAGTACTTTTGTATCTTCTCTCCAGCAGTGCAGACAGACAGAGATATCTATGCTTCTGGAAAGTTTTGGCTTACATTAAGCCTATTCTCTATAACTGCTGACTGCTTTAATTTGCTGAAATTTTTTTAACTGTCACCACTTTACTTTCTGTAAATAATAGTTTAGTGTTCTGTGTGATAAGGGTGTGTTTTGTTTAGGGATGCACCGGTTGACCGGCCAAAAATCGGAACCGGCCGGTTTTTTCTTTTTCTTTCCGCCGATTTTTCCGGAAGTGCGCCCGCGTGCAATCATTCGCGAACATGTCAGTTGTGTGGAAGTATTTTGAAATATGCAGAGCTACCTGTCTGAGGCACAGATACCAAGAAGCGGACAGCCGTTGGTGTACTGGCGCACAAATAAGAGCCGCTTTCCTGCACTCGCTGAATTTGCGCGAGCTTACCTCTCCGCGCCCTGCACAAGCGTTGATAGTGAGCGTTTGTTCAGCTCAGCTTCTCACGTGTTGGATGAGAAACGAAACAGACTAACTTGTGACAAAGCCGAAATGCTTCTCTTTGTAAAGAAGAACATGCCTGCACTTTTGAAGTGAAATACTGTCACTTAAGGATGGTCATTTTTATTTAACCTTAATTACATTGACTTAATTTCAAAAAGCACCTGTTGTAGCATCTTTGTTTTGTTTGTTTTTTCGTTGCACTAAACATTATTTGATTTAACATTGTTCCAAAATGTTATTTATATACTTTTTTATATTTAATTTAATTATTTAATTTCATTTAACTGGTAAATACTTTTTTTTTTTTACACTGAATTTAAAAACATATGCTGATTTAAGTTACATCTTTGTTTGGATTGTTGAATGTTTGTTGATTGTGTTGTTTGGATTGCAGAATATGCAGTTGTTAATGTTAATATGTTGATTTTTACATGGGTTCAACCCAATTTAATTTCAGATTACAAACTTGTTTTAATTGGCCAAAAGCCAATTTAGCCTATTAAACACCAAATAAACATCTTGTTCACATATACTTTCATATTGTTTGTTGCTTAATAAAAAATGAAAAAAAAAAAAAAAAAAAAAAAAATCGGAAATCGGTATCGAAATCGGCCGGTTTGCCTAAAAAAAAATCGGTATCGGAATCGGCCATGTAAAACCATGATCGGTGCATCCCTAGTTTTGTTGTGGGTAGAAGATGAAACCTTTTAGTTCGGTGGGAACTAAAATTTAACATGCATTCTGTGTTTGTTTCCAGATCGAGCTGGCAGCATCAGTACGTTGGACTCCTTGGATTTTGCACGTTATTCAGATGATGGCAACAGGGAGTCGGACGAAAGAGTGGCAGGTAAGGATAATCTTGATGTCAGAATGATGAGGGTTATTCTGACTTGTGCACCTTTAACCAATGTAGATGCTTAGTTCAGATTCAAATGTTTTGTTTTTTTGCCTCATATTCCTGCTGTAGTGGTCGAGTGTACAAGGTTGTGGGTTTGATTCCCAGCTTTGTTCCCCCCTTTATATATATATTTAGCTCATTCCTGTTCTACTGGTCGAGTGTACAAGGTTGTGGGTTTGATTCCCAGGGTACACATAAATCCAGTAACTTTTTCCATAAAATGCTTCTGAAAGGTCAGATCAGATTTCAGATTTTATCACTTGTAAAATTACTTTGCGGACAGTCAGTCTTAATGATCATATTTGAAAATCATATCAGATATTTGTGCGGTGTGCCATTCACGCCATGTTGGGACAGTTGGCTACTAGTTAAATACGTTTTCCTCAGCTACAGTGACTGGTCATGTGGTTTATAAACACGCCAGTGTTCTTGAATTTCAACTTTGTGTCACACAATACTTTTAACACTGGAAGCCTTTAGTCAATTTAATTTGAAACATTTTTCATGCACTGATCGTCATATTAGACCACAATTGACCGTAGCCAAATTTTCTAATTGCCAATGCCCTGAATTTCCAAGAACACAATTCAGCAGTTACAGCATATGGCCATTTTTTAAGGCAAAATGAGAAGGTATTGGCTTCACTGGCCATTTTTCTGGAAACTATTAGTGGTTCAGTGGCTTGTGCAAAGCTCTTTTACGAGAGGCGATTTGGTCAGTGTTACCGTATATGACACAAGATTCTTGGCTTTCATGATTGATGTGAATTCACATGGGACAAACAGTAAGGTTCACTGACCGCTTTCATCAGCGGTCTCATAGATGAGCGGTTTCTATAGACGAGTAGGAGGGTTAACGAATAGCCATGAATGCTAAACTTTTCTTTCTAATTGGGCTGTACTGACAATGACTATCTTGCTTTCCCATTTCTTTCCAAGCAAAAGGTTTTCAAGTTTCCTCTCCTGTCATTTCCCTGTTTTAATACTTGCTTGACTAGGTTGCCATACTGTTCCTTTAGCTTTTTCCTGCATTAGCTTGAATCCCTCCCAAGCTTCAGATTCCTACATTTATCTTGGCAGATTACGATTTCTTTTCTTTTTTTTTTTCAACTTGAAATGTTTTGTTACTATTAATTCCTGTGAAAATTCACATCCCCAATACAAAAAATCTCTTCAGAGCTGAGTTGTATGCGGATATTTCTTGGCTACTGGTTATACAGTGAAGTCAATGAATTGTTTACAAAGTATCAGGGTTGCTATTATCCAGCAAAGTATTGTTCTTGCAGTCTTTTTAAAATGTTAACTTTTTCTGGTCTATTATAACCAAGGCTGTATTTTTGAATTAAACAGAACAAAGCTTCTGTATAAGCTACTCCATATACACCTTTGTTTTATTTTTATTTTTTTATTACAACATTTATAAAATTAATATTTTTATTATTTTAATTATTCTAACTTTGTACTACTTTTTTTTATTAATATTTTTAATTTATTATGTTTCAGAAAATTACAGTTTTTAATGGAGTAGTGAAATTTGTTTATTTAATAATATAGGGCAATGTGAAAATCACATACATCAATTAGATATATAATATTTTGATTTGCTTTAAGTAATATGCCCATACGCTAAATCCAGCAATTATAAGGTAAAATGACGTCCAAAGGTTTTATGCGCTTATTATGAATGATTTTATTGAAAGCTAATTATGGGTAAGTACAAAGCCTAAGGAGCCGTGCAGCAGAATAAGATTGCTTTGTACAAAATGTCACTTTTGTAAATCAAATTGGGCATCTCCTTCCAAATCTCGACCCCTTCGGCAATAAGCACAGCCCTGGCTGTCTGACCTGGGGTTTATTGGCTGTCTGATGGGTCTCTATTCTAGTATTTCTCTTTCCAATACTGGACCACAAACCATCCAGGCAAGGACACCTTTGCCACTTCTTTTTTTGCTTGTTCTTACATTCTTCCATTTGTTAAACTTGCATCATGTGCTCTGATGATCAGTAGTGTGTGTCCCATTTGAGCTCTGCTTTTTCTTAGCTTTTCCTCTCTCTTTCTTCTGATTTCTTTGTCTGTTCTTCTTCCATCTTTTTTTTTTATTTCTTTCTTTATCTGGCTCAGTTCAGGTGGATACGGTTCTATAAAACATAAGGAAGCAGAGCTTGTGGAAGTCCCACCTGCTGATCATCTGCGCAGAGTCATGCAAATTGTCCTGTGCTCTCCATGCTTCTGTTTCCCAAGTGTCTTAGGGTGTGTCTCAATCCGTTCCCTAGATCAGTACACTGCCCAAACATTCCTAGGCCTGTCTAATGATCATAATCGCTCCAGTACACTGAAATGTTCGCTCTTTTTAGAAATTTCCAGAATGCATCATAAAAAATCAGTCAGAATCAGCTGATTCTAGAAATGTTGTCATGTGTTACCAGAAGAACATAGGCCATTGCATGTTATATAGCCGTGTTGTTGTCACCAGTTGAGTCATTAGTCCCAATTGTTAGAGGGACTAATGACATTTCGTCTTCACAATATACTGTATTCTGACACCTTTCTATCAGAACCAGCATTTACTTCTTGAGCAATTTGAACTACAGTAGCTCGTCTGTTTGATCGGACCACACATTCCTGTTTTAGGGAACTAGGGAGCGAAATGAGACGCAGCCTCTGTTAGAACTCACCTAGCAGGTCCACAGTAGCAGGATTGCTGTAGGGCTTTGCATACACTAGTAAATCCCTTTTCAATTGAAGTACTCTGTTTGACAACAAAGATCAAATGTAAGCAGCAGATGGATTTAGATTTTTTTGTGTGTTTACGATTACATCTGTATAGGGTTGGATTATTGATCTGTTAAATAAACATTTGTACGGAATCCAATGAGGTGCAGTGATTTCTTTAGTCTGTTTTCTTAAGGAAAGCATAGTTTATTTTTGATCGCTTTCTCCTTATAAAAAATAACACAGACCAATTAGTTCTATTTAAACTGAAGTGTGTAATAAAAAAAAATTCTGTGTTAAAATACTGGGTCCTATTTTATATTAAGTGTCTTTAACTACTGTACTAACATTTAAATTAATAATTTGATGCCTGCTTTGATGCATACTTATTCTGTACATGCATGTTTTTACATTGTACTTAAAATAATGTATTTAAAAAAAAAACCCTGCATGTAATTACACCGTTGAGCCTTCCTTTACACCTTAATCCGCCCTTAAACCTACCCATACCACCACACCTGTCCCTAAACGTATCCGTATCCAACCTTAATAGCAGCAAAAAGTGTTTTGCATGGACACATTAAGTACGTTGTAACATATACAAATACCTAACATACACTCACCTAAAGGATTATTAGGAACACCATACTAATATTGTGTTTGACCCCCTTTCACCTTCAGAACTGCCTTAATTCTACGTGGCATTGATTCAACAAGGTGCTGAAAGCATTTTTTAGAAATGTTGGCCCATATTGATAGGATAGCATCTTGCAGTTGATGGAAATTTGTGGGATGCACATCCAGGGCATGAAGCTCCCGTTCCACCACATCCCAAAGATGCTCTATTGGGTTGAGATCTGGTGACTGTGGGGGCCATTTTAGTACAGTGAACTCATTGTCATGTTCAAGAAACCAATTTGAAATGATTCGAGCTTTGTGACATGATGCATTATCCTGCTGGAAGTAGCCATCAGAGGATGGGTACATGGTGGTCATAAAGGGATGGACATGGTCAGAAACAATGCTCAGGTAGGTCGTGGCATTTAAACGATGCCCAATTGGCACTAAGGGGCCTAAAGTGTGCCAAGAAAACATCCCCCACACCATTACACCACCACCACCAGCCTGCACAGTGGTAACAAGGCATGATGGATCCATGTTCTCATTCTGTTAACGCCAAATTCTGACTCTACCATCTGAATGTCTCAACAGAAATCGAGACTCATCAGACCAGGCAACATTTTTCCAGTCTTCAACTGTCCAATTTTGGTGAGCTTCTGCAAATTGTAGCCTCTTTTTCCTATTTGTAGTGGAGATGAGGAGTACCCGGTGGGGTCTTCTGCTTTTGTAGCCCATCCCCCTCAAGGTTGTGCGTGTTGTGGCTTCACAAATGCTTTGCTGCATACCTCGGTTGTAACGAGTGGTTATTTCAGTCAAATTTGTTCTTCTATCAGCTTGAATCAGTCGGCCCATTCTCCTCTGACCTCTAGCATCAACAAGGCATTTTCGCCCACAGGACTGCCGCATACTGGATGTTTTTCCCTTTTCACACCATTCTTTGTAAACCCTAGAAATGGTTGTGCGTGAAAATCCCAGTAACTGAGCAGATTGTGAAATAATCAGACCGGCCCGTCTGGCACCAACAACCATGCCACGCTCAAAATTGCTTAAATCACCTTTCTTTCCCATTCTGACATTCAGTTTGGAGTTCAGGAGATTGTCTTGACCAGGACCACACCCCTAAATGCATTGAAGCAACTGCCATGTGATTGGTTGATTTAGATAATTGCATTAATGAGAAATTGAACAGGTGTTCCTAATAATCCTTTAGGTGAGTGTATTTTTTTGAGGTAAAGTACATAGTAGTTAAAGACACCTAATATAATCTCATTTACAAAATACTGTCTCATATTTCACTTTAGTATGCAGAGACAGCTGTACAGTAAGACATTCAAAGGCTGATTCCTCTGAAAAGTGTGATCACTGTCTCTATGGTGGCAACATTGGTCTAGTCAGTGGTGCGAGTTTTGGGCAGGACTACCCATTTCAATCATTAGGCCAGTCCTACATGACACAGTTTACACTTTGTAGTCCTTTGAAAAAGAGTAGCGGTTAAGGTTGACGCACACTAATCTTCTTCTATAGTTAAACTAAAAACTTTGCAGGGATTGCTCTGTAAATTATATTGAGAATATAACTAATGCATATATTTTATTTTAAATACTGTAGTCTGCCAGATATAGCCTACATTTTGAAATAATAAACGAGGCTCAAACATCCATTTCATAAGCATGTGTGTTTATTTCAGCACTTCCGTCTGTGAAACAACACACCACAGCCTGTAAAACATTTAAACGATTATCAGTAAATAATGGTAACCTAAAGAATATAAGAATATTAAATATTAGTAAAAAAAAACAAAAAATCTAATTTCCCCTCAAATATGCGTCATATACCGCTCTGTGCGAGATGAAACACGAGCTGTAGACACCTTCTCAAATATCTTCGTCTTCATGTGTTCTCCTGATGTTGCAAAGCAACACTTGTTGTAAAAGTTCTGAAGAGAGAATTTTATCTTCCACAGGGTCAAGACATTTAAGCTATGTTTGATTATTCACTGCCAGAGAAAACGAAAGTAAAATGGCCTGTGTGTGTGAAATGTGCCATTCAAATAAACTTGACGCGCCTTACCAAGTCTAATAACAAGCACAAACTGTGTTAAATAAAATTAAGTAAAAAGGTAGCCTACTCATCCTACAGTGTTTTTCTACTTTCCCACAGTAAAGGACGTGAATGGGTATAATAGACTTAATTATAAACAAACGAAAGAAGAAAGGAAGAAACGTTTATAATTCCCTTTGAAAATGGGTGTGACGCGAGTGAAGATTTGAGAAAAGAAACGAGATGTCCATGTGGGATAAAATGGACTAACGTTAGGCCTATTGTTAAAATTCACGGAAGTCGCAAAACTTCCGAATAAAGAATAAAAAAGCTGGCAAATCTTAAATTGGGCTCAGCCTACCTCTTCCATTCGGCATGAATCCATTCATGGCTGCAAATTTATTTCCTTTGTAAACAAAGCTTTGTGCTTCACTCGGTATTATTCACGTAAAACAGCATTAACATACAAAACACTGGGTTAGTAACAAAATTATAGTTTTGAAGTAGAAAATAGCATTTATGTAAAGAGATTTATTAAAATAAAAAGCGCACAACTCTTCTTAAGTGGAAGGAAGCTACTTTTTTCCCTCATGTGCAACCTAGCGCGGATGAGTCATTATTTGGGTTAGTAAAATAACGAAATTATATATAGTTTTGAAGTAGAAAATAGTATTTATGTAAAGAGATCGTAAAATACAGATATAGTAAATTATATATTTTGTATTAATAAAAAAAAAAAACGACAATATCATCGTCCATCACAATGTTTTACTGTAAACATCGTCAGCTGCCAATTTAGGAGACATCGCCCAACCCTAGTAGTGGTGTAACTCTGGCA
Source organism: Romanogobio albipinnatus (assembly GCA_023566225.1). Taxonomy (NCBI): domain Eukaryota; kingdom Metazoa; phylum Chordata; class Actinopteri; order Cypriniformes; family Gobionidae; genus Romanogobio; species Romanogobio albipinnatus. The sequence continues at coordinate 23,584,544 of CM042260.1, read as the reverse complement.
TCCTGGCCAAGTTTGCCCATTGGCCTCTGTCTATCATCATGGCCTCCAAATCATCCCCCATATATACACTGTCTCCTCTCCACCAATAAGCTGGTGTGTGGTGTAATGTGTGGCACATTAGTGGTGGTTGAGGAGATTCCCCCCTTCCACATGTAAAGCGCTTTGAGTGCAGAGAAAAGCGCTGTATAAATGTAATTTATTATTATTATTATTGTAGTACTGCTAGGGTGTGAAGTCTGTACCAATTGTCTTGAACCACGGGCAGACCATTCTGCAACCTAACCAGTCCAACAAATGGGACTCCCTGTGGTCATGTAAACTTTATGGACACATGCAATAAACTGCATTTCAAATGTGCTATTTGGGACAGGACCACATTTTTTGCAATTCTATTTGATGAAGCTAGTGCAACAGGAATTACACACTTCAGATGTAAAAGTCAAATGGAATTAGGAGATTTGCGAATATAATTAAAAAAAATTTTTTTTTAAGGCCCTATTTACAGCTGGTTTTAAGATGCATTTTGGTCGATAGGATGTAGATGAGGGAGACCCTTTTCCGTTTAAACCTGATGTTTTAATTTGTTTCTTTTGTCCACTTTCAACCACTTCTGTCCTGATTTCGATGGGAGGATCAATGGGCGAGTACGGGCTTTTTGAGATCTTTCGATCTAATGGACGTAATGAAGTCGCACAATTTACATATGAACATGACTGGAGACGACAAAATAACATACGGAGAGCAGCAACTTTCGTTTCTGCTTTAATAGCCACAAGACCACGGCGAACGCTGTGAGTGTGTGTTAGAAATTGGGAATGGTGAAGGAAAATTGTACTTGGTACGTTTTTTTTGTCTTCAGACCAAACTTGGGTCTTCTCCTGACAGTTAAAATCCCATCTGGCTAGCATGCTTCCGAAAATTTTTGTGTCTAGGCGGTCTTTTGTTTACAGTACAAAAGCAGTCCGGTCAAATGCGTTTTCAACTACCTCTGGACGTGGTCGAAAGTGGACAAGCTCAAAACGTTTTAGACCCCGTTTACACCTGTATTTTGCGTCATCCACTCGTGATCTGATCGACCAAAACGCATCTTAATAACAGGTGTAAACAGGGCCATAGACTTTGCTTTGCTCTAAATCCCCGGTCAGACAGCAGCTAGTGAATTCTCCAACAAAATAAAACCGAAGGGAAATAAATAAATGTGTAAATATTTATTTGTTATCTGGCATCTCCTTCAGCAACCTCTGCTGCATGTGTTCATTAGATCCATAGTGTGCATGTCCCTGTTTTGGTTCTGCCTCAGCTTCTTACAAAAGTTGTCGTTTTTTCTTTTCTTTTTTTTCTTTTGTTTTTTCATGGCCATCCTTTGTTCTTTTTTCCCCTTTTTGTTTTGTTTCTTTGTTCCCTTCTCTTGGTTGGATGCCTGTTTGTGTGTGACCCACTTCCCCCTGGTCCAGTTCTGGAGTTTGAACTGCGGAAAGCCAAGGAGACCATTCAGGCTCTTCGTGCCAACTTGACTCAGGCTGCAGGTGGCGTACTTTCAACTTTTACACACTTCAGTCCTTTCTGCTATAGGAGCTGCTCTCTTTCCTAAAGGCAGTTTGTAATGTCCACCATAAATAAAATTCCAGCTCACTCGTTTCTCGTTCTGTCTGTTTCTTTCTTCTCTGTAGAATGTGAGATTCCCTCTCAAGAGAGAAAAAACTACAAATCCAGTTCTGAAATTCAGGTTACCTTCATTTTCCTTTTGTTATGATGGTATTATAACCCTAAACATATTACATTTCTCATTTATAAATTAATTGTTCGTTATGAACAACTAGTTTGAATCACACTGGAGTAACTTTTTTTTTTTTCAATTACCTTTTCCAGGAACCTATTCGCCCTCTTGAAAAGAGAGCCTTAAATTTTTTAGTTAATGAATATTTATTGAAAAATGAATACAAGTTAACGTCCATCACATTCTCAGATGAAAATGATGATCAGGTAAGCCTTTAATCGTCCTTTTGATACATTCATTTTTATAGGATTATTTATTTTACTATTTTTACTCTTCCTGTTATTCCATTTCTGCAGGATTTTGAGTTGTGGGATGATGTGGGTCTAAACATTCCGAAACCTCCAGACCTGCTGCATGTCTACAGGAACTGTGGGAACAGCCTGTCGTTGCACCGGGATACCTTGGATGTTGCGGTCAGTGTGGACCCAAGTGACTTGCCTGGAGACTATTTTACCCAGGAACCTGTGCAGCAAACTGAGGCCATCCAGGTATTTACGTATTGTATAGAAAGAAATGTTGGTATTGCAGTCAATTTCCAATTAAGGAGCAGATTCTGGTTAAGCCTTTATCCTGAAATAAACTTCTGATTAATGGCATATACTAGCTATCTTAGTCAGATTTCTAGAAACTGGGCCCAGTTGTCCAAAGTATTTTGGCTATTGGTTTGGATCAAGTCTTGGAAATGGTTTGTTCAAAAGAGAAGAAAAGGATTCTGAAATAGAATGGATTACGTGGAAATAATCCTTTCTTTTTGATCTACATCAAACCTTCAGTATGTGTTGTTCACAACACTTTTAAGAAGGATTGGGATGACTTTGAGTTATCCTGATCCCAGCAGAAGGGTGGATTAAGTTTTCGGGAACAGTATGTAATGAAACTTTAAAATTGGTCAAATAATACAATGTTTGAATCATGTAGTATACTTATTTTATGCACTTAATTTTTGTTTATCTGTTACAGTGAAAAGTAGATAAAGTAGGCCTACTCATTAGGCTACCTATTAAGTAAAAGATGTCTCCATAAACAATGACCCAAACATCTGTCAATATCAAACAAAATTAATATATTTAACTTCAACAGTTGTTAACAATGTATCTTAATTACAATGACACAATAATCAGAGATAAATCAGTCCAAAGTAGTTTCTAAATATTGCATCCATTTGATATATGTTTGTTTTTATTTATTTGTTGAGGGTCAGGGCCTGGTATGAAAGCCCTTTAAGACAACCCTAAGTTATAAGGTTAAGGGAACCCTTAGTAAAAAAAAAGGGTCCACTTAAGGAACTTTAAGGTTGTCAGTATTTTCCCTTAAATGCTTAGAGATCCCTCAAGTAACCATTTAGCCCTAAAAAATTAAGTGATTTAAAACAGGTCCCTTAAGTCGTCTGCTGAACTCAAATTGATGATTTTATGTTAATTAAGGAGGAAGTATCGATGTGCAGTTTTAGTGATCAAAATGAGCCTGACTGACACTGGTAGGTCACATGATCATGACAACATGGCGTTTGTACTATGTCCGGATTACATTCACTACATTCATTCATACTATATAGAACGTACTTTTTTAGCGGTCGCGAAGTTCGTTCAAATTCAAATGTAGTACCTACTCACATAGTACGCGATTTCGGACGCAGCGCATGTCTAGGACACCGAATGCGTCATTCTATACTGTCGTGACATAAGTTGATGCGGGAGTACAATACAATAACAACAGGTTGGACAAACATAATGTAATTTAATGAAAATGTGTGGCATGACAAGATTTTGAGCATTCTCTGGTGTCGTAGCTGGAATTATAGAAACAATGTGCTCGAAATTTAGGATGCTCTGTGTCATCTGTCCGACCGTGTTCTATCATGTTTCTTTAGGGGTCTGACTGTTTAAAATAATTTGAAAAAGAATGGTGATGTTTGGATCATTTTATTATTCAAATAAAAACACTTAAAGTGACCCTACACCGACTATTCTCTTGTTGTTGTTCTAGCAGCCTACATTGGGATTTGTGATCCCATTTGGAGCACTGGTAATACAGATTTGGTCATCTGATAAAGTGTTTATCTGAATCAGACCAATCCAATTTTGCTTTGAAAAACTAGCACTAAAGTAAGACTAATTACCTGATCCTGAATGGCAAAACCTGGTAAACTTGTTGAACTACCGGGCCCTGGTGTATTGGCTTAATCTGGATTAGAATGATCAGGTTACATTTACATGACACTTACATAACCAGAATAAAACCAAATCCCAGTAAACCCATGTTAAATGTCTATTGAATTTGTGATTAAACATGCAGCTCTTTTGTCTGAAATATGATTTAAAATAGTATTGGTTTTCTTTGGTGTAAAATATGCCAACTTCTAAGTCTATTTTCGTTGTCATCCGCAGCAGGAAGTGGTTCAGGAGCTGGAATATCAGATCAACCTGCTGAACAGTGAGAAACAGAGTCTGGCTGAACAGATTAAGAAGCTCCAGAGGTAAGTGTCATTGCCTGCTGCCTGAGGGCCCAATTCAATCAGAACTGTCTGAAACCTGCCGCATGAGCCCATGTAATGAGCTCAGAGCAGCAACCTGTGATTATAGCCATAATTATTACCTGCTCTCAGCACAGGGTCATATCTCGTCAGCTGATGTTTGTACAAATCATATTTCTTTGTGGAAAATATTAAGATGTGGTTTTCATGATTGATTTTCATGGCAATCAGTTACCCTGTTAAACTAGCTCATCCCATTAACCATATAAATATTTACATTTACATTTATGCATTTAGCAGACGCTTTTATCCAAAGCGACTTACAACTTGGGGGTACATGAAGCGATAGGTCATGAAGAGTCGAGAAGCTCAATAAGAGCCTGAAATCCTGAGACCGTGTACATTGCTCAGTGTAGCACAGGCTAGAGTAGGGAGGGAAGAAGGAAGATAAAGAGGAAAGAAAAGGTTTTTGTTTTTTTTAATAATTTTAAGTGCTCACGGAAGAGCTGAGTTTTAAGTTGACTTTTGAATGATGTCAATGATTCTGCGTTTCGGATGATGTTGGGAAGATCAACCACCAGCTGGGAACGTTGAATGAAAATGTTCTGGAAAGGGATTTTTTTTTTCTCTGTGATGGTACCACAAGCCGTCGTTCCTTTGCTGAGTGAAGGCTTCTGGTGGGGGTGTGGATTTGTAGAATGGAGTAAAAGTAAGCAGGAGCTGAGCGCGTGGTGGCTCTGTATGCAAGCGTCAGCGCCTTAAACTTGATGCGAGCAGCGAGTGGTAGCCAGTGCAGGGAGATGAAGAGAGGTGTGACGTGGGTCCTTTTGGGCTCGTTGAAGACAACGAGCATGCTGCATTCTGGATCATTCGACGTAAAATCAGAATAATCATTCTCGTGATATGATGCTGCCATTTTTGTAAACTTGCATGAACCCATCTAAACTTATTTTTTTTCGGTCTATGAAAAGTCTTAAAATGTCTTAAATAATTTTGGTCACATTACCGGGAAAATTTCTCCAGTCTGACAGACATTTAGCTGACCAGCCTCCCAACTAGTTTAGATCATAGACCGTAAAAAAATAAGTTTAGATGGGTTCATGCAAGTTTACAAAAATGGCAGCATCATATCACGAGAATGATTATTCTGATTTTATCACATTCAGCGATAGATAATGGATAGTGTATTTCTGGTATCAGTGTCACGCTGTTGGTGAGGCTCGCGCTTGCCTGACTGTTTGTGAGAAACTTTAATGGAGAAATTAAATGAGCGTAATGGCAAAAGTAAAGAAATTCACTGAAGAAACATAATGAGGTAAAATTTCAACATGTTTAGTTTATTTCTAATATAGGCCTATAGTTAAATAATATACCATGACAAGGGAGATTTTTGCTGAGTATTTTCACAAGTGCAATGCTCCCGCAGCGCTTTAGTGTGTGTGTGTGTGTTTATTCTGGCGTGTTGTAGTTCTTTCCAACTATAGTTCGCTGAATTTCAACTATAAATGAGACCGACATGCATCTTATATGGCAGCCAAGCAGCTTTCATGTTATTGGCGCAAGTCTCTTTCAGATTGTACCACAGACACATAAAATGGATTTTATTCTTCAGCTAATAGTTCTCCAGTTCTTCCCATTCCAGTTCCAGTTAGCCTATCCTATATCCATTCCTGCCTGTGTCGTTAATGTTAAGCAAACAAACAACAACAGGGGAAACTTTAAGCACTGTTTGTATCTGTATATTTAAAATTTGTCATTGTTTATGTTTAATATATTATAATTATTTTATTACTGACCAATGACCATTTACTTGATTACTTAATTACTTGAGAACGTTTTACCTATATTAAGTCATTTCTTATTGCTGTGTTTTTTTTGGGTCATATTTCCCACCCTAAGTGATCATGTTATTAAAGCTAGATAGCACACCACTGGACCAGCCTTTTTTGTAATCCCAAACAAGATTCATACATTTTGTTTGTTTTATTGTCATGTATGACTATTTTCCATCTAACATAATGACATAGTTCATGTGGCATCCTAATTATGAAAAAGAAAAAAAAAACATGCAAGTTTTTCGCAAATTTCTGGACATGACCACAACAAAATCAGTCATTTTGATCTCACAAAACATTATATTATATTAGATTAATTATATAGTGAAATTCTGGTGAGCTTGAGCTATGAGGAAGTGCAAGTTTATTAATACTTTGTTCAATTTGAATAAATTAATCTGCTTTGCAAGTAATTTTGTGATTCTGCATTTCCTTTCCAAGAAAAACAAAATATCACAGTTAGTAATGTTGTGCCGCTTAATATTTTGGTAACACCTTATAATAAGGTTCATTAGTTAACATTAGTTAACTACATTAGTTAATGAACTGCACATTTAACGCATTTATTTATCTTTTTTAATGTTAATTTCAACATTTACTAATGCATTATTAAAATATTGTTAACATTAGTTAATGAACTGTGAACTAACATGAACAAACCATGAACAGCTGGATTTTTATTAACTAACGTTAACAAAGATGAACTAATGCTGAACAGTGGTGTTGTTCATGTTAACTAATGCATTAACTAATGTTAACTAATACAACCTTATTGTAAAGTGTTACCAATATTTATGTGGAAACTGATACATTTTTTTTTAAATTCTTTGATGAATAGAAAGTTTAAAAACATTTATTTGAAATAAAATTGTATTGTATTATAAATGTCTTTTACTATGCCTATTGATCAATTTAATGCATTCTTGCTGAATAAAAGAAAACAATTCTTTCAAAGGAAAAACATTTACTTATCCAAATTTAATTTAATATACAATTAAATATAAAAAAATAAAGGTCCAGTATTCCAATGTCCTGCTTTCAAGCACTGTAGAAACTAGCCTCAGGCTCAATGGACTCTCATCATCATGACCTTTGGGTTTCTGGCATTTTTCAGCATGGCATTTACGTTTCCTAGCAAGAGATGAGCTTTACACATCTCTTCTAACTAGATATGCCTCCACTTCATATTTTGTCTTCTCTGTCTCTCACTCTCCTGTCCTGTCTGTTTGCCTCAGCACTGTATTCACTCCTATATTTTAGTACATTTTACATACGTTTTGCACATTGTTATCTCTAATAAATACATTTGTGTGTGTGTGTGTGTGTGTGTGTGTGTGTGTGTGTGTGTGTGTGTGTGTAGTGATATACAGACGCTTCGAAGGAACGTTTCATCAGAAACCACAACTGTAATGAAGTCCACTCCATCTAATCAAGACCATCTATGTGATAAACCCGCCCTAGACAATGGACAGTATTTGGACATACGAGGGGTCACAGAAACAGACAGCCCCCCGGATGCCAATGCTACAAAGGCCTCAACCACTACAACTACTACTACTGACTGCACTGAAAGCACCACTACTGCAACACAACCTCACAGCAAACTAAAATCTCAGAGTCAACAGGGTAAAACTGCTGTGCGATTTGACCGGCCCAACAGGTGAGACCTGCACTTCCTTGTGGACTGCCCTATGACTGTTAAAAAGGAGTTAATGAGATGCACAAGAGCAAATAGAGAGAGTACTCAAACAAGTTACAAACATTTTTTTTATTTAAAGTGAGATCTGTTACAAAACCTAGTGAGCTTCCTACCTACAGTAGGACACATATTTGGCATCATACACTGCCGTTTTTGATCGGTAAGATTTTAAATGTTTTTGAAAGAAGTCTCTTATGCTCACCAAGGCTGCATTTATTTTATTCAAAATACACACAAAAAACAGGCATATTGTGAAATATTATTAAAATGTAAAATGACTGTTTTCTATTTGAATATATTTTAAAATGTATTTGTGCTACAAAGCTGAATTTTCAGCATCACTACTCCAGTATTTAGTGTCACATGATCCTTCAGAAATCATTCTAATATGATGATTTGATCCTCAAGAAACATTTACGATTATTATATTGAATAGAGTTAAAAAGAAAAGCATTTATTTTAAATATTATCTTTACTGTCACTTTTGATCAATTTAATGCATCCTTGATGAAAAAATGTATTAGTTCTTTCCCCCCAAAAAAAGAGTCAGAGTAACTTATTTAGTTTGGATGCTGTCTTAGTAGGTAGCTTTTGTCATTGTAGACAGTATAGTACTATAGTACTGGCTCATTGTGTAGTAGCTTACTAGGTTTTGGAACTAGGCCGTTATGACCACTAGATGGCAGCACTGCATTGAGCACCGTCGCAGTCCTCACCCGGCTCGTACTGCAGTGCTGACTGGCACCATATATTCCATTCATCATCATTTTGCACATCTGCTCCGAATGGACTTTTACCCCACGAGGCTGATTCAGACATATTATGCTCTCCTTGTTTTGACTGTTCCTATATCAGCGTTTTGCTCTGTTCTGTGGAAAGCTATGCTAATATGTGGAGTTATTGGTAACCGGAGGTGGAGGTGGCTTGTTAAATCATGTTTTGTTTGCTTGTGCAGAAAGCTGTCTCTGGCCTTCCACCAAGCACTTTTGTCCTTCTGTCGAATGTCTGCTGACAGTAGGCTGGGCTCAGAGGTGAGTGGGATCGGGTAGCATACAGGACAGGTACAAATGCACAAGCACATTTAGAGACGCTTAAAGGTGTAGTTCACCTAAAAATTATAAGTTTGTCATTATTAACTCATGTTGTTTCAAACCAGTATGACTTTTTCTTTCTTCAGTTGAATATTTGAATTGACTGCACTTTTCAGTGCCGTTACAGTGAATAGGGCCTGCAGCATTTAACCTTAAAGGATAGAAAGGAACCCTAGATCAGTGGTTCCCAACCATGTTCCTGGAGGCCCTCCAACAGTGCACATTTTGCATGTCTCCTTTGTCTGACACACCCACATCAGGTTTTGGAGGCACTACTAATGTGCTGATATCAGACCTGGATCAGGTGTGTCTGATTGAGGAGACATGCAAAAAATGCACTGTTGGTGGGCCTCCAGGAACGTGGTTGGGAACCACTTCCCTAGATGTATCATTAAAAAGTTCTATATGATCCTAATGCTGCCTTCACGTGCTCTCGGAATTATCATAAATACGAGTTTCCTAGGTGTAAATTGCACATGAACGCCCTTACATTTTGAAACTTGAATGCAATGAGCTCGTAATCACGACTTCAGAAGTCGGAATGATCAAATTTCCGATAGCACGTGAAGGCAGCATAATTCCTAATTCCTCTAAAGCCATATAATAGCAGTGTGTGATGAACAGACCAAATATTAATAGTTGTTCAGTGAAAAAAATGACCAGCCATAAATATTTTTTACCAGCCATAAAACATTTTTGGCAGTAATGACACCAATTTTGATACCACAGTTAAGTAGCCTAACTTATAAAAATGTAAAATATTATTAAAGACAAGTAAACAGTCAGTTATAAAATAAAAACAAATAAACAAATTACAAGCAAAAGCACAAATGAATACAATATAACAAAGATACAAATTAAATAATCAGTGTTTATCAGGTAGGTCTGACAGTAGTTTTCAGGTATAGAAATTTAATAAAGTAAGCAAGTTTTGCATCTTGTGCTTGAATATTTGAATTGTCAAGGCTTAAACTTTCGTGACGATGCAGTGCTGGCCTGTCAACTGTCCCGAGGGTGTTCACGTTTATCCATTATTGCATGCCAACTGGCAAGTGACACCGTTTTATCTACTCGCCAACGGTGATTTTTTTTTTGCCGCTTTAAAATCCCTGATATTTGCCCATGAGTTTGTGAACAAGTAATTCTTTCAATTTTCACAAGTCATCATCTTTTCAATATTTTAATTGAATCAGCTCACAAAACCAAGTCTGAATGGTTTGTTTTTCAGGTAGGTCTCACAGTAGCTTTCAAGTACAGAAGTTGAATAAAGTAAGCAAATGTAAAATAACACTTGCATAGTCTTCACTGTATAAATGAAACATCCTTATTAATGAATCCTTATTAAAGTTACAAAAGTCATTCAGTCAGGAGCAGTGAGTGAATTTTTTTTCTTTTTTTCTTTTCTTTGCCCTTTGTTGTTTGATTAAAAACACAGACTAATGGTGCTCCGACCAGGACTTTTGGAGCTGATCACCGATCGCGATCACAGGAAGTAGTATCTGCTGATACGTTCACTGATACCGATCTATTTGAAGCCTTCTTATCATGTAGAATTATTTGTAGGGGTGTTTCAATCAGGATTTTTACAGTCATTTTATTTTATTTTTGAAAATGGGGGAACCCCCCCCCCCCCCCCCCCCCCCTTAGTTGACTCTAGTGAAGGGCCATAAATGTTTGATCATGCAGTGCATTTTTGTTTTACAACGGGGCAATTGTTGCACAATACAGCACAAGCCTGATTTTAAACTGACTTTAAAACAAAAAGACAAGTAAACAGTAATAAGAGTTCAAAATAAGAAATAAAAATATTAGGTACCCCAGTTTTTTTCTTTTCTTTTTTCAGATAGGTCTAACAGTAGGCTAGTATTGAGGTAAGAAATACTAAAGACATTTAATAAGGGATCAAATGTAAAATAATATTGGATGGTCTTTCTTGAATAAATTAAATCATATTAATCCTACAATTAAGGTTACAAAAGTTAGTCATTCGAGAGCAGTGAGTGTCATTTAAGGCTAATCGAACAACAAAAGACAAAGAAAAAAAGTGAAAGCAGTCGAATAATCCTGCTGCTCTCTGATTTAACACCGAATGCATGGATACTGTTAAATGCAGTTACACAAATATTAACGTTCACTCACGATTATGTTTACCCATACTCATCAAGACAGTAATTTTGTAATTACATTTGTGTGTATTTGACAATTTCAGCGCAATTTTGTACTCGCAAGTTTTTTGTGAGTTGGCTTGTGTGTGTGCGCGCTTTGAGTGTACATGAGCTCACGGCCTCTTGGAGAGTGTGCGAGTGCTGAGTGTTTTGAACAAGACATGCAAATTATAAACAAAAATTACGCAGCACCTGAAAATCCCCAGCACGCTCCCTGTGCAAGCAGGTTGTCACGTTGGTTATGTTGACGGAAGTTTGCCTATTTTCAGGCGCTGTGTAATATTGCGCCTGCTGCACCCATGGTACGGCAGCAAAGTTCCTTGATCATTACGCAGGAATGAGAATATAGTTCCTAGCCATAGCGGCCTAGAAACGGCAACTTTTCATTTTCCGTCGCTCTTAGTACACGATGTAACAACAGGAGTGTCAAGTTTTAAATAGGAAAAAAATCTAAACTCTTTGGTCATTTTTGAGCAAGATGCTAACGGTCTAATCAGATTCAATGACCTATGCTAAGCTTTGCTAAAAGTGCTACCGCCAGACCCAGAGATTGGCTGAATGGATTCGAAAACGGTAAAACTCAACTGTTTAACTCTAGGGGAGTTGGAAAATGAGCCTATTTTCAAAAATAGTGGCGTGTTAATTTAAGAGTGAATGCACTCATCTAATGGCTCGTTTCCACCGAGCGGTAGGGTTCAGTACGATTTGGGGTGCTAAACCCTGATATGGCTTGTTTCCACTGCAAACAGCACCCTTACTTGATAGGCGTGGTGTATCGATCAACGTATTCTTGCTCAAAGAAGAAAGCGACACAGTAAACAACAATGGAGGACATACAGCAGATCTAGTTCTTGCTTCTCGGTATGTGGCTGTAGTCACAAGAAGAAGACACGCTTTGTTTGAGCCAAGGCTGCAGTCTGCAATGAAAAACGCGGCAAAAAAAATGTGCGCAAGTGACAATTCTCTGTCAACCAATCAAAGTTCTGCAGTGAGTATAGCTCCACCCGTTAGTGCCGGACTACTGTGCTAGGTACCCCAATGAAAGGGTGTCAAAAAAGTGGTACGGTTCGGTATTAGGGTACCGTTCACAACTTCTGACAATGGGAAAAACGTACATACTGTACCGAATTGTAATGAACCTATCCAGTTGGTGGAAACGAGGCATAATATACTGATACTGTACACATGCGTTTACTTTCTCAACTGTTTATGTTCACTTAAGACATAACCGACTATGTTTACTAGGATACTTACTTTTTTATTCTTTTTTTTTTTAAACACTATTTTGTATGAATTTGTCAAGTGCCAGAAGAGAGGTCAATTTAGTATTTGCACACTGTCTGAGACAGGGCTTTCTGGGCATGTGCTTCAGATCTGTGCGCACACAAAACTATTACGAATTGAGCTCCTTTTTGCGTCTTCTTGCGCTTGAATATTTAAATTGTCAAGGCTTAAAATTTTGTGACGATGCATTGCTGGCCTGTCAACTGTCCCGAGCGTCGTTCACATATGTTCACGTTCATGCATTGTTATTGTATGCCAGCTGGCGAGTGACACGGTTTCATATACTCACCAACGCAGAATTTTTTGGCACTTGACGAGTGTTAATTTTAGACCCTGAAGTTGAAGACATAAATTTCTAAAAACTAAAACTGAAAGAAAATGAAATAAAAGCTAAATATAAGAAAACAGCAAAAGCACATAACAGAATCAGAATTACTAAAACTTTAAGCATTAAAGTGAAAACTAAAAATATTATTAAATACTATTATAGTATACAAGTAATACAAAAATGACTGATTTGGTTGCCAAGTCACTGACACAATGGTCCGGATGCAGTGATGAACAGCTCACGTGACAAAGATTGTCAATGAATAATGTTTGAAATGTCGGTCTGTTCATGAGACCAAAAGTCATGTGCACCAATTAATTTTCTAGTGCTTTTATTTTGTTAAAGTCATACTGATTTGAATAAAGTGAGGGGTAAGGAAATTAAGACAATGGACAATTTTAAGTGAACTCGTCCTTTTAAACTATTATGACCAGTCATTAGCACAGAAAGTACACTGGGAGCAGTTCAGTTATCTTGGCTTTCAAAATCACCAGGAATGCATTAATAGGCACATTTAAGAGGTCACCGAGTACACGGTGTCTTCTATGTCCAGAATACAAAAGCAGAAAAGGTTCTCTGGTTGCAGCTAAGCAGTAATTTTAAGGCACGTGTGATTATATGAAATGCCTGACATGTTTCCCTCTGCTGGTCTTTATATGGCGACATTCTTGCGTCTAATTCCCATGTCCTCATTTCTCAGGTTTCTCGAATCGCTGACAGTGAGCAGAGCGTCATGCTCATGCTGGGCCGCTGTCTGCCACACATCGTACCCAACGTCCTGCTCGCCAAGCGAGAGGTAACCAATGACCTTTTCACCCAACAGCCCATCCATTTTCCATCAGCCACTACGGCTTTCATGTCCACTGCGGCTGGCTTCTCCCTCTCATTCAGTTCTTAATTCAGTGTTGACTCAACTTATATTTTTCCATTGCAGTTGTGTATGTATGTATGTATGTATGTATGTATGTATGTATGTGTGTGTGCGTGTGCGTGTCTCTCTCTCTCTCTCTCTCTCTCTCTCTCTCTCTCTCTCTCTCTCTCTCTCTCTCTCTCTCTCTCTCTCTCTCTCTCTCTCTCTCTCTCTCTCTCTCTCTCTCTCTCTCTCTCTCTCTCTCTCTCTCTCTCTCTCTCTCTCTCTCTCTCTCTCTCTCTCTCTCTCTCTCTCTCTCTCTCTGCCCCCTGACCCAGTCCACCTCTCTCTCTCTTTTGTTCTGTTCACTCATGTCTTCTCTTGCTTTTGTGCATGCATCTCACTGCTCCGATAGAGAATGGTTGTGCACCTCTGTCAGGTGAGTGGAACATATCGGCACGTTCTCACATCAGCCCTCCTTCCTTCATCACGCGTGTGACATTTGACCTTTCAGTTGGCTTGGCTTTTTTTATCAGCTTACTTTGTTGTCAGTGACTATTAAATGCATTTCCTTTTATAAATTTCTCTTTTTATTGATGACTGAAGCTTTGGAACTTATTATTGGCTTATTATTGATCTTCTACACTGATGAAGTTCTAAATGTCTTGTTTATTTTTTTATTTTTTTTAGACTTGACAAGGTATTTACAAACAAATTCACAGCGATAATCTGTAATGAGAATAGCATGTTTGTTTAAAACAGTGGTTCTCAACCAGGGGGCCTCAACAAACTTCCAAGGGGACCTCAAGATGACTTAAAATTATTTAAAATAAGACAAAACAAGCATGAAATTAAGTTAGAATAACAACAAAATTAAGGATGGTATATTTATATTTTTTGGTATATTTGTTGTCATTTTTATGATATCTTATAATATAATGCATCCTACATTTGTGTTCTAAAATATTATCATAAATATCAAAAAGATTTCAACATTTCAAAAAACATTTCTCATTAATGCAATTATCTAATCAACCAATCACATGGCAGTTGCTTCAATGCATTTAGGGGTGTGGTCCTGGTCAAGACAATCTCCTGAACTCCAAACTGAATGTCAGAATGGGAAAGAAAGGTGATTTTAAGCAATTTTGAGCGTGGCATGGTTGTTGGTGCCAGACGGGCCGGTCTGAGTATTTCACAATCTGATCAGTTACTGGGATTTTTACGCACAACCATTTCTAGGGTTTACAAAGAATGATGTGAAAAGGGGAAAAACATCCAGTATGCGGCAGTCCTGTGGGCGAAAATGCCTTGTTGATGCTAGAGGTCAGAGGAGAATGGGCCGACTGATTCAAGCTGATAGAAGAGCAACTTTGACTGAAATAACCACTCGTCATCCTACATTTGTGTTCTAAAATTTCAAATGTTTAAAAAAGGCAAATTAGGCAAAACAAGTGACGCATAGATGACGGAAGGAAAAAGTTTATTATTGACTCCTACTAACTTTCACTTTTAGAATTGTTACTTTCCGCTTTGACAGCTTTCTTCCAGGAAAACATAACCGAAAATATTGATAGCTAATCTTGCACTCAGGGGCATTTAAAGCTTTGATGTAAACTAAGAGCTCCACCTCAACTTCCTTTTCCAATGGAATATGTCTATAGGATTAGTGTTTTACTATACTATAGGATAATAGAATTTTACTACAGTTCAAATCACCGTGACGTTAAAATAATTTTTTTAATATAATGTTTATAATATAATATAATATAATATGTTTAATATAAATGATTTATCTGTGCACATCATAATTTTTTTACAATTTCATGTGTAATCTTTAATCAAAATAACTTCCCCTTCCTCTTGCAGTGACATCTCTTCTCTGATGACGTGTTTACTAGCGTGAGGGCAGGACAACCTGTCACTCATTGTCTGTAGACACAGACCCGGAGCCTTATCAATGCGAGCCGCTGGCTCAAACTGCGTTAACTCTCGATGCCGACGATGCTAGTGAAGCAGCAGCGCAAGAGAGAATGAGACCACTGACCTAATCTATGAACAGTCAAATCCTTATACTGAATGCCACTAAAAATAGATCCGATACATACAATGTATTTTCATTCAAATTAACTGAATCAATAAAGCAGCGCAGGACCAATACGTTCAAACCTAATTGCTTATCATAAATAGATTTCCTCAAATAAAAGTAAGACTGTATGCCAGCACATTACGGTATTGTTTGTTACCACGACAACCACTTGTGTGTCAGAGTTTGAAAGTGCGTCTCATGTATGAAAATTATCTGTACACATGACGGTCGGCAATGATATCGCAAGAAAAGCCTGACGTGTAATGACAAGTGCATTATTTAACCTCATTTTCTTCATTACAATGTTAAAGCAAGTGTCAAGTAAGTTTCATTCATAATGTTTCTACTTCATGTAACATGAAAGTTCATAATAGAGTGAAGCCGTTCTCATCATGTGATTTGGGGAAAACATTTCTGAGGGTGTGGTGAGCTCGTGCCAGGGGCGTGGGTAGTGAGCCGTTGGAAGAACCATCATACGTCACGATGACCTACAACATCCAATAGGAAAATTCAACTGCAGTAGCCAGCGTTCAACCTTAAGAGGGCAGCACTTTGACGGTTTTACACCATATATAGAATTAAAACACTTTATACCCGAATGTCAAAACATTTACTCAAATCAATGAACAGCATTAATAAA
Organism: Romanogobio albipinnatus; assembly: GCA_023566225.1. Lineage (NCBI taxonomy): Eukaryota > Metazoa > Chordata > Actinopteri > Cypriniformes > Gobionidae > Romanogobio > Romanogobio albipinnatus. The sequence goes on along the minus strand of CM042260.1, from coordinate 23,568,313 downwards.
GCCCCAGTCTTGCAGATAATTAACTAAAAAAAGTTGGTTTAGGGTTTAGTTACCCTTTAAGTATATTCTTATTCATGATATAAAGTGGCATCCCTAAAACCTCTTAACTGTGGTAAAACTGGTGTAACATACAAGTCTATGGGGGGCCGTGGCCCTACACTTTCTGTTCCATTGACTTCCTTTCATAAACATGCAAATGTAGAAGACAGAAATGTAAGCTCATGTGAAAGTTATCATAGCAAAGGCATAGCAAAGAAAGTGAAGTAGTATATTTTTACCTTTTGGGTTTATTATTATTTCTGTTGAATTCATGTTTTTAAAAGAGGGACCACAGAGCGTGATGTCATTCGTTGCTGTGTGCGATAAAATATAGCATGCTTAAAGTTTAGTGGGGCCGCCCTTAAAGTCCCTGTAAAATCAAAACTAAACATGTGTTCTGAGTTTCTCACACCACAGATAAATGTGTTAACCACCCAGCCAATTTTTCATAATAAGAAAATCCGCCAAGTACATAAAATAGCTTATCAAAAACTTGAAAAAATGAGCAGCATTCTCTGCTCTCAAACACTGGGGGTGTGTCCACTGTCGGCGCCGAAACCACGCCCACTTGCGAGAAGGCTGCCGTTGCACACGAGACGACACTCACGTACTGATCACGACCGTCTATGATCACAACGCACCAGATGTCGGCGGGACGGGAGAATGAAGGCCGGGGCGGGGGGTAGTCGGTTCTGCAGTGGATTATCAGTGAATCCCAGTTGTCTCTGGTGAAAGTTTGTAAAACGATCCGGTGTATAGTCACTGCAGAGGCAGGTATCGGTGGTGATCCTCAGCTCTCCATCAAGATGGCTGTTCACAAAATTAATCCACCTCTTCTTGATCATCGTTTTTGTTTTGTAAGTTGTAGACTATAGTAACTAACAGTACTGACAGTAACTCGCGATCGAGCGGGCGAATGATGCGAATGTGCTCTAGTTATAATCATGTAGGGGAGGAGCCAGGCTCGGTGGCTCCAGTGCATCATCGAGCCACTGTTTTAGCCCCGCCCAGAAAATCCTGAACACAGCAACGGTAAAAAATTGTTTAACGGTCTAACTTCTGAATTCAGTACTACATAGTTCACAGTCTTTGTAATGTGTTTCAGCAATACATTTCTAACATTTATAATGTGTTTAGAAACAAATCTCAGAATTGCCTTTATAGGGACTTTAAAGTTTCTTATTGCTTTCATAAAACGCCGGCAACAGCAACATAAATTGCATGTTTAATGAATATAGTTAAATTATTATTATTTTTTTATTTAAATGAACTACACTCACCTAAAGGATTATTAGGAACACCTATTCAATTTCTCATTAATGCAATTATCTAATCAACCAATCACATGGCAGTTGCTTCAATGCATTTAGGTGTGTGGTCCTGGTCAAGACAATGTCCTGAACTCCAAACTGAATGTCAGAATGGGAAAGAAAGGTGATTTTAAGCAATTTTGAGCGTGGCATGGTTGTTGGTGCCAGACGGGCCGGTCTGAGTATTTCACAATCTGATCAGTTACTGGGATTTTTACGCACAACCATTTCTAGGGTTTACAAAGAATGATGTGAAAAGGGGAAAAACATCCAGTATGCGGCAGTCCTGTGGGCGAAAATGCCTTGTTGATGCTAGAGGTCAGAGGAGAATGGGCCGACTGATTCAAGCTGATAGAAGAGCAACTTTGACTGAAATAACCACTCGTTACAACCGAGGTATGCAGCAAAGCATTTGTGAAGCCACAACACGCACAACCTTGAGGCCGATGGGCTACAACAGCAGAAGACCCCACAGGGTACCCCTCATCTCCACTTCAAATAGGAAAAAGAGGCTACAATTTGCAAGAGCTCACCAAAATTGGACAGTTGAAGACTGGAAAAATGTTGCCTGGTCTGATGAGTCTCGATTTCTGTTGAGACATTCAGATGGTAGAATCAGAATTTGGCATAAACAGAATGAGAACATGGATCCATCATGCCTTGTTACCACTGTGCAGGCTGGTGGTGGTTGTGTAATGGTGTGGGGGTTGTTTTCTTGGCACACTTTAGGCTCCTTAGTGCCAGTTGGGCATTGTTTAAATGCCACGTCCTACCTGAGCATTGTTTCTGACCATGTCCATCCCTTTATGACCACCATGTACCCATCCTCTGATGGCTACTTCCAGCAGGATAATGCACCATGTCACAAAGCTCGAATCATTTCAAATTGGTTTCTTGAACATGACAATGAGTTCACTGTACTAAAATGGCCCCCACAGTCACCAGATCTCAACCCAATAGAGCATCTTTGGGATGTGGTGGAACGGGAGCTTCGTGCCCTGGATGTGCATCCCACAAATCTCCATCAACTGCAAGATGCTATCCTATCAATATGGGCCAACATTTCTAAAGAATGCTTTCAGCACCTTGTTGAATCAATGCCACATAGAATTAAGGCAGTTCTGAAGGCAAAAGGGGGTCAAACACAGTATTAGTATGGTGTTCCTAATAATCCTTTAGGTGAGTGTATAAATAAAATTGGTAACTATTTAAAATAAGGTCTCATTTATTACCATCAGTTAATGCATTAAGTTTATAACTAATAAACTATTAAAATCAAAAGGTGAATCTGTTAACATTAGTTAATGCACAGTGAACTAACATGAACAGCATTTTTTTTAAACGTCAATATTAATTAATAAAAATGTTCATGTTAGTTCACTGTGCATTAACTAATGTTAACAGATTCACCTTTTGAGTTTAATAGTTAGTTTATTAATACATTTTGAGATTAACACAGGGCTGTAACCACCATAGACATTGACGGGGACAAGTCCCCCCGAATAATTAGAAATGGCCCAATATTTGATTTTCTTGATGCTGCTCTGCTGTACTCCATTACACACCGTTTGTTGCTAGGATGACACAAGTAAAATGTTACATTTTTAGGCTGGTCTGCCTCAGCGGTTTAACGGCACTCATCACTGTCAGAATGAGTGAGATGGCCAATCAAATGAAAGAAGGCGGGGCTTACTGTTAGTGCGAATTCCAACGCGACCCTTTAGTTATAGCAGTGAAAGGGTGCGTCGTAAGATGGAAGTAGCTAAAAATGTAATATTTGACAACTGTTTTACACTAAAGACGTTCAGAAGTAATATTGAGTGATGTAAACTACTTGACATTGAAATTTCACAGTTTTAAATAGAAAATATGACATTATTTGTGCAATCATAACTGAATTTGACATAACAAGAAACGTTTAGCATTTTTACATATTAGGCAGATGAAAATAAGAGTGAATGTGTGCATATTTAAAAATGTATATAATTTGCAAATAGTTTACTTCATAACTAGCCTGACAAGCCAGACCCACATCAAGATGTTTGGTCTGGAAACTCACCATTGACGGGGTTCAATCCGAGGGGTGGGATAAACAGTTGTCTTTCATATTCCCTCTGCACGCAATTGGATAGCACCATGAGCGCCACAACCAACCAGAGCGAAAAAGAAGGTGAAGCCGAGCTAACGTTAGTTGATAGACTTTCGCGTATCCGGTAGGCAAAACTGCGCACACATCTTCTTTTCTTAAGAATGACTTCAGTGACGTTCTTTGTTCTTTTCTCAAAGAAAAGCTTTACTCCATGTCTTCCAGAGTCACGGCCAAAGCCGATTCAAAAGACCGCTTTGTTTACGAGTAGCACGCAGAACCTCCGCAACTCTGCCGTGACGTGCCATCATTATGTTAAGCCCGCCCACCGACTCTACACTCGCTGTGATTGGCCTGGCCAGAGTTTGGTTTTTCCAGCTCTCAGGTCTACCGAGAGTTCCTAGACTAAACTTGCGGCAAAATAAATTTTCTGCCGCTAGGGTGCGTCCAGATTTCTAGGCTACTTCATAACTACAATAGAACTGGAACTTTTACCGTTCTTATTTATTTTTCTGTATTTCCTTAAATCCCTTTTAATCCTTTAATCATTTAATTTCTTTAAATAAACCAATAAGACCAATACCCCCCCCCCCTTCCCCATGCAAAAAAAAGTAGAAGTATTGTTCATTGTTAGTTAATGTTAACTAATGTAGCTAACTAATATTAACAAATGAGACCATGTTGTAAAATGTTACCATACAATTTTTAATAATCCAAATGTGTAATTTTTCAAATAAATATAATGAATTAGCCCAACTCTTAGTCGTTTACAGTTGCTGTCACAGGTGTGCGAATATATATTTTTACAATGGTGTCAAATGCGGCTCATCCAATCTGAATTGGTTTTTATAAATGAGAGTAACCAAACTAAATAGAGATTTCAAATTAACTTTGACAGCCAAGGCAATGGAACGTTTCTGTGCTTCGGGCTGCTGTAATAATGGCTGCCTTTCAGCTGATGGTGAAACCTTGTCTGAGTTTAAATAGTTTTCTTTGCCTCCCTGTTACAGAGATGATTTGGTTTAAATGACTAAACTTTAAAGAAAAAAACAGGTACATGCACACATTTCACATCTGCTGAGAGCAGATCCAAAGGTGTGTACCAAGCTAGTTCCACAGCCTTTCCCCCTTCGGGCCCCTCTGATTTGCATAGGGCAGTTCTGTTTTACGGATGCCAGGTGACAGTTTAAGACAAATTGGATGCTTTCCAGGCTGAAGTTGAGTGAAAACAAACACCACACAAGGAGCAAGAGATCTCCTCGTTCTCGTCTAAACTGGACTTTGAGCTTTGCCTGTTAATTCTGTTAGCTTCATAACCTTCTTCCTTGAATTCAGGCACACTCACACTCCGCCACACCTTCAGTCTTTCCCCCTCATTTGGTGCAGAACAATTACTAATCAGGAGCTGCTGGAACACCTGCCTTGCAATATAATTCTGGTCATCTATACACCTACAAAAGCTTTATTGTAAAGATAAAGTCTTTCGGCATTAAAGGCTATTCAAGTTATTGATTACCACGTGAAACAGATAAGACATCAGGTACCCCAGCCATTACATTGTGTGTTTGCAACAGTCAAAAACTCTTCTTGCAGAACTATGCCTGGTGTGTGATTGCATATGTGGGTGCATTTCTGATTGGGCCTCTTTGCTTTCTGCTATCTTGATATTTAGCAGTTGATTTCCTTTGAATTCAGGATTGTGTTCATGAGTCAATGCAGGCTTATGGTAGAGCTGCAGATTTGCATATATAAATACAAGTTTTTTTTATGGGAAACAATGACGAGGAATCTTAACGTGCAAGTTCTTGTTAAGGTTTTTTTTTTTGTGTGTGTGTTCTGAACAGATTTATTGTTCCCATTTTTTGTAGTAACGGTGGCCCAAAAAGTATTTGGACACCTCAGCCATATGTATAAATGTCATTGCATTAGATAAATAATATCAAAGTTAGAAGTTAATATAAATAATTATAGCATTAGCATACTTTTTTTTTTTTTAAACAAAATGCATCACAAATAGACATTTTATTTGTTAATTTTAAAACTATATACACTTATAACAACAATATATAAACTTATTTTTAAAACTTACGAAAGAATGGTAAAGTCAGGGAAAAATAATGGAAATTCTTTGGTGTGGGAACCCTCTAGAATCATATGAATTCATACATATGTATATATACACTGCCATTTATTGATTTAAAAATACAAAAAAGTTAAATTTTGAAATATCATTTACAATGTAAAAGTTTTACTATTTGAATATATAGAAAGATAGAATAGAAAGCTTTTGTAACATTCTAGACTGCTGCCATTCAAAAGTTTTCAGTAAGAATTTTATTTTATTTTTTGGAAAGAAATTAAGTAAATTAATACTTTTATTCAGCAAGGATGCATTCAATTGGTCAAAAGTGACCGTAAAGACATTTTTAATGTTACAAAAGATTCTATTTCAAATAAATAATATTCTTTTGAACTTTCTATTAATCAAAGAATCATGATTAAAAAAGTCAACATTTGATAATAATAATAAATGTTTCTTGAGCAGACAATTAGCATATTAAAATGATTTCTGAAGGATCATGTGACAGTAACGATGCTGAAAAATGATGCTTCTTTTTTAAGACATTAAAAATCTTACTGATCCTGAACTTTTGAACGAATATATTACAAGTTATAAGCACACTTTGAACAAAATGCATCACAGAGACATTTTGTTTATTTAGAAATTATAAAATGAAAACATTTGATTAATTATAAAACATTGTTCAATATATATATAGTATCAGTCAAAGGGTCAACCTAGAATCATTTGTTTGATATTTATTTACTAATGCATTGTGATAGTATTGTTTTATTTTAGCATAAAAAGGCAGTTTTTCTTGGACAAGCCCAAATACAGTTTGTCTGTGCATTTATTTATTGGTCAAAATAGCAAAGCTTTTCCCATTCTTAATGCTTGCTTTTTGTTGTACTGACTGTAAGTGTTCATCTTTTTCCAGTAGCTCTTCCACGGCTTTCAATCACACATTTACATGCTTTCGCTTTGGGCCAGAGCCAAATAAAATACTTCATAAATGTGCCTCTGTTGAAAGCTTTCCTCCAGGTGCTGGAGACGCTGCACACCCCTGCCTCAGAATGCCACATTCTCACACAGAGTCACTACTCATGAAACGACTCCAACAGACCAGCCCTTAGTTTCATAACATCCGATTAAAATGATGGTTTTAACTCTTGCCAGGTGACAGAAGCGGGTGTATTGAAAGGGCCGTCCAAACAAACAAGCACGGCGTCAAACAGCCTGCAGTCTTGCCGCATATTTGCTTAACTATCTTTCACTTTAAAGTGTCCGTTTGAGGCTAAGGTCTACCCACGGTTACGTCTCAAGATGAGATAAATCTAGAGAAAATAAACACTTCTGTGCCTGTCACAATCTTCTTGTGAATTTTGATCTGTTGTTTTTTATTCTGGATCTGCGTGAAAAACAGGGCTAGTAATCACTGTTTGGCCATGAGACGTGTACCAAGGGCACACTGCCTGTTCTGTAATGCGATATCTGTTGTGCTGGTGAGGTTTCCTTTTCGTAACTGCGTCTCGCTATTACGGTAAACAACCACCACAGGTTAACATGGCTAAATGGCTAACATTTGTGCACCTCCACATACACATGATGACACGGATGACGCTTAGATAGGTGTTAGTGCTAGGACTAGACGATATAATGTAATGATGTCAATAAAGCCTTTTGACAATATTCAGTATAGAGTTTGATTTATTTATTTTCTCTGAAATGGCTTAAAAGGTTTTTAAAGAATCTTCATTTAAACTGAACCATCATTATACGGCTATAACATTTTGTTAAATTATCAAGCTGTTTTGCCAAATTGCTTTGCATTAAATGAACAAAGATGAAAAAAAAAATTAATAAAAATAATTATATTAAATTTCATTTATATGCACTGACACACATGGTTTCCATGGACCTGGAAATATGCAATTTCAAATATGGCTTTATTTCCAAGCCTAATAAAGCTCATGCAAATTAATAAAATCTTAAAAGATCTTAAAAGAAACATCATGCAAATATACAGTCAACATTTATTATTATTTTTCTTTGCTCAGTACTTAACTATTTATTTAGCTTGAAAGTACTCCTTGTGAGTGTGATCTCTATAAAATAACTTTTAAATATCTTTTTCCAGATGGAAATATACATAATCCATGAAAAATATTTATGATGTATATTATATATTTACATTTTTAAAAAATTATGGCTTGCACATTTTTTTTTTTTTTAAATCAATAAACATTCTCATATTTGTAAAACATGAGACAAGTTATGATTCCGCAACTAGTCTAATGATAGTTTTTAGGAAAATTAATGACCTACTAAAAATCATTTCAGTAGACAGTGTTTCTTAATATTATATTACCAACAAAATCATTGCAAATGTGATGAATATCCAATATATATCGCCCGGCCCTAGTTGGTGCTGTGATTTTTAGTGACTTAGTAGACTCTCTCCTTTGTAGTGTTTTCTGTATCCTCAAATGCCTGCTTGCCAAAGTTCCCTTCTCAGTGTGTCAGCAGGTGCATGAATATGTTTTTTTCTGTGTACAGTGCATATTATTTGACCTACGTTTCATGTGTGTGTCCACAGGAGTTGATTCCTCTCATTCTGTGTACGGCCTGCCTACATCCCGAGCCCAAAGAAAGAGACCAGCTACTGCACATCCTCTTTAATCTTATCAAGAGACCTGACGATGAGCAGAGGTGTGTGCGCATTTGGGCATCTGCGCATGTGTACACTGACCGATGTCGGTTTTGATTCGAGTCTGATAGCATTCTGCTGTAATGTTCCTCTTCAGGCAGATGATTCTGACCGGCTGTGTGGCATTCGCACGTCATGTGGGTCCCACTCGGGTGGAAGCCGAACTCCTGCCGCAGTGCTGGGAACAGGTTAGTTCTGTACTCGTGTATACACTCTCACCACATAAAAACTTCCCACCTGTTAAAGGGATCATGACATGTATTTTTTTTTTATATCCTTATAATGTTCACTTACAATGTTAATAAAACAAATATGTATGCGGCATTTACAGACAAAGCATTATGAAATAATTTACTTGCAGTTTTCGATGAAGCTGCTGTCAGATCCGATACAGTTCTTGCTGCTTCATCTTTCAACAAAAGTTTCTTTGCGAACTCTCGATTACACTGTGCCTCGTTTAAAAAACAAAATACTCCGAACTAACATATAATCCCTCGACGCGCTCCAGGATGGCATTGAAATATGCTGGGATCCTTCTGAAGTCTGAAACAGAGATGCAAACGAGCTGTTTAAACGGGATGTCTCAAAGAAAATTTTCCTTCACTCTTTCATTTGTCCTGTTGTCAACAGCCTCAAGTGTGTGAAGTATATCAGAAACTGAACGTGAATCTGTATACTGTATCCAGCGTAGATGGTGTCAGTCATTATAATGGGTTCTGTTCGCTTTTCAATGGGCAAATGGCAGCTGTTAAAAGGGATAGTTCACCCAAAAATGAAAATTCTGTCATCATTTACGCAACCTCATGTCGTTCCAAACCCGCAAGGCTTTTGTTTTTTCTTCGGAACACAAATTAATAAATTTTTTATGAAATCTGAGAGATTTCTGTCCCTCCATTGACAGCTACACAACTTCCACTTTAACGCTTCAAAAAGTTAATAAAGAGATCGTAAAACTATTCTGTATGAACAGAGTGGTTTAGTCCAAAGTTTCTAAAGAGACACGATCACTATACATGCTGAACAGATTTAATTTAGGCTTGTATTCACATAAAAACATTAATCAAAGTACACATCAGTTGTGGTAAATGGAAGCTCAAGCATGTTCGCTTGACGTGTGAGAACCTATTTGGGTTCATACTCATGTGTTACACTGCACGTTTGAGCTTCCGCATGAGGTTTGTTCTCATGCATCAAGCAGGTTCGGTTGAACTTCTGTTTATGTTCGATGATCAGTGTTTAAATGTAAATAATAACCTAAATTCAATCTGTTCATTATAAGCCGCGTTTCCACCGCAGGAACTTTACCCAGGAACTAGGAACTTTTGGGGTGGTACTCGTGTGTTTCGACCACAAGAACCAGGGTCTAAATGAAGTTCCGGGTAAATATTTCCCCCTCCGAGAGTTATGGCTGTAATCTCCCAGTCGATTATTCGATACGTTCTGGCTCGACCAAAATTCTGATCTTCATTTCATTAGTTTTTCCGTGCCACGTTCATTTCATGACAGTATACAGGTGCTGGTCATATAATTAAAATATTATCAAAAAGTTTGATTACACACAGACTGATATATTTCAAACGTTTATTTCTTTTAATTTTGATGATTATAACTGACAACTAAGGAAAATCCCAAATTCAGTATCTCAGAAAATTTGAATATTGTGAAAAGGTTCAATATTGAAGACACCTGGTGCCACACTCTAATCAGCTAATTAACTCAAAACACCTGCAAAGACCTTTAAATGATCTCTCAGTCTAGTTCTGTAGGCTACACAATCATGGGGAAGACTGCTGACTTGACAGTTGTCCAAAAGACGACAATTGACACCTTGCACAAGGAGGGCAAGACACAAAAGGTCATTGCAAAAAAGCTCAGTTCTCTGTTCACAGAGCTCTGTGTCCAAGCACATTAATAGAGAGGCGAAGTGAAGGAAAATATGTGGTAGAAAAAAGTGTACATGCAATAGGGATAACCGCACCCTGGAGAGGATTGTGAACCAAACCCATTCAAAAATGTGGGGGAGATTCACAAAGAGTGGACTGGAGCTGGAGTCAGTGCTTCAAGAACCACTACGCACAGACATATGCAAGACATGGGTTTCAGCTGTCGCATTCCTTGTGTCAAGCCACTCTTGAACAACAGACAGCATCAGAAGCATCTCGCCTGTGCTAAAGACAAAAAAGAAAAAAAGTGGCCCAAAGTTATACTCTCTGATTAAAGTAAATTTGGCATTTCCTTTGGAAATCAGGGTCCCAGAGTCTAGAGGAAGAGAGGAGAGGTCCAGTCCACGTTGCTTGAGGTCCAGTGTAAAGTTTCCACAGTCAGTGATGGTTTGGGGTGCCATGTCATCTGCTGGTGTTGGTCCACTGTGTTTTCTGAGGTCCAAGGTCAACACAGCCGTATACCAGGAAGTTTTAGAGCACTTCATGCTTTCTACTGCTGACCAACTTTATGGAGATGCAGATTTCATTTTCCAACGGGACTTGGCACCTGCACACAGTGCTAAAGCAACCAGTATCTGGTTTAAGGACCATGGTATCCCTGTCCTTAATTGGCCAGCAAACTCACCTGACCTTAACTCCATAGAAAATCTATGGGGTATTGTGAAGAGGAAGATGCGATATGCCAGACCCAACAATTCAGAAGAGCTGAAGGCCACTATCAGAGCAACCTGGGCTCTCATAACACCTGAGCACTGCCACAGACTGTTTTCAGAGCACCCCTGTTTCACAGGTAACAGTCTGTCTTCAGAACACCCCCTTGTTTTCACTTCTTTTGGATTAGCCAAACCCACTAGAGAAGAGAGACAGATTGAAGTACCGGTAGGCTAGTTTGCTGTATATTATTTATTTAATTGTGAGCATTTTTTCTGCTCTTGATCTGGCTTGTTTAATAAATATTCCTTTTTTATTAAAGTGGACGTGCCTTTTGTGTTTAAGAGTAAAAGCTTTAAGTTAATAGTCTATTCGTGTCTCAGCCGCAAAGCTGAGCTGAACTCCTGTTCGAGCTGCACAGAGCGGCTAAAATGATAGTGTCTGTCAGTTATTATAATACAAATGACAAAAACAATTGTCTAAATTATGTTGCATATTCCTCAAAAGTTCTTGTGATGATATCACTAGTTGACAACATAGTACTCTATTTTCTGAAATCATAGGCTATGAAATTGCGCAGGTGCACATGATGCAATGCTGTCAGAGCCGTCAGACTCATTTCAGTGCAAAATAATAAGGTCAAAAACGATTTAATATACTGCAAATAGCCTAATGTTTTTTTTATGTTTATTTATAATTATTTTAGGCAGACAACAAGGCTACCAAGTACTGCGCACAGTGCGCAGCTAATTCATTTAACTTTTTTTTTTCCCTAATGTCATTTTTAGTCGAAAATTTCAGGACTTCAGTCGACCAAGATTTTCTTTGGTTGACAGCCCTACCGAGAGTCCCTGCTCGCAAGGTAGTACTTTTTCAAAGTTCAGGAACTTTCAGGGGTGGGACTTGGGCGCTGAACATGCTGATTGGTTGAGCTCACGCAGCATTTTATATCGGCATTTTTAAAAGTCTTTTGCGAGGTTCGTTCTGCGTTCAGTAAATATCAGTCTTGCTCTTTCTGTCTGATGGCGCGCGTTCGTCTCAGCCATCTCACGGTCAATGTCCGTAATAACTGATAATAACATGCGTTGTCTTATTTTAAATCTAGTTTTACGAGCTTTCAGAATACGCTTTAGTATCAGTGCTCGTCTCTTTTACGCCTTTTTGTTAATTACCTCTGTAGTAAACCAATACATAACCAGCAAAAGCAGCGCTGCTTGCATCTCCTCCATACTTGTTATTGTTGCAGACAGTGTCACGCAAAAATGATTACTGTCCGTCGCTGGGAGGAGCAGTCGTGCGCAGTCCTACATCACCGGACTAATTTGCCTAATCTTCACGGTACTTTAGACCGCAGTGGAAACGCAGACAGTAGCAGGTCTGGGGGAAAAAAGTTCCTGTAAAAAAAGTTCCTGGTACAAATTGTTCCGGGTAATTTCAGTGGAAGCGGGGCTATATAGAGCAATCGTGTCTTTTCAGAACATTTTGGATTAAATGTTAAATTCATATGGATTAGTTTTACGATCATTTTATGAACTGTTTGAAGCGTCTAAGTGATAGCTGCGAAGCTGTCAATGGAGGGAGAGGAAGCTCTCAGATTTGATCAAAAAGATCTTCATTTTTCTTCTGAAGATGAACAAAAGTCTAGCGGGTTTTGAGCAACATAATTAATGACAGGATTTACATTTTTGTCTGAACTAACCCTTTAAGATAATGAATTCCAGTGGGCGGGGCCTATGGTGCAATGATGTATAACTATTTGCCAATGTCTTGCTCTGGAGGCAGTCATATGCAAATGGATTTGCTAATGTGACATTACGTATCCTACAATATCAAAACAAGCAGTTTTTGGGGCTTGATTAAATGCTTTGGTTATAATAAGGAGGACATGGAAGATGCTTTAACTGTACAAAGGCCTCTTATATGTCAAAAGATCAAGGCAAATTTGATTTCTCATGTCATGACCCCTTTAAGGAAGACGTTTTCCTTAAGGAAGGATGTTCTATTTAATAATTGTGTTGGCATACTCTGTGTTACAACATATGAGCTTTTACGTATAAATACCTAATCTCTTCAGCAACCTGGCCACACTGATGAAAGACAGTTTGAACATTGGTAATAGTTTTCACATGTAGGTTAGCCGATTACGGTAATCCTCAGGGCTCATTTGTTTATAGAAGGTGCATTGGCAAAATAAGATACTGTTTATTTCAGAGAGTGTCAGAGAAAATGTGAAAATGGTCATGGAAGCTAAATTTATGTCCATTTTTGTGCAAAATTTTTTTTACTAACATTGAAAAAGGACTTTAGTAGTTTAGAAGTGTAGTATATGGTCCCTTTAAACTGTATTTAGACAATCACTTAACTTTTACTTGAGCAGTTTTTGCAGTTTTTGTCTTTTTACACTAGATTTTTAGAATGTAATTTTTTGAAACCATTTCAAATGTCTTTATAATGTAATATTTTTACAATGGATTCTGTCATGTTCCTTTGACTGTGAAACATATTCGGTTGGACAGTAATTTTTATGATACTTCCAGAAAAGGCTTTTATTCATATTTCATATTTCAGAAATATATGTAATATTTCAGAATGTATCACACAAATGTATTTTAGAGTTTCTGTCTTATGTCAATTTGAAATGTTTTATAATAATATGGATTGTGATATTTTGTTTGCCATGTAAATAGCCGATGCTAATGTGGAATGGAACAGTGGAACAAACAATGGAATCTTTGAATCCCTTTTAGAATGGCATCTTTGGATACATTTAGAATGTAGTCTTTATAATGAAATATTGATTTTTATGTTCCATGATATATTCCATATTATATTATTTTAGAATGGAATCATCAAATCTCAACTTTAGAAATATTCTTTTATAAATATTTTTTTTAAATCTCTATTAATCTTTAAAAGAACATGGTGGGGAGAGCAGTTGGTTTTAGAATGGAATATTTATAATGGAATATTTGGCCATTTTTAGATTTTTTTTTAAATTATTATTATTATTAGAAATAAATATTTAGTGAATTTTTAAATATTTTATTTTTTAACCTTTTGAATGGAATATTTTAGTCTTTTAAGACTTTAGCTGTTAGATTCCTGTGGGGGAAAATGTAGTAATTGAATGTTTATTGAATTTTTAAATATTTAAAGATTCCAGAGTGCACATCCCCATGTTTACTGTTAGTTTTAAGTTAACTCTCTCATAAGTACAGTGCATTCACAACTCCCCACATGGAAACCTATTTCCGCTCAGGAAAGAACCAAAACAATTTCTGAGTTTAACACTGAAAAATATGAGCTAATGTGGTTTACAGAGGGTACGGGTGGGTATGCAGTCCTGTGGTCAGAGCTGGAACTGATGCTGCCATGTTGTGTCTTGTGCTGTCTGTGTATGTCTGTGTTGCATGTGTGTTTCTCTTGCTCAGATCAACCACAAGTATCCAGAGCGAAGACTTCTGGTGGCGGAAGCATGTGGAGCCCTGGCCCCTTATTTACCCGTAAGAGACTCTGTTCCTCCTAAATATAAAAGCTGTCTAACTGGGACACATTAATCATGTCCACCTTTCAACAATGTCACAGTTAGTGATTGCTAAACTCTAGACGTAGTCAAGCAAGAGCACGTTGAAATAATCAAATAATAATTATCAAATAATCAAACCAACGAAAATCAGCACAGTGCAAACTCTGTTTACATTTATGTTCACTTTGATCGCATGTGTGTGTTGCTATGGAGGAATGCTGTTTGTTTACAGTGGCTGTACATCATAGAATTACGGTTGGAGCGCTCAGCGTCGTTTAGTGCTATGAATATATCGGGACTGATTTGGCTCAACTGGTTCTCTGATTGTTGGCGTTATGCCTTCTTTGCCTTTGAATGCTCCTGTCTATAATGGAGTAGAAACAAATGATTTAACTCAACAAAGCAGTATACAAAAAAATATGTTGCGATGGCATGGCATGATCAGAACTGGCATGGTGTCTGCAGAAGGAGATCCGAAGCTCCCTGGTTCTGTCAATGCTTCAGCAAATGTTGGCGGAAGATAAAGCAGATATGGTCCGAGAGGCTGTGGTGAAAAGTTTAGGCATTATAATGGCCTACATCGATGATCCAGACAAATACTTACAGGTGTGTGCTACTTTTGTGTTTAAGCATAATCCAGTGTTTAAGTTTTTACAGTAATTTTACTTGTATTTTCTTATGTATGTGCTTTATTTTGTATATGGCTGTGTTGCAGGGCTTTGAGCTGATGCTGTTGTCTCTGGGTGACCCGTCAGAGAGGGTGGTCAGTGCCACCCACCAAGTGTTCATTCCTGCCTTCGCTGCCTGGTGCACAGAACTGGGCAACTTACAGTCCCAGCTCATCCCCTCCCTCCTCACACGCATAGAGAAGCTGCTCAAGGTGAAAATCAGCACACACACAATTACATCCGTTTGGGGTCCGCCGTTATTTCAATCTTTTTAGAATTGAATCTTTAGAATCTTTTAATCTTTTTCATTTTATCTTTACAGTAAAATCTTTTTTTAAATAAATATTTAAATTCAGCTGATCTTATCTTTTATATTTGACTCTTTTAAATTGAATTTTTTTATTATTTAGAATAGAATAATTTGAATATTTTATAATTGAATATTTAGAATCTAATTTTCCATTTTGTGATATTTGAATTTTAAGATTGAAGACTTTCAATCTTTTCTGAATTGCATATTTATTTTGTATAACATTTATTTAGAATTAATAAAGAATTAATAAGATTTAATACTTTTAATTAGCAAAGACATTAAAGGCACAATATGTAAGATTTTTGGATTAAAATGTCCAAAAACCACTAGAACAATGTTATATATTTTGTTGACTTGTGTACTTACATTATCCCAAATGTTTCCAAGAAGAATGTTTAAATCCAGAGAAATAAGCAATTTTAAGCAGGACACGGATCGTGTCTGTTGCCTATCAATGACATAAGTTTGTAGAAACCATGGAAACACCAAAGACGCTTTAATATATTATGTGTTTTATTAGACAGGTGAGCAAATTATTAGATACATTCATAAACAGAAAACTAATCAATGTCATATAGCAGAGAAGCATTATAACATTTCTTTCAAAACACTCAAATGTATCTAATATTATAAAACAACATTGCATTACCCCACATACGCATAAGCGGAAGAAGCGGAAGCAGTCGTCTTCAGCATAATAAAAGCTCCACAAAATCAAGGCGTCATCAAGCTACGCCTTTGCTTTCAATAAGTGAAAAAATACATATTGTGGCTTTAAATTGATCAAAATTGACAGTAAAGACTTGTACGTTGTTATAAATAGTTTGTAGAAATAGAAAATGCTTTTCTTAAACTTCAAAGAATCATCAAAAAATCCTGAACAAAATATATCATGGTTTCCACAAAAATATTAAGCAGCACAACTGTTTTCGACATTGATAATGATAAATGTTTATTGAGCAGCAAATCAGCATATTAGAATAATTTCTGAAGGATCACGTGACACTGAAGACTGGAGTAATTATGCTGAAAATTTAGCTTTGCCATTACAGGAATATAAAATAGAGTAAAATAGCAATAGTTCTTTTAAATTGTAATAATATTTCACAGTATTATTGGTTTTACTACAAATGCAGCCATAGTGGTCATGAGACATCAAAATACCTTATTGACCCCAAACTTTTCAATGGTATTGTACATTTGAATCTTTAGAATGGAATCTTTCAATATTTTTGGAGTTGAATTGTTAGAAACAAATATTCATTCTACAGTTGACTTAAAGGTCCCATGACATGACATTTCTTTTTTTAACATTAATATGAGTTCCCCTAGCCTGCCTATGGTCCCCCAGTGGCTAGAAATTGAGATAGGTGTAAACCAAGCCCTGGGTGTCCTGTTCTGCCTTTGAGAAAATGAGAGCTCAGACGAGCCGGTCTGGAATCTTTCCTGTATGTCGTCATACGGGGAACGGTTACCTCCCCTTTCTCTGCTTTGCCCGCCCAGAGAATTTGGAGAAAATGGATTCAGTTTATTTTTGACATTTAATTCAGTCGCAATGTCAGCACAGGCTTTACAAACAGACTTTTACGATATGGATTCAACAGCACCGCCACAAACAGTGAGTAACAGTGTTCATTAATGCCTGATCTGTGATCAGTGATTTCTGATGTGTAGCTAATTATTCAAGTTCACACAGACTTTCTTTCTAAATCGTTTAATGCTGTTTATGCATCAGTGAATCAAACCAGTCACAAAACGATCAACTTCACATTGTTTCTCTTAGTAGCATGAAACAAGTATGTTATTTAAATTGTTATTTAAACTACAGAACACTCTCTTTATAATGTTCGAAGCTGTCAATCACACGTCGCGAGTACACTTGCCCAAACTGCCGTTATAATCAATGATGCTGTTATGCTGCAAAACGAAGCTCTTGCTGTATTCATGTCGATGTCGTGTTTGCTGTTAGTTGTGGTGAAAGCATTTTGTGAGAGAGAACGCGTTGCAATGACCAGATCACTTCATTCACGTGATCAACAGACTGTCTGCCTACTCAATGCTCATCACTGCAGCCTTTCATGTGATGGGAAAATATCTAAAAATAATACTATAATCAACACCTTTCACGATTCGTTAATCTCGACAGCTGTAATAGTAAGAAAAACGTAGTGAAGTATTCGAGAGGGGTTCCACATGTAAAACGTATTTCAAATGCAAAGATGTCAGCCAAGCACAACAGTGGGCGTTTACACTGAAAAATGCCTTTTATTTCTAAATTATGACATTTTATGATGTAAAAATCATACTAACAATATAAGTACACCTCAGGAAATATAATAAAATTAAAATTAAAAAATCCACATCATGGGACCTTTAAGAATCAAGTCTTCAAATATTTCAAACTTCAAGATTTGGCCAGGTTTGTCGTTCTGCTGGGGATGTTTAAAGAATTTTTGTCCCCACAAAGTTACCAAAACGTGTACAGCAGCACTACAGACACAGTTTTAGCTCCCTTCAGTTATTTAATTCCTAAATTCCTCTCTCTCTCTCTCTCTCTCTCTCTCTCTCTCTCTCTCTCTCTCTCTCTCTCTCTCTCTCTCTCTCTCTCTCTCTCTCTCTCTCTCTCTCTCTCTCTCTCTCTCTCTTTCTCTTTCTCTTTCTCTTTCTCTTTCTCTTTCTCTCCAGCAGGGTGAATATGGTCTAGATGAACATAAGCTGCATATGTATCTGTCAGCGCTTCAGTCCCTCATCCCGTCTCTGTATGCGGTGCTTCTTCAGAACGCTCCCTTTACCAGCCGAGCCAGCCTACAGGGCGACGTGCCTCCTATCGAGGGTGAGGGTCGGCCAACGTCAACATTTGCACGCACACGCACACGTTTTTCACTAACATTCTCAGTCAGGCCACGTTTAGCGATGCAGACCTGGCGCCTGACTCAGTGTAACTGTAGGGTTCCTGCCATGTTGAGGTTGCTCTCTGGTTTTGGGCTCACTATCAAAGTGCTCTTTCATTTACGCGCTGCGGCCGTGTCAGATGATTTGCACCGTTATGCTTTTTTTGGTGTATTCCTGGTTTTAAAGTCTGCTTCTGTGTGTGTGCGCGTGTGTGTGTGGGGGTGTGTAACCCTGCAGTGACCCGATTCCCGCGGCCAGTCTCCCCGTTGCAGGACGTGGCCACCATCGTGGGCAGCCGAGAGCAGTTGGCAGTCCTGCTGCAGTTATATGATCATCAGCTCCAGCATGAAGGAACTACAGGATGGGAGAGTTTGCTCTGGGTGGTCAACCAGTTGTGAGTGGATGTCTCACGCACACTCTTGCGCCTTTTGACCTCTGGTTTTTGGCCTCTTTTGACATTTTTATTGAAGGTGGAGACAGGAACTTGGGTCACCACTCATGTTGGAGCATGTGCACTACCACCAGGCCACGCCTCAGATGTTCTAGAGGGTTAAACGCCATGCATATGTGTTCATAAAAACTTTTTGTATTCATAATCCAAAGCTTATTCTTTGTGCCACCCATATCATTTATAAGTGAAACCTAAAGGTCCTTTCACACGTTGCTCTGTTATTTCATGTTAATTAATGCATTAACTAATGTTATGTGAATAAATGAGACCTTATTGTAAGGTCATGTGCATTATAAATGGCCTATTTCACCTACATTTGAACTGGAACTAATTCTGGCTTCTCTCCACAGTTTACCACAGATAATAGAGATTGTAGGACGCATCAACGTCACCTCATCAACCTGTGTGCACGAGTTCTCCAGGTTTTTCTGGAGATTATGTCGAACATTTGGGAAAATCTTTACCAACACCAAGGTAGGGCAGGTCATGTTTTCCATACAGTAATCTCTCTCTGTAGCACCTTTTTTTTTCCTTATACTTTTTTCCTTTATTTGGAAAAGTGAAGTAGCTAAATTTGTGCTGCAAATAGTCTGGCTCAGTTACACAGTTCAGCAGTTCCAGTTTAATTTAGATGTTGTTTTCCACTCATTTTTGAAGGTAAAACCTCAATTCCAAGAAATCTTGCGGCTATCTGAGGAGAATGTGGGTGAGTGACTGTTCAGTTAACCAAGAATAACACCCCTGCTATCAGGAGGGGCTGGGAAGAGAACACACACTCTTAGTTTCTATATCTCTTTCCCATGCTGGAGACTTGTGTGTCAAATATGTGTTTTTACTCTTCATGGGATTTGAAAATGGAGCTTTTTCTTTCATTCTTTCAATGTTTGTTGAGTTAAAACAAGTCTATGGTTAAGTATCTGCCAACAAAACTGGGCATGATGTTGTATCATTTTAATAGTCTTAGTCTTTCAGAATTATTACCAGATGAATTCAATTATCTCTCATGTCCTATCTAACTGGATATAGAACTGAGTGTTCTGTTATACAAGTTTAGAGATTGTAACAAGGGTTGTATCCTGCAGATGCCACCGCAGGGAACGGCATCCTTACCAAGGCTACAGTGCCAATTTATGCAACCGGAGTCCTGACATGCTACAATCAGGTAGGAGTGTCACTGGACGCCTGATATGTGATGTCATAATTCAGAAAATCATCTCTCTGATGAAGTTATTTGTTTCAGGAGGAGGACCGTAAACTCTTGGTTGGCTTTCTTGAGGATGTCATGACCACCCTATCTCTCTCCCATGCTCCTCTTGACAGTCTAAAGGCTTCATTTGTTGAGCTGGGGTGAGTGTCCGTCAGCGTTGTTAACTCTACAGCCAGGATGTCTTTCTGCATGAGCTCATCCGAAGCTGTAATTCCTTTAAGATGATGTAAAATGACTTGCTCACAAGAGTCATGACCCCACTATTGAAAGAACTTTTCAATGGAAATGTATTAAATGGAATTTATCCATTTGAATAATTGTCATCATTTACTCACCCTCATGCTATTCCAAACCCATATGATTTTATTTATTCCAAGGAACGCAAAAGGTGCTGTTTAACTGTAACCAGAGCCTGTCAACTCTAAAAAGTACACAAAAAAAAGTTATTCAAATCAGACTTGTATTGGTGCGCCAAGCCACTTCACAGCTACTTTAATTAAAGCTTCAGTCAGTAACTTTTTTGGGGTTAAAAATGTAGTACATAACCAACCAGTGTTCAAAACTACATCCTTACCTTAGCACGATTCACAATGGTAAGCTTGTAATAATGTGTTCTAATTTGAGTGGTACTGGTAGGTTTCCGCAGGAAATATGAGATTGCGCCGTTCGTCTTTGCGTCATTACGCCACGTCTGTATACGTAAAGGAGTGCCGGCTAGTAGGCCATTGCATTTGAGGATGCTGCAGGTGGCGTGTCATTTATAGCCTTTTATAACAGCAGCTGAAATAATTAAATGTATAATTTTGATGTCGGATTGTAATCCAGAAAGGTCCAAATGACAATCATCAGTGACAACTGGAGATTCGCCCGTAGTCAAACGCAAAAGATTAGACTGTACCGAAATTGAAATCTACAGGTAATGCTAATATACACTAAATACACATAGTCACGCAATGCTGATGTTGTTAACATTATCTATTTTTATTTTTATTTTAAACTCTTATTTTGGTCAAACTTCCAAGACAAAGAATCGGTGATTCCGAAGTACAGTATCCACACGGTGCAGTGACTGACAGCCACACATACTCCTCAACCCACGTAAACATGATAATTCCGCAAATAACTGCAATTGTAGGTTTCAAACAGAGATGGCGAAACATACGGACTGCAGCTTTAAAATGTATAGCTTAATATTTCTCATTTTTAAAGCATTTATTTATATTTTTTTACACATTTGCATTAATTACATTCAATGGTTTCATAGTTTTTCATCGTTTTTTTTTATTATTTTGAACAATATTATTTATTACACCGTTTTTAGACACTTTAAAATGTCAAAATTATTTTACAATTTCACAAATGTAAAATTATTATTAAAAATGATTACAAATAACATTTGCTATAATAGCTGGACATTGTACAGTTATCCAAAAAAAATCCCTAGAGCTTTTACTGGAAATGATGGTATACTTTGCCAAACATTTCTGGTTGGTTTGCAATTTTTCTCTCACTAATCACAAGTCTTTCTTGCAATTTAGACAAAGCTTCATCTTTATTAGCCAGTTAGATCATATTAAATATTTAAGTTAATATAAACTTAATATTAAAATATTGACGTGTAAAGGGTTGACAAGCAGTTCTAAATATTTTATAAAAGCAAATGGTTACATTTGCAAGGCATAAAGACTTTCTTCTGACACAGAATGTTGAGTAACAGTTCCATCAACTTGCCCGAAACACTCGCACACTCGATCCATCCATGAAGTTGAGCCCTGTATAAACAGACAATAATGGTTTAAGCAGTTTAGCACAAACATAACATATCCCAATGTGTTACACTCCCATAGACTTTCCACTGTCACCGGATGATCTAATGCATCAGACGTTTCATGTTAATGGCAATCTAACTGACTAGAAGATCAGGTTTAGTAGGATCATCAACTGTCATTTGGTGATTACCTGCTGAAACAGTTACTTCTTGTCTCCAGGGCAAACCCAGCGTATCACGAGCTTCTTCTGACGGTGCTTTGGTATGGAGTGGTCCATACATCTGCACTGGTACGCTGCACCGCTGCACGCATGTTTGAGGTAAGCCCTTCTTCCAATTCCAATCATAATGTTTATTTAGCCGTACAGTTAATAAATACTTCCAATGCATTAAGTTTGTATTTAAAGACATTTACCTTCCTCCAGGCCAGTCAAATGATTAGTTTTATCACCTAATGCTTTGTTTTTTAAAATTAGCTGTAATATCATGTATTTAAAATGTTGATGGTTGGTGTGAGGAGGTAAATATGTACTTTCAGGCCTCTCCACACTCCCTCTAGGGCCCCCTTGTCAGTGCCTTGTCATCCCTGTTACCTGTCAAATCACTGAATGTTTACATGTTTTTGAAGTTGTTGCAGCTTTAAAGCATCCGTACATCTGTTGCACCACAGCACGCTTGCTATTGCCATACAAAAATTACGTAACGAACCCCCACATTTCACCCCCCCTCACACCCTGTGTAAGTCCATAGTAAAGGTTCGAGGAGTGTTAATAAACTCTTCCATCTGAGAAACCCCCTTCTCCTCATCTGTGATTGTAGCTTTAGTTAAATTTGCCTGGCCTTTTTAGTCCTTATTTTTATTTAATTCATCTGTGTAGCGCCTTCTTGGGCTTCTGTCATGTTTTTTGTTGTATGTCTGCGCTGTTTTTTTTAGTTTGTTACCGTTGTTTCTTTTTTGTGTTCTTTTTTTCCTCTTTCTCTCTGCGGTGTTCCATGACACTGTGCTCGCTCTTTCCATGCATCCTGTGTGACATCACCCCTGCTCTGACCAATCAGCTGTTGGTGAAGGGGGTGAATGAAACTCTAGTAGCTCAGAGAGTTGTTCCAGCACTTATCACTCTCTCCAGTGATCCTGAAATGTAAGTCTCCTGCCTCCTTCATCCATGCACCTCCCTCCGCCTTGGTTTTCTCAGGAGGCCACACCCCTTTTAGCCTCTCCCCCATTGAGTACCGCCTAACTGTGCCAAGAGATGGGCGTAGCTACGATTTATGGGTTTTGAATCATTTAATAAACATGAATGTCAGGATAATAGCACATTATTATTTAATGAAATGTCTGGGTCATATTTCACACTAAAATCTGGAATTTTATTTTACTTGCCTATAACAAACATAAACATTTATCACATTGTGATATTTTTTATTTTTATCACTTCCATCACAGTGAACCACATTTTCCCTCAAATTCTTATTACAGTAATGTGAAAAAATCTAGTTATAAAAACTGTAATAAAAGCAAACTAAATAAAAATAAAAAAGAAAATCATTATTTTATTCTTTTATTTTGAGGTTGGAATATGGCTCAGACTTAAATATTTATTCATGAAATTAAAAATGATGCATGTAGTTTTATATTTTGACATATTAAAATAAATTCTCTGTGTATTCTCATTATGAGAATTTATTTGCATTATAATAGGCTACTTACCAACAGAAGGATAAATATGCTTAATGGCAATGAATATAATGTCATAATGCGAATAAATCTAAAAATACACTTCTTTTTTTTAATGCAAAAATCTTTTTATTTTTTTGAGGTAGAAATATGACCCAGACATATTATTAATTTCAGCTAATATAGTTATATTTAAAGTTCATTGTATGTGCACCATTTGTAATTTATGCTGATGTTATGTCAGTGTGAAGTTGTATATCTGGCTCTCCTGATGAAACCAAGGCTTGAGAGACAGTGCTTATTTTGTTTATGTACTAACATCCTTCATTCAGGCTTCACTAACCACTGCACGCATGGAGAAGCTACCTGCTTTCCACAGTCCATTAACTGTTGCAGTCAACCCATCTGTCCATCCATGTAGCCCGTGGCATGTTTGGCTGCCAGTCACTTTCTCCCAAGGCCCCTAGTATTACGGTCTTCTCTACCACCCCCCTCCTAGCTAGGTTCTTGGCCATTTGTGTTTGACCCCCCGTCTCTCTTTTGCATCTGACTGGTTTGCAGCTGATTCTTCGAGGCATGAGCGAAGCCTTAATTGACAAGCGAGTAGCTCCGGCCCTTATTACCTTGTGCAGTGGTCCTGAATTGTGAGTTAACCGCAGCTATGAGACCTTTTAAAAACCAAATATCCTGTCTCCTCCGCATTCTCTTAGTTGGATTTTTTTATTTATTTATTTATTTATTTTCTGGGGGGGTTTCAGTGGGTTTAGATATTTGTTGTCTGTTTGTTTCTGTTTTGGTTTTCATACTGACATGGGAATGATCATGTGACATTAATCATCTTGCTTACCACATATTCCATCAAGTGATTGGCATCTCATGGTTCTGTTCCATTCATGCATCTTTTATCATTTTAGTTGGGAAATAAATGGTTTCTTTTGGATGTATAGTGACGGATTTTCTGTTTTCAGCTCAGTGAGGATATCAACAATACCTGCCTTCGGAACAATTATGGAAACTGTAACGCAAAAAGAGGTAAAAGTCTTCCATGTTACAGACACCCCACATATATTTGTCACTTTTAAAATATTTAAGTTGCTAAATTTTTTAAAAATTTATATATTTGGTTATTTATATATTATGTATAATGGATGATGAAAACATTTCTTAATCTTAGTTTACTAAATGATTAACTAAAAATGAACAGTTGTATTTTCATTTACTAAAGTTAATTAATGTGACCTATAAAGTGTTGCCATTTGTCAATACACAGTTTGGGCTTTAATTTTACAGCAAAAACAAATGTATGAAAAATCTAAAATAAATGTTAATTAGCACTATAGCTTACAAGTGAGGATGGTCTTATTTACAGCAGAAATGATTGTGTGTGTAGATATATTCACCGTTCAGGCATAACATTATGATGGAGTGAAATAACGGCTCTTCATCACGGCAACTGTTAGTGGGTGGGATATATTAGGCAGCAAGTGAACATTTTGTTGATGTGTTAGAAGCAGGAAAAATGGGCAAGCGTAAGGATATGAGCGAGTTTGACAAGGGCCAAATTGTGATGACATCTTCAAAACTGCAGCTCTTGTGGGGTGTTCCCGATCTGCAGTGGTCAGTATCTATCAAATGTGGTCCAAGGAAGGAACAGTAGTGAACCGGCGACAGGGTCAGGGGTGGCCAAGGCTCATTGATGCACGTGGGGAGCGAAGGCTGGCCCGTGTGGTCTGATCAAACAGACGAGCTACTGTAGCTCAAATTGCTCAAGAAGTTAACCCTCTCGAGTCGGCTGTCTTTTTTCTTATCAGTGCCAAAGAGACTCAAATAACTCTGTCGTTTTATATTATTCAGGCAAGTATTATACATCATTATAATCTGTTAAGTTTCTATTTTTTTGTGTACAGTCACAATAAAAACAAAATGTTTTGCTTTTTGCAAAATAAAGAAAACATGATGCACAATTTGCAGCCTCTCTCTCAAAGACATTCATTCAGATAGTCTTCAGAAAAGAACCTCTAGCTTAGTGAATACTTGTCTCACAAACATTAGACGTATGTCTAAAGAAACGCTGAAATGTCAGGTTTTAAACAATGTAAACCAAATCGAAAACAAATATGCTGTGTTTATGTTATCTGGTTGAAAAGTGATAGATTACAGTCTTTCGCGAGCCAGTTCATTATGCGCTAATGCGACCACGCCCACGCAGCACGCGCTCTATTGAGATACAAATTCACACATCAATGCCCACACATCAACTCATACAAACAGATCAAATACTGTTATAGCCAACTTCATCTACATCGTTTTGACATGCGTTGAGGAGAACCTCATGAAAAGCTGTTCATTTCTTAAAGCAAGGGCTGATTGTAAGGTTGGCTTTATTCTGTTAAGTTTATTCTGTTAACATCTGTGAATATTAAACACACAAAGACCGTTTAAATATGAATCTTACTGCATGTCATACATGCAAGACTGTTTAGACAAGATTTATTTGGCTTGTTTTGGACAGATTATAACGTGTTTATTGTAAAAGAGCCTGTCACAGCAATAAAGCTTTTATTCACAAATGTCTGCTCAGATGCTATAAATATAGTACCAGTCAAACATATTTTTCTTCATATTGATGTTTAAATATTATAGCCTAATGTTTTTTTTTTAATTTAATATCAGTTTGTTTTATTGAGTTAATATCGAGTTTTGTTTTGTAGAGTGAATTTTTTTTGTTTTGTAGAAAGAGAATTGCTTTCTTTAAAGTGAATTTCCTTTTGTATAAAGTATCTTAATTTTAATTATTTATTATTAAATTTTTTAGCATGACTACTTTCAAAAACAAAACAAAAAATGGTACAAAAATGTAGAAAAAATGCTCCTAGTAATTTGTCTTGTTTCTAGTCTAAATATTTAAACATTCTTAAATCAAGATGCATTTACTAGATAAGTACAATATAATGTCCTTTGTCCTGCTGCTCTCAGTCACATAAGTACCTGAAGCTCATTCATTATGCAGCTCATTATGCAGGCTATTATGTTCTTTTGTTATCTCAAGTGTTATCTCATCATTATTAATTAGATATCGCGCCTCCTCGCATACTGGCTTTGTGAAGAAAAACCGTCTTACAAATTTTAAATCAGTGTATTGTTTTGTGTGTGAATGAGTAGGCTCAATGATTCTCACATCAGTTTGAAGCAAAAACTCAATGCAAATACACTCATTATTCAAAAGTCTTGTGAACACATATCTATTGTGTTTTGAGGCCTTAATTTTAAAACAATTATTTTTTCATCACAAATCAGAGCATGTCAACTTCTAAAGGGCCCCAAAACAGCTCAGACTCCTAGGGGTTAATGCTGGTTTTGATAGAAAGGTGTCAGAATACACAGTGCATCACAGTTTGTTGCGTATGTGGCTACATCGCCTCAGACCGATCAGGGTGCCCATGCTGACCCCTGTCCACCACTGAAAGCGCCAACAGTGGGCATGTGAGCATCAGAACTGGACCACAGAGCAATGGAAGAAGTTGGCCTGGTCTGATGAATCACTTTTCTTTTACATCACTTGGTTGGCCAGGTGTGTGTGCATCGCTTTCCTGGGGAACACATGGCACCAGGATGCACTATGGGAAGAAGGCAAACCGGTGGAGGCTGTGTTATGCCTTCGGGCAATGTTCTAAGCATTGTTGCAGACCATGTACACTTTCAACGTTGTTCCCTGGTGGCTGTGGTCTCTTTCAGCAGGATAATGTGCCCTGCCATAAAGCAAAAATGGTCCTGGAATGGTTTGAGGAGCACAACAACGAGTTTGAGGTGTTGACTTCAAATTCCCCAGATCTCAATCGAGCATATGTGGGATGTGCTGAGCAAACAAGTCCGATCCATGGAGGCCCCACCTCGCAACCTAC
Source organism: Romanogobio albipinnatus (assembly GCA_023566225.1). Taxonomy (NCBI): domain Eukaryota; kingdom Metazoa; phylum Chordata; class Actinopteri; order Cypriniformes; family Gobionidae; genus Romanogobio; species Romanogobio albipinnatus. Next base: position 23,541,113 of record CM042260.1, on the reverse strand, counting down.
AGAACTTAAAGGATCTTCTGCTAACATCTTAGTGCCAGATATCACAGCACACCTTCAGGGGTCTAGTGGAGTCCATGCCTCGACGGGTCAGGGCTGTTTTGGCAGCAAAACGGGACCAACACAATATTAGGAACATAATGTTATGTCTGATAGGTGTGTGTGTGTGTGTGTGTGTGTTTAATATAATATATGTATAATAAAACTAATTGAATTAAATATAAAAATAAATATTTATTGTCACTATTCAATTCACATTTATTTGTGTAGTGCTTTTCACAATACATAACGTTTCAAAGCAGTTTCACAGAAAATGCATGTCTACATTACAATTTACAGTGATGTTATCAGTGGTGACTTTGCCATGTTATGTATTTAAAAAATGTACGCCGTTAGTTAAAAATTGTTTAATTATATATTTGTAAACACTATAGTTTACAAATTGTATAGAGACGATATAGAGATGTATTTTTTTTATTTATTGTTTTTGTGTGTAATATAAATGTGTGTGTGTGTGTTTATTAGCTGCTAGAGAGAGTGAAAATGCAGCTGGCCTCTTTTCTGGAAGACCCCCAGTATCAGGACCAGCATTCTTTGCACATGGAAATTATCAAAACATTTGGAAGAGTAGGACCCAACGCAGAGCCGCGCTTCAGAGATGAATGTGAGTGTCTTCACTATATATTCACTAAAGAAAGAATTACATGCTTATGCAAAAGTTTTCACTATTTGCACAGAGAAAAACACAATTGCGTGTTGTAATGTGATGAAAACAGTACTGTCATGCTTCTGTGACTGTGCGCACACATTAGTGTGGCAGAAGATTTTTTTTTTTTTGATAGGGTTTTTTTTTTTTTTCATACTCTGTTTTTTTCCCCCTACAGTTGTTCTTCCTCATTTGCACAAACTGGCTCTGTGCAACAACCAGCAGACTGTGGAGAGTAAAAGAATTGACATTGCAACTCAACTGTTTGAGGCGTACAGCGCCTTATCCTGCTGTTGTATCCTTTATAATCACATTAAGGAGAGGTCTTTTCTAAGTTAGACTCGGTTCGGTCTGTTTAGAACTAGTTTGGACTGCTAATCACCTTTTGGTTTGTCTCGCATAGCATGGTTTGGACTAACCATGTCAGCGTGAAGTCTGCTTTGCAGGTAATTCTTGTCTCAAAAAGTGCTGTGCTCACACAATCATACATTACTCATTGTGATGATTTTTCACGCAAAATCGATACTACTTCAGATCTTCAGGTTTGCGTGAAACCCAGCCAATCAAATTGTTGCTTGCCATTTTGCCAAACCCTTGCTATTTTGGGGAAAAGTATACATAAGACACTCCGTGGGCAGTTATTTGGATGACTATTTGAGGCTTTTTTTTTACATATCAATCAAGCTGTTTCTTTTTTTAATCTTTTGTGCAACTCTGTAATGCCTAGCGGTTTACATTTCCAAAATTTCCAGGAGCTGATTTTCTCTAAGAGGGAACATTTTTTATTACAAATTGAAAACAGATAGACAGTGGAATTGGACTGTACACCTCCACTGCTGAAGTTTGGGAGCAGAAGCCATTTTTCACTGGTTTCTCTTCTGATTTTGTGGCGTATGGCAGCTTGCACAGTATAACCACAGTTTTACCTCCAGTTTCAACTTAATAACAGATACTGAACACACAATCTGTGTGGCCACTTTCTCTCTGTGTTTGCGTTTTTGAGTGATGGTCAACTATTTAAGCTGGACATGAGTCTCCTCCATAGCTGGATTTGCATTTTCACTCATTTTTCTCTCCATTTTTTTTTTCTTCTGACAGCTTCAACGTTGTGAAAATGTTTGCATATCCCCCTGGCAGGAAAAGAAAGAAAATAAACCTCAGCCATTTTTGTACTCTAAATTGCAGGGTGGATGGCAGAATTTGTCATTTAACGCTCTGTGATGTTGTTAGTTTGAGCGAAGAGAGCCTAGCCCAGCCCTTTGGTCAGGATTCCCAGCATACATGCCTTTGCAGATGCTCCTTTGTCTTGTTCTCCCCCCATCTTTCTATGTTTCATTTTATTTTCGTGCGCTGTACCACGGTTGAGACCCCCCTGTAGCAGTGGCTTGCCCCCCAGGCAGTTTTATAAAACCTCGTCCTGTCTGTGTTTTGAGGTTTTGCAACATAATCAATATGAGGTTGAGTCTGAATCAGTGGGCTGTATACTGGTATGTATTCACTGTAAAAGTGCAAGTCATTATGGGTAGTTGTTAGGGGTTTAACAGTGCAGATTTCTCACGGTTCAGTTTATATCAAGTTTTGTGGTGGTCATTGTTTCGGTTTGGTCTCTATTAGAGGTGCATCAATCATGAAGCTTTAAGCAGATACCGATAACTGATATTTTAAGCCATCCTAGGTCTATATGACATTCTTCTTCCAGACGTTATATTAAAAAAATGCCCTGCCTCTTCCAAGCTTTATAATGGCAGTGAATGTGGCTCTGTTTTTGAAGTCCATAAAAATGCATCTATATCCATCATAACGATACTCGGTTACTTAACGTAACCTCGGTTCTCTCTAGAAGAGGGAACGAGTATTGCGTAAGTTCCTTACGCTACGGGAAAGTATTCTTTCTTCGAGATTTCTGAAAAACCCAAAATTATCCTTAATTTTGTAACATTGTCAACGCAGTGCGGCAGCCTGGCAGACCATAGCAGGCTATTCCAGCGTGCCATTGGCTGCTCTGCTGGCAACTGCAGCAGCCTATCGGTGAGCCCGCGTGACGTGGCGACCAATGAGGGCGCTTCGCGCCCACCTGGCTTCATTTGCCTACAGGTGGGGCGTGGCCACGTGTATATAAGCAGGGCTCACGGGCTGCATATTCGGTTTTCGTAGTTCTGAAGCGTAAAAGCCCGCGGGGCGCACGGCAAGGAACGCAATACTCGTTCCCTCTTCTAGAGAGAACCGAGGTTACGTTAAGTAACCGAGTATCGTTCTCTTACGAGAGGTTCTCTCGTATTGCGTAAGTTCCTTACGCTACGGGAACATATTGTCAACGCCGTGCGCGCCTCGCATACAGCATATGTATCCCAGGGAACCGGGGACCATAACACTGCTCGGGCAGGGTGGCCGGTAAAGGAAACGGGCCACCACATATACGGACACTTCGTTTGAACTGACGGGTGGTTACAACGGGTGGTTACAACACCCTGCCTTAAGAATGAGGGAACGGCACCTGCCGGTCGCCTTCAAATTCACCACACCTTGTCTCATGAATGAGGGAACGGCAAGGCCGGTCGCCTTCAAATTCACAATATCTTGTCATATGAGTGAGGTAACGGCACCGCCGGTCACCTTCAAACTCACAATAGCTCTTTTCGTAAATGAGGGAACGGTACCGCCGGTCTCCTTCAAATTTACATAAGCCTTGTACCGAACTTACTACCAGTATGTGAGCTATGTCTGCGCAGAATCACCGGGCAGAACCAACAGCCTTATTGAACTGATAACACTTTCGCCTGTAAGGCAGGAACTTCCAGATTGTAAAATCTCACGAACGTAGACGGGGAGGCCCAGCCTGCCGCCACGCAAATATCGTGGATGGAAATCCCTCTGGCCCAAGCCCACGAAGAGGCCATGCCTCTGGTGGAGTGTGCTCTGACACCTAGCGGGCACTGCAGGTGTTTGGAAGCGTATGCAGTTGCAATCGCGTCCACTATCCACCTGGACAGGGTCTGTTTCGAGGAGGCGAGACCTTTAGTGCGCCCTCCAAACGAAACAAATAGCTGCTCAGAACGCCTGAAGGCGGCGAAGCGTGTGACATAAACCCTCAATGCCCTGACAGGGCAGAGGATATTGCCACCGTCCCCCTCGTCGGATGCTGGCAGAGCCGAGAGGGAGATAATCTGCGCCCTGAAAGGAGTGCCGATCGCTTCGGGGACATAACCATGCCTCGGTCTGAGAATGACCTTAGAGTCATTAGGACCGAACTCCATACACGTCGGGCTCACTGAGAGCGCGTGTAGATCCCCCACGCGTTTCACTGAAGCCAGAGCTATCAGGAACGCGGTTTTTAGCGAAAGGAACCTTGGTTCCACAGTCTCGAGCGGTTCAAAGGGATGAGCCTTCATGGCCTCTAGGACCAAGGCCAGATCCCAAATAGGAACCGATGGGAGCCGCGGGGGATTCATCCGTCTAGCTCCTCTGAGGAAACGGATGATGAGCTCGTTCCTTCCTAGCGTGCTGCCTAGCGTCGTCTGGGCGAACGCTGCTATAGCCGCTACATACCCTTTGAGCGTGGAAGGGGACCTGCCCAGTTCCAAAAGCTCTTGGAGGAAGGAGAGCACCCGCTGGACCCCACATTGCTGCGGTTCCAATCCCTTGGAAGCACACCACTCAGTGAACACCGACCACTTAGAACTATATAACCGCCTCGTCGAGGGGGCTCTAGAGTGTGAGATCGTGTTCACATACATGCAGAGACCATCGCTCTGGATGGGGATGCCAAACTGACCCTCCTGCTTGAGAGAGGAGGTCTGCTCTCAGCGGAACTGGCCAGGGGGGTGAGTGCGACAGCTTCACCAGCTCTGGGTACCAAATCTGGTTCTCCCAGCGCGGCGCTATAAGGAGCACCGGGCGGCGCGTTTCCCTGATTTTCGCTATAACCTGGGTCAATAGGGAAATCGGCGGGAAAGCGTACAGCGGGAGGCTGGGCCAAAGTTGGGACAGCGCATCCTCGCTTTTGGACAAGAACGTCGAGCAGCGGGCGTTCTCTTTTGTTGCAAAGAGGTCGAGCTCCGCTCTGCCGAATAGGCGCCATACCAGCTGGACTGTCTGGGGGTGCAGGGACCATTCTCCTGGGAGAATGAGGCCCCTGGACAGCTTGTCCGGGCCCACGTTGAGGTGGCCCGGAACGTGCGCCGCTCTCAGCGAGCGCAGCGAGCTGTGTGCCCACACGAGCAGGCGTTCCGTCAGATTGCCCAGACACCTGGACCTGACACCGCCCTGCCGGTTCACGTAGGACACCACCGTGGTATTGTCCGACCGGACCAACACATGGTGTCCCCGTATAAACGGGAGAAACTGCTTGAGCGCGTTCTCTACCGCTATCATCTCCAAACAGTTTATGTGTAGGAGTTTTTCTCCGCTCGACCAGAGGCCCGAGGCCGGTCTGCCCTCGAAAACGGCGCCCCAACCCGAGGTGGAGGCGTCCGTCGAGATGACTTTGCGGTGTGAGATGGCTCCCATTGTCACTCCCCGCTGGTACCAGTCGGCTACTAACCAGGGCTCTAGGGCTGCAACACAGCCCTGAGTCACTCTGATCCTGAAACCTCCGGCAGCCCAGGCTCTGTGAGGCACTCGGGCGTTTAACCAGCGTTGCAGCGGGCGCATGCGCATTAAGCCCAGCTGGAGCACAGCTGCAGCTGAGGCCATACGTCCCAGCATCCTCTGAAAAAGCTTGAGAGGTGCGATTTTGCCCGGCCGGAAGTACGCAGCCATGCGCCGAACTTGGCGCGTGCGTTGTGGTGACAGGCGGGCAGACATAGCCACAGTGTCCAGATTCAAACCCAGAAATGAGGTTGATTGCGTGGGCACTAATGAGCTCTTGGTCCAGTTGACCGTGAGCCCCAGGCTGTCCAAATGGCTGAGCAGCATTGCCCTGTGGGCGAGGAGCTCGGCCTCTGACTGCGCCAGGATGAGCCAGTCGTCCAAGTAGTTCAATATTCGCATCCCCCGGTTTCTCAGGGGAGCGAGGGCCGCGTCCATGCACTTCGTAAATGTACGGGGTGCTAGTGACAGGCCGAACGGAAGGACGGTGTATTGATAAGCCTGGCCGTCGAAGGCGAATCGTAAGAATGGCCTGTGACGCGGCGTTATCTTGATTTGAAAATATGCGTCTTTCAAATCTAGGGAAATTAGCCAGTCTCTCGGGCGAATATGCGCGAGGATCTGCTTGGTCGTAAGCATCTTGAACGATCTCCTCAAAAGAGCTTTGTTCAGACGCCTCAGATCCAGAATCGGTCTGAGCGACCCGTCCCTTTTTGGCACGAGAAAATATCGGCTGTAAAAGCCTGACTCGCTCATAGAATGGGGAACCGGTTCTATAGCCCCTTTGCACAGCAGCGTGGCTATCTCCGCTCGAAGTAGATGTGCTACTTCTTCGCTCACTCTCGTCTCTATACGCGCACAGAAGCGCGGAGGGCGGCGAGCGAACTGCAGAGTGTAGCCGTGCTTCACTGTTCTCAGCACCCATTCTGATACACCTGGAATGGCTTCCCACGCTTTCGCGTGTGCCAAACGCGACAGAACGGCCTCCGGGCTCGAAACGCCGCGTTTCGCGGGTTTGACGGCCCGTATAAGAGGGGCGGGCGCGGTGCGCGCGCTCTCTGTGCTGTGGGCCAGCCGCTCGCTTTCGGTGGCTGGCCGCCTTACACACTGTGTCTCTACCGCTTTGAGCGGGGAATGTCTTGTGTGTGGCCCTACACTCATCGCTTCGGCCACCTTGGGCGGAAAACAAATGGTGTGTGGCGCGGCGCGTAGCGCCTGGGGCATAATGTTCGCGAAAATGTGTGAGCGCGTTTGAGCGGGCACAACTCTTACGCGTGGAACATGACTGGTTAAGAGTGGCTGTGTGACAGTGCGTGTGGTGGCTAGGCGTGGACGCAGACAAGCGGACACGTGACCTAACTCTAGCACTCGAGCGGCCGGAGGCCGCTTTATGTGAGTGGGGGACACGGGGTTTATTGTGCTTATGTGCAGGGGTGAACACAGAAAAGTGGGCACATTTACTGCATTTGAAACACATACGGCGTGAGCCGTGCAACCAGAAATAATGCAACTTTTGTGATTTCTCTGGTTCGCCGTAAAAACGGCGGTGGTTGACAGGCGAGAGGGCGTTTTTGCCGGCTCGTTGGCTGCGTGAAATTCCTCTGCAGCAGCCACAGTGGTGGGGGCTGACAGGAAAAAGAGTTTTGACGGTGGTCCGGCCGCAGCGGGACTTAACCGTCGTTTCTTGCCTCTGGCTAGGAGGGCTTTGGAGGCTCGGACTTCAGCACGATCCTAGGACGGGGGCCCCGAGGGGGAGGCGGCTTACCGTGGCTGGAAGAGCGCGATCTGGGGCGGCCGCTCGGTCTTCGCTGAGACGAAGGGGGCCGCGCTGGGCGCTGCGTGGAGCTCGGTGCTGGCTGGTCGCGAGGACGGCGAGCAACGGAGCTACCGCTGGCGCCTGGGCGTCGAGGCAGGAAGAGGTTCATGGCCTGCGTCGTCTTCTGTACTTCGGAGAAACGGTCGACGATCCCCTTGACCGCTGGTCCGAAGAGCCCAGATGGAGAGAGCGGGGCGTTTAAGAAGGCCGCGCGCTCTGTTTCTCGCATGTCCGCGAGCGTGAGCCAGAGGTGGCGCTCAGCTACCGTGAGGGAGGCCATGGAGCGTCCGAGGGCCTGTGCTGCGGTCTTGGTAGCGCGGAGGGAGAGATCCGTCGCGCTTCGCAAATCCGTGATCAGCTCAGCGTCACAGCTCCTCTCGTCCAGATCACGGAGGAGATTGGCTTGGAGGATTTGCAGCACGGCCATAGAGTGCAGAGCAGACGCAGCTTGACCGGAGGCAGCGAAAGCGCGGCCGATCAGCGATGACGTCACTCTGCAGGCCTTAGACGGGAGGGCAGCCTTTGAGCGCCAACCAGAAGGCGGGCAAAGGTGCGCTGCGACCGCCTCTTCCACCGGAGGGATAGCGTTGTAGCCTTTCTCAGCCGCGCCGTCAACTTGTGAGAGCGTCGAAGAAGCCTGAGACGAGACCCTCGCGGAGAATGGCGCGTTCCAGGACTTCGCGAGCTCCTCGTGAAGCTCTGGCAGAAAGGGTGCAGTCCTGGCGGTGGGCGCACGGCGGCGACTGTTCAGGAAGCATCCGTCGAGCCGATTCGGCGCTGCCACCTTAGGCGGGGCCCATTCGAGGCCTAGCTGCTCGACGGCCCGGGTGAGAAGGCGCAACAGTTCGGCGTCCTCACCCGCTCGAGAGCGTCCGGAGGCTCGGACTGAAGAGGTCGCGGAAGACCATTCCTCGCTGTCGGAAGCCATGATGGAGCAGCTGTCGGCGCGTTCCGCGGCCGCATCCGCCTCATCCCCAGAGGCGGCAACAGAAATGGCGGCCTGGGGTGGGGGCGGGGAAGGCGAGAGTGAAGCGGGCGGGAAGGGTTCCGGCGAGCTTCTCTCGGCCAACTCCGGAGTCCGCTGCGAGCGGCGCTTTTTCCTGCGCGGCTTAGCAGAGACTGGAGGGATGTCATCTTCGAACTGATCGAGTCGAGCCCGCAGGGTCGACATCGTTAGTTCTTCGCACTCCGGGCATCCGCCGGCGAGAAGTGCGGCGGCGGCGTGATCACGGCCCAGGCAGAGAGCGCAGATCACATGGCGGTCCCCGGAACTGAGCTGCGCGTGACACGAGCCGCAGGTGGAACGAGACATTTTTAGAAAAACGCTCGGCTCTTTTTGTGAAAGTGTGACGCAGCGGCGACAACACTGAGCAATAAAAGGATATAATGCTGCCGGATAGCAGAGCAGGCACGGATGGCAGAAGGTGGCGCGATGCTGCCGGCTTCTTCAGGCGCTGTCCTCTGCTTGCTCGTCTGCACGTTCAACGGCGGCGGGTTCCAGATCCAGCGATGCGAAGGGCTTCGCTGAAGAAAAGAAAATCGAATATGCAGCCCGTGAGCCCTGCTTATATACACGTGGCCACGCCCCACCTGTAGGCAAATGAAGCCAGGTGGGCGCGAAGCACCCTCATTGGTCGCCACGTCACGCGGGCTCACCGATAGGCTGCTGCAGTTGCCAGCAGAGCAGCCAATGGCACGCTGGAATAGCCTGCTATGGTCTGCCAGGCTGCCGCACTGCGTTGACAATGTTACAAAATTAAGGATAATTTTGGGTTTTTCAGAAATCTCGAAGAAAGAATACTTTCCCGTAGCGTAAGGAACTTACGCAATACGAGAGAACCTCTCGTAAGAGAACTGCTCCACACAGCTCTGGGGTGTTAATAAAGGCCTTCTGAAGCGATGCGTTTGTGTAAGAAAAATATCCATATTTGAAACTTTATAAAGTAAAAATTCTAACTTCCAGCGAACCATTTTCTGTATTCAATTTACGGAAAAAGTTTAATGCCTCGCTCAGTTTAAAATGCTTGTCTGACAACATTGCACACCAGTTACGCTCGTCAGACGTAGCGCAAGCATTTTAAACTGCGCAAGGCATTATACTTTTTCCACTTCAGAAGGCCTTTATTAACCCCCCAGAGCTGTGTGGAGCAGTTATGATGGATATAGATACACTTTTATGGACTTCAAAAAAAGAGCAACATTCACTGCCAGTATAAAGCTTGGAGCCAGGACATTGTTTTTTTATATAACTCTGATTGTATTTGTCTGAAAGAAGAATGTCATATACACCTAGGATGGCTTGAGGGTGAGTAAATCATGGGCTAATTTTCATTTTTGGGTCAACTATCCCTTTAAGGATATAATTTCTTTTCACAGCAAATATTGGTATATATACTGGACCACAAAACCAGTCATAAGTCACACAGATATATTTGTGGCAATAGCCAACAATACATTGTATGGGTCAAAATGATCGATTTTGTTTTTTATTATTGATAATTTATCGATTCAGTATGATACATTTTTCTTTAGGATATTAAGTGATCATGTTCCATGAAGATATTTTGTAAATTTCCTACCATAAATATATAAAAAATATTACTAGTATTATTACTAGTAATATGCGTTGCTAAGGACTTCATTTGGACAACTTTTTCTCAATAATTATTATTTTGCACCCTCAGATTCCAGATTTTAAAATAGTTTCATCTCGGCCAAATATTGTCCTATACTAACAAACCACACATCAATGGAAAGCTTATTTATTCAGGATATATTCCAGACCCTTATGATTGGTTTTGTGGTCCAGTGTCACATATTCAAAATAATTCATGTATTTAATTTAATTAAACTTCGATAGATTAACAGCCCTGATTACAGGTTCTTTTTTTTTTATTATTATTCACATTTGCTAATGTAGTAAAAAAAAAAAAAAATTGACACATGAAATATTGGTACATGTGATTTTAAATGTAATTTATTCAAAATAATTAATTCATTGGTATATCATATAATTAATTAAACTTTCATAGAATAACAGCCCTAATTGCAGGTTTGTTATAGTTTTAATTTAATTTAGTTTTGATTTGATTTATTTATTTACTTTTTTTTACTTGGTTTTAGTGTAGCTTTGTTTTTTCAGTGTTTTATAGTTTTATTTTATTTTTAGTATTTTTGTGCTGTTGTGTATTAAATAATGAAATTAATTAGAGCAATTTTTGGTTTTGGTTATAGTCATGAAAATGTATTTTATTTCCATATCCTGTTATGTGTTATTATTTATTTTATAACAAATGTATATAACAAAAAATAATTGTTTGCATTATTATTTTTATTTATAATAACTATGCATATTGAACCGTGGAAGGGAAAGATGTGTATCTTTTACAGGTTTGTTTGGCATTGCCTTTTCTTAACTCTGGGGCTTCAGTTATTTCTGAAGAACTTATGGTGAATCATTTCCTCCCTGGACTGAGATGTTTGAGGACAGATATGGAGCAGCTCTCACCAGAGCATGAGGTATGACATCAAACATTTCCAAAATGTCCTAATTTTTTTCTTTTTCATGTCTACATGACATTACTACAGCAGCCGCCCATAATTCCTAATTAAATAGAGACCCATAAGATTGTGACCCTTTCCTTAGCCTGGTCTAGTCTTGTCGTCTTAACGTTTTTTTTCACGCTGCATGTCATATAACCCAATTTCTATTTATTTAATTTCCTTTGCCTAGTAATGTCCAGCTGATGTGCTTGTGTCTGCGTGTATGTCAGACTTCCCAGCAGTGCTCTAAGAATACATCCTCCTTTTCCCGTTTGTCCTTCAGGTTATTCTCAGTTCCATGATAAAGGAGTGTGAAATAAAGGTGGAGAACAAAGGCATTGGAGAGGCACAAGGGTGAGAAGATGCACTCTTTTATTTATTCATAGTTGGCTCACCACCTTATTTACTGTAAACAGAGCCACAAATCACTGCATGTAAGGGGAAAATCGAATAAATACAGTGTCTATTTCTATTTCGTTTTGGTATTAATAATCCCTGGCCACAAAAAGTAACAAGCGAACAAGTGTGCTCATTCAGTAGCAGAGTAAAAACAAACTAATTTCACAACACTTCCCAAGTACACCTCAATCTTACAGTACTCAGGAAGGCTTTCCGCGTGCTAATGTCCTTAATTTATCTGTTTACATTCAGCTTGGGTTTGACTCAGTCTCTCCGCTGCTAGGATAGTTCCCATCAGGCATTGCAGGCCACTGGCTTAGCCACATGATTATTGCAAACCCGCTCCATTCATGCTGTGCTTGTCGACCAATGGCATGGCAGCTTCGTATTACACTTTAAGCATCCGTGTAAAGCTAAATTCACTTATCTTATTTTTCCCTTCCAATTTGGGCTTTTTTTCTTACATAAAAGGTCAAACAATATGCAGGAAATTGATTTTTATTTGCTTAAGTGTGCAAGTTTGAAGGGTTTAATGACTCTAGATGTAATGAAGAAGTAAGAGGGTATGTACAGTCAGATTTTTGCTTGCTAAGGGCTCTTTCTAACTGTGGGTTTCTAAAATGAAACTTACCCAGCTTGCGAACACGTGTGGCACTCTTTAAAACCTTTAACTTAAAGATGTGGCTTGATCGTAAACAGCACTTGTCGTCTTAATTTGACAGTCGTGTCTTAGCAACGCTTCCAGTGGTTTTGTTCCATGCCTCAGTGAGATATTTATAAATGTTTGAACTTTATAACTGCAGTGAAGTCTATCATTTCGACTGTCATGACAACTCATGATACATCAGTTGAATCTGCCTCTCACAGGCAGTGTAGGTTGCCCTGCCATGAGTTATCCAGGTTCTTTTTATATGTAGTTAGTTAGATTGTTTAGGGGGGACATGTTTTAGAGAGCAAGACATGTTGGGTATATAGCTGTGATGCTTATTAGTACATAAAGTGTACTTTTTGTGTTTTTAGCCACATTTAAGTGCGATCATAAAACAGAGGTGGTGTTAAAATCTTCTATTCATCAACAATAATTGTCATCTTGCAGGTGCATGAATTTGCACATTTTTCAACAAATAATCCTGAAAAAAAAATCACAATTATTCAGCAGCACAACTGTTTTCAACATTGATAATAATAAAAAATGTTTCTTGAACGGCAAATCAGCATATTAGAATGATTTCTCAAGGATCATGTGACACTGAAGACTAGAATAATACAGCTTCGCCATCACAGGAATAAATTATATACATACATATATTCAAATAGAAAATAGTTGTTTTAAATTAATATTTCACATTATTACTGTTTTATTTTAATTTTTTTTAAATGCAGCTTTGGTGAACATAACTTGATTAAACAAAAACACGTTTTGGAAAGTTTATGTTTTGCATTAAATAATTTCAAGAAAGCATGATATTTTGTATTTTTTATAATATAATTAATTACAATTTACAATATAACAATAAATAGTGTTATTTTTACAGAAATATTTGAATATATGACAAATGACATGCAGAGGGCATTTCAGCCCGAAACCGTTATCATTTTCACATCCTGCGCCACGTTGTTTAAATAGTAAATGCATCTGTTTGCCCATGGGCGTGCTGGTCTGAAAACGAGGTGTTTTCGGGTGCATTGTTGGCGCGTTGCTATTTTGAGGCAATTTAAATAGTATTTTTTGTGTTTTTAAAGGGCGATTTAGTGATATGCGCCTATTGTGTACATAAAATGTCATTATAATGGATAGTCATTGCATGTATCAGAATTAGCCTACCTATTTTGCAGTAATGACGAGCAGATCTGGTTCCTTGCCAGAGATGCGTTCAGTTTTTCCGGTCGCAAATTCCACCATGTAAATAGTGAATCCACCATGGTGAGAGCGCAACTGGCTTTTAAAGGGAATGGGAGATGAGACTCTGATTGGTTTATTGCACGATACGGCCAAAACACACCCATTACTCATCAAGAGAATAGGGACAACCCTTTTGGACCATGCGCTGGGCACCCCGACCATTTTTCCCGTCGTTAAACTAGCAAAAGTGCACTTGCGCTTTAGACCATGAGCTTAGATCGTTAAAATGGGGGCCAGAGAGTGAGGATGCAAACGAATAGTTGAATTAAGAATGAATTAAATTAAAATGGACTGTTTGAACTGATTAATGAAAAACATTCATTAAACTTACCAAATCCATTGTAAAACTCCACTGTGTCACTGAAAAAAAAACACTGTGTCCTAACCAGACGTGACGCGATTAGGTTCCAGCAACAAGCCACTTTTCTGTCCACATTAGTGTTGCACGATATTACGGTACTATAAAGAGATTGCGATACTCTGCCATTAAATGTGGTAAGATACCACATTTTATTAATACTAGTACTTTAAGAATGACAGCGTTCTAATAAGAGCTGTATCAATGTATAGTTCATTTATAGAGTGAAGACCTATGCAGTGTTTTTTTTTTTTATATTTGATTATTTATTAGATTATTATGGAATTTCTCACTTGAATGCTATTGTTTAACAGACCTCCTGTAGCCTACCTGAAAAATTGAAAGTTTATTTCATTTATATCTTTCTTATTGTATTTGTCATATTGTCAGTAATTTGCATCTTTTCTCATTTTTAACAACAATGATAGAATTAAGGACCACGCTGGTCAAGTGAGTTTTTAGTTTTTTTTTTTTTTTTAATCAATTGTTTAAAATGTATGAATTTTATTTTATTTACCTGTCATATTATTCAATTATTTTAACTGTTTTAGTTATTTGCTATGGTATCGAATCAGTAACTCGAGGTATTTTAGTCAGGTATCATATCGAAATCATAATTTTGTTATTGTGACAACACTCGTCCACACCAGACGCAACACTACTATGACAAATCACAGCCAATCAGAAGAGCATGTGGGCGGAGCTTTCTCTGCAAGCGCACTGGACTCGCAATGAAATTGATAAGTACATAATCAAATTCATAAATATTACATAATTTTTACATTATTAAAAATATGTACTGAGTGACTGAAACAATCTTTGTCATAGAATACACCTGTTTGTTTATTTATTTCCAAGATGTGAGGTGAATTATCCATTGTCAATTTTATGATAAAGATATTCAAAATCTTTGAACTAATTAAAGCACATAATCAGCACCTGAGATTGTCATACTTTGTATGTTGTTCCAGCCACAAAGTCGAAGAAATAGAAACCGTTTCTAAAATAGAATTCCCTGTCGCTCAGCATTTTCTGTTGTGGCTGGTTAGGACAAAAACTCTGATTAACATGGAAAAGTTACCTTTTATCAGGGGTGACGCGTCACATCTGGTTAGGACACGGTGTATCATCCTTGCCAATTTGTCTCTATCAGCGCCCGGTGCTTAAGCAAACCTCGAGTAGTTGGTGGATGTTCTTCTAACCCTTGAATGCTGTGCTGTCCCCTTTCAGGTCCATCTCTATTGCAGCGAGTCTGGTGGGCGAGGATGCGAAAACCAAGTTTCTAAGTAAGATGGGCCAGCTGACCACCTCGGGTGCCATGCTGGCTAATGTTTTCCAGAGAAAGAAATGAGAGCTGCTTCGGTGTTTCTCATGATCCTCCACTTTCTGGGATCTCCTACTTGAAGTCAATCGTCTGCCTTTCTTTTGTTCGTCTTTGATTTGATAGGCTGTATTTTTAACATATTTATGTATTAAATTTATTCCAGCCTCCAAAGAAATTTGCACTCATGTTTCAATGTTTTCCTTTTTTTTTCTTTTACTTCGATTTTATTTCAGAGGCTTATTTACATCACTACATTTGTTTTGGTTTTTTTGACAATGTGAACTTTATGAAATCGAAACAATGATTCCTTCCTTGTCTCGTTGTCTTTTATGTGTTGCTGTGACTCTGGAGAAAATTTTCTATAAGTGCGTAAAATTGTCCAGGGTTTTGTTTCTCTTATTTTGGATACGCTCCAACAGTAAATAACTGTAAAATACAGTGAACTGAGAGAACAGTACCCAATATCATGTATATTTGAACATTCGTGTCATAACCTAAATAAAAAGCGAGGACCACTTATGTACTTCTGATTCTGTGTGTTGTCTCTTGAACTCTCTTGTAGATGATTCTGTGCTTTTTCTGACATCTGGCTCGATGGCAATCATAATAAATCTGCACTTAAGTACTTCTGATACAGCAACATAGTTTGTTCCTCATGTTAACCGACTCAGAGGTTTATATCAGTTTATACACAGCATGTCCCTATGATGCATATTTTAAACTTCGACAGGTGTTACTACAATAAACGCATGGCCTTGAAAACCAAAAAAAACTTTAACTACAAAGACGTGGGCTTGTTTTTCTTCCACATTTGGAGAAAAGGTTTCAAAGTTCAAGCCTCTTGATCACATGGTCAGCAGTTGGCGGGAGAAAATACTGGCTGGATTCTACAGAAGCCTTTGTGCAGGAATCATTTATTGACTGAAGGAGAACGAAATTTGCATATTAATTTTAATCTTTAACTTTTGTGTTTACCCATATACTTATCACAAGCATACCATTTGATTTCTTGCAATTAATAGTAAAAAAAAAAACAGCTTGTATTTGCATAAAATATTTTCTCTAGCACGAGGTGACCTGCGCATGATTTGGAGCCGATGTACTGTAGTGTATGGAAATTTCATCAGCAGGGATAAGTTACTCATGAGAGCAGGGCAAGAGTTGAAGAGGATTGTGAGTCAGACGTCAGGAACATTTCCAAACCCAGAGAGAGTGGCTGCCTAAAACCACGGGAACATTATGCCTCCGTGTTTTTATTCCTGTTGTGCTTTTGACTGAGTGTATAACAAGACTGAAGGCAGGAACTAAAAGGCTTTGAGTTTTGGCCAATATGCGACCACTTTGATGGCAAATTATAAAGCGAAGGGATTTGGAGAGTGCCAGGTTCAGCCTGGGTTCCTCTCCGAAAGCTTAAAAACACTGGCATATTTGTGTGTGAATCAAATATATATTTTACTGGTGTGACAAAATAGCAATTGTATTTATTTGTTGGTTGATATGGCAGACTGGCCTGGACTCACTTGTTCCAGGGAATGGAGTTAATGTAGGCGATGGCTCTGGTTAAAGCAGAGAACATGGTAAAACAATGACAAATATGTGGAAGCCCTTTTCCACCACATAAGAAAAAGAATCATGCGTTGGTAAATCATAATTATGGCATAAAAGATGGAATTTATAAGATAAGTCAAGAGATTAAAAATACAAAATCAAGTTTATGAGAAAATCTATTTACAAAAAAAAGTATAATTAAAAGGAGTCAAAATGAGATGACAAAAATGTCAACGTCATAATTGACTCATAATTAGACAGTTGAATTGTCATAATTTTGTCATAATTGTCAATTTTAGCTAATTTATAAATGAGTACCTTATAATTTCTACTTTTGTCAAATGATTTTCTCATAATATTTTATCTAAAAATATCTTTGTATCTAATAGTTTCAAACTTTTATGTCATATTTTGGACTTTTTATCTTATTTCAATTTGTCAATTTTGACATTTTATGAGTTTGTCAATTATGATTAACCAAAATATGACATTTGTTCATATGTTGTGGAAATGGCTTCCATATTTACTTATACACTCACCAAAAGGATTATTAGGAACACCATACTAAAGCCCCGTTTCCACTGAAATTACCCGGAACAATTTGTACCAGGAACTTTTTTTACAGGAACTTTTTTCCCCCCAGACCTGCTACTGTCTGCGTTTCCACTGCGGTCTAAAGTACCGTGAAGATTAGGCAAATTAGTCCAGTGATGTAGGACTGCGCACGACTGCTCCTCCCAGCGATGGACAGTAATCATTTTTGCGTGACACTGTCTGCAACAATAACAAGTATGGAGGAGATGCAAGCAGCGCTGCTTTTGCTGGTTATGTATTGGTTTACTAAAGAGGTCATTAACAAAAAGGCGGAAAAGAGACAAGCACTGATACTAAAGCGTATTCTGAAAGCTAGTTAAGCTAGATTTAAAATAAGACAATATTATCAGGTATTACAGGCATTGACCGTGCGATTGCTAAGACAACGCGCGCCATTGGACAGAAAGAGCAAGACTGATATTTACTGAAAGCAGAACAAACCTCGCAAAAGACTTTTAAAAATGCCGGTTGAAATAAAATGCTGCATACACTCAACCAATCAGCATTTTCAGCACCCAAGTCCCACCCCCGAAAGTTCCTGAACATTGAAAAGTACTACCCCATGAGCAGGGACTCTCGGAGGGGGAAATATTTACCCGGAACTTCAATTTTTTAATCCCTGGTTCCTGCGGTCGAAACACACCGAGTACCACCCCAAAGTTCCTAGTCCCTGGGGAAAGTTCCTGCGGTGGAAACACGGCTTAATACTGTGTTTGACCCCCTTTTGCCTTCATAACTGCCTTAATTCTTCGTGGCATTGATTCAACAAGGTGCTGAAAGCATTCTTTAGAAATGTTGGCCCATATTGATAGGCTAGCATCTTGCAGTTGATGGAGATTTGTGGGATGCACATCCAGGGCACGAAGCTCCCGTTCCACCACATCCCAAAGATGCTCTATTGGGTTGAGATCTGGTGACTGTGGGGGCCATTTTAGTACATTGAACTCATTGTCATGTTCAAGAAACCAATTTGAAATGATTCGAGCTTTGTGACATGATGCATTATCCTGCTGGAAGTAGCCATCAGAGGATGGGTACATGGTGGTCATAAAGGGATGGACAGAAACAATGCTCAGGTAGGCCGTGGCATTTAAACGATGCCCAATTGGCACTAAAGGGCCTAAAGTATGCCAAGAAAACATCCCCCACACCATTACACCACCACCACCAGCCTGCACAGTGGTAACAAGGCATGATGGATCCATGTTCTCATTCTGTTAACGCCAAATTCTGACTCTACCATCTGAATGTCTCAACAGAAATCGAGACTCATCAGACCAGGCAACATTTTTCCAGTCTTCAACTGTCCAATTTTGGTGAGCTTGTGCAAATTGTAGCCTCTTTTTCCTATTTGTAGTGGAGATGAGTGGTACCCGGTGGGGTCTTCTGCTTTTGTAGCCCATCCGCCTCAAGGTTGTGCGTGTTGTGGCTTCACAAATGCTTTGCTACATATCTCGGTTGTAACGAGTGGTTATTTCAGTCAAAGTTGCTCTTCTATCAGCTTGAATCAGTCGGCCCATTCTCCTCTGACCTCTAGCATCAACAAGGAATTTTCGCCCACAGGACTGCCGCATACTGGATGTTTTTCCCTTTTCACACCATTCTTTGTAAACCCTAGAAATGGTTGTGCGTGAAAATCCCAGTAACTGAGCAGATTGTGAAATACTCAGACCGGCCCGTCTGGCACCAACAACCATGCCACACTCAAAATTGCTTAAATCACCTTTCTTTCCCATTCTGACATTCAGTTTGGAGTTCAGGAGATTGTCTTGACCAGGACCACACCCCTAAATGCATTGAAGCAACTGCCATGTGATTGGTTGATTAGATAATTGCATTATTGAGAAATTGAACAGGTGTTCCTAATAATCCTTTAGGTGAGTGTATTTTAAGAGACTTGCTGACCTTGACACAGTCATGAGGGTCTGAAGATACCCTCTCAGTGATGTAATTTCCTGTTGTATGCTTTTATGTTGGTTGCACCACACCGCTTTGATATGGCGGGCAAGTTTTTGCAATTTTAAAAAGCAGTGAAGCTCTTTGAGAGTTTTTCTCTCAAAATGATGAAAGATTATACCAAACTACTTTTTACTGTTTTCTTTTTAAGCATCTTAAATTAAACTTTTTTTTTCTTCATTATAATATCAGGATATCATGCATCACCTGGACTTTTTTTTTGACTATGCCTCCTAAATTATCTGTATGAATTTGAGTTAAGAAATCATAACATATTCACATCAGGTTGGGTTGGTTGTGTTGTTTTTGTTTTCAGACTAGAACAATCAGTCTATTATGACATCTCTACAACTGCCTTGACATAGCAGGGCCTGATTTGCATGCGGGATGGTGCAGTAGGTGCATGGAGGAGAGAGCATGGATGCCAAAACATGCCCTCGAGCTTTACTGATGACTGTTATTCAAAGCAGGCAGCGGTGGCGCAAAGGAACAGACACGGCAGCTTTGTGCTTGAAAGCGAGAGGATGGTGAATTAGTGAAACTTCTGGCAATCTTTCAACACCCCCAACTATGTCCCGAAAGCATGACTGTCTGCCCCATTTACCCAATCAGACAGATGCCAAGTGAGCAATTATGAGTTGACAGTTAAAGCAAGATAAGAATTACAGGCAAACAATTCACAGTTTAACAATAAATAGCGTCCTTCTGCTCACACTAGTGGACCATTAGTTTAATCTGAAATATTCATCATTAACTATATCTTATTCCTCTGCACTTTTTCTCCAGATTGGTTTTGTGGTCCTGGACCAGGAAGTTTTACAAGTCTCAGTTTCCTTATCAGTTATATTACATGTTCTACAGGGCTGTCAAAAACAGGATTTAGTAACTCTTGAATATCTGCAAGTATGAGCTTGAGGTGGATGTGCATTTTGCAGGGGAAATTTATGGGAAATGAATGGAAAAGGCAGGTGTCTACAAAACATTTAATGCACAAAATATGGAGGTTGTCATATAAACAGTAATAAGCTGCTTGCAGTTTGCAAATACCAGTTTGCAGTAAGCAGCATATCAAACATCTTTGTACAACTAAAATAACAAGCCTTGTGCATTCAAGTAAAAATGTCTGTGCCCGCTACATTAAAAATAAGGTGAATAGGTCCAATTAAATATTTACTTACTCCAACTTTTTAATAAAACGGTTATAAAATCAGACAGGATAAGCCTTGTTTGAAACATTGTAAAATATCCACACACCTGCACATCATTTGAGTCGTTGTACACATCCAAGAATTTGATTGGATGAAAATTTGTGTAGTCCGGAATGAGTCATTTTTTATCTGTTTACCATAAAGAGAGGCTATGTTCAAAATTGCTTATTAAATTCTGCACAGTATACACAAAGTACTGCGTAAGTAAAGAGAATTTACAGCATAATTTTCGGTAATTATAGTGTAACTATAAAGTAAGTACTACGTGGTATAGGTATAAGGGAACAATATGTAATATTGAGGGAATAAAGGGGTAACTATCAGGAAAATTAACACATTATTTATACTGTAAGTATTTTTTAATTAAGGGGTAATTATCTGTGTAGTTACAGGGTAAGTATGAATCGACGGGCTGTAAATTAAAGTGGTGTTTGTTCCCTTCTTGTTTCGTGAAGTTACAGGGTAAGTATGAATCTGCGGGCTGTAAATTAAAGTTGTGTTTGTTCCCTTCTTGTTTCGTGTAGTTACAGGGTAAGTATGAATCTGCGGGCTGTAAATTAAAGTGGTGTTTGTTCCCTTCTTGTTTCGTGTAGTTACAGGGTAAGTATGAATCTGCGGGCTGTAAATTAAAGTTGTGTTTGTTCCCTTCTTGTTTCGTGTAGTTACAGGGTAAGTATGAATCTGCGGGCTGTAAATTAAAGTTGTGTTTGTTCCCTTCTTGTTTCGTGAAGTTACAGGGTAAGTATGAATCTGCGGGCTGTAAATTAAAGTTGTGTTTGTTCCCTTCTTGTTTCGTGTAGTTACAGGGTAAGTATGAATCTGCGGGCTGTAAATTAAAGTTGTGTTTGTTCCCTTCTTGTTTCGTGTAGTTACAGGGTAAGTATGAATCTGCGGGCTGTAAATTAAAGTTGTGTTTGTTCCCTTCTTGTTTCGTGTAGTTATAGGGTAAGTACAATATAAACACGTACACAATCTGATATCACTCAGAAACATTTATTTTAAAACGTTTTTTTTAAAACAGATTTACAACACTTATTCGTTTCTCTTGCTTGGCTTTATCCTCGTCTTGTTCCTCTACTTTTTCGTCCTTGCCACAGATGAAACTTAAGAAGGAATCCCATGTCTCTAGCTATCCTATTATGTAACTACACTGAAAATACAGTGCACGCAGAAATGTCCTCACTTGCGTGAGAACGCCATGAAAGCTTGAAGCTTCTTTACTCATGCACGCGCTGGTAACAGCTGATCGGATGCGAAAAGATTAGTATATTATGAGAGCATTTCTTGGTGTACTTTATTTTAATAAATAATGATACAAAATATCAAAAGACCTGGGAAATCCTCTTAAGATCCATCAATGGAAATAACGATAAAGAAGAAGAGGAACATGAAGAGGAAGACAAGCAAGAGAAGCAAAAAAGGGACAAAACTTTCTCTTTCTGTCCGGATGTTATTATTTGAAATGAAAAGTTTATTTAAAAAAATGAATAAGTGTCAAATCTGTTTTGGATTTAGTTGTTGGTCAAATAAATATTTCCGAGTGATTTTGTATGTGTTGTTTATTGTACTTACCCTGTAACTACACGAAACAAGAAGGGAACAAACACCACTTTAATTTACAGCCCGCAGATTCATACTTACCCTGTAACTACACAAAACAAGAGGGGAACAAACACCACTTTAATTTACAGTCCGCAGATTCATACTTACCCTGTAACTACACAAAACAAGAAGGGAACAAACACCACTTTAATTTACAGCCCGCAGATTCATACTTACCCTGTAACTACACAAAACAAGAGGGGAACAAACACCACTTTAATTTACAGTCCGCAGATTCATACTTACCCTGTAACTACACAAAACAAGAGGGGAACAAACACCACTTTAATTTACAGCCCGCAGATTCATACTTACCCTGTAACTACACAAAACAAGAAGGGAACAAACACCACTTTAATTTACAGCCCGCAGATTCATACTTACCCTGTAACTACACAAAACAAGAGGGGAACAAACACCACTTTAATTTACAGCCCGCAGATTCATACTTACCCTGTAACTACAAAAAACAAGAGGGGAACAAACACCACTTTAATTTAGAGCTCGCAGATTCATACTTACCCTGTAACTACACAGATAATTACCCCTTAATTAAAAAATACTTACAGTAAAAATAATGTGTTAATTTTTTTACTCCTTTATTCCCCCAGTATTACATATTGTTCCCTTATACCTACACGTACTTACTTTATAGTTACACTATAATTACCGAAAGTTATGTTGTAAATTCTCTTTACTTACGCAGTACTTTCCGGGCCGTAATCTAAAGTGTTACCAAATATTTTTAATCCTATTTTGCATAACAGGTTTTAACATTTGACTGTCCAATCAAATTATGATTCAAGAAATACACTTTATTGCCAAAAGTATTATTTTGGATACGCTCCAACAGTAAATACAGTGAACTGAGAGAACAGTACCCAATATCATGTATATTATTAACATTCGTGTCATAAAATAAATAAAAAGCGAGGACCACTTGTGCACTTATGTACTTCTGATTCTGTGTGTTGTCTCTTGAACACTCCTCCAAATAATTGAATTCAGGTGTTCCAATCACTTCCATGGCCACAGGTGTATAAAATCAAGCATCTAGGCATGCAGACGCTTCTACCAACATTTGTGAAAGAATGGGTCGCTCTCAGGAGCTCAGTGAATTCAAGCTCTGTACTGTGATAGGTTGCCACCTGTGGAATAAATCCATTTGGGAAATTTCCTCACTACTAAATATTCCACGGTCAACTATTAGTGGTATAACAGTGGAAGCAATTGGGAACAGCAAGCAGGTCATGTAAAATCACAGAGCGGGGTCAGCGCATGCTGAGGCACACAGTGCACAGAAGTCGCCAACTTTCTGCAGAGTGAAAAGCTACAGACCTCCAAACTTCATGTGGCCTTCAGATTAGCTCAAGAACAGTGCGTAGAGAGCTTCATGGTATGGGTTTCCATGGCCGAGCAGCTGCATCCAAGCCTTACATCAAATGCAATGCAAAAGCATCGGATGCAGTGGTGTAAAGCACACCGCCACTGGACTCTAGAGCAGAAATCATGTATGTCAAAAATCATGGCTGATATTATTTTAGGTTCATTCACCACACTGAAAATGGAATGGCAAGTGCATTGCTTAGTAGGGACACAGTACTGAGCTCTGCTGTGATTCATGGGGTTTTCATCGACTTTAAAAGGTTAATTTCTTTAATCTTCAATGCACTTCACACCTATAAAGTACTACAGAATGGAAACGATAATGATAGACAGTGATTGTGGTGGCACTTTATTTCACAGTACTGTTCCCATATGTTCTTATTATAGTATAACTGGGTAATAATTAGGTACTAACCCTGAACCTGAACTAACCTACCCCAGCCTTATCTTACCCTGTAGCTACTTTCAAGTGGGCTACACTGTAAATACACCTACTGTAAAATAAAGTGCAACCGTCTTGTTATGAACGTTACCCCATTTATGCTATGTGGATCACTTTGATTACGAGAACTGGGAGGAGCGTGTAAGAAACTGAGCAGCTTCCACATGACTGTAGTGCAGTGGAAACACAGGGAGAGCAGCAGTCGAGGCGTGGGTGAGTGAACATCATGGGACATGCTCTCTGGGAATGAGCTACAGCAGCTTCATCCCTTCATCCCAGAGCGCACAATCGTCTGCTGATCATCACTGGACAATACAACAATAGTGAAGCTGAGATTAGAGTCCTGTTTTAAAGTTTAGAATAATGAGAGTGATTTTTTCAGCTAGTTGGATATTTCAAGGATGGATCACACACCTCGTTCTTGCTCTATGCACGCAGGTATGTTTTTGCGAATGATTCCTATAAAACAAACTTTATTTTTGAATTGCACGGGATTAGGCTATAATTAGGGAATTTAATATGACCGGAAAAATATTATTTTGCACTCTGTTTACTGGAAACTTGTGTAGCCTACCCTTCCTATTCATCTCAATGACAAATTGCCTTATTACACTCAATTAATATCAACACTTGGTTGCGAAGATGGCTTGTGTACATTTAGCGATGAAGATTCGTGAACGACTCTTTGAGTCGGAGCTTTGTAGTGAATCTTAAGAACCGGTTCTGACTGAATCGGACCAAACTTTTCGCGTCAGAAATGTCCAGTTCGTATTAATATGCCGCGTTTCGGTAACGTTTGACTAGGCTGAACAGTAAGTAATCGAATGGAAAGGTTACACAATGCAAATGTGTGAGTTCATTGACATACAGTTATCAACACGCACACGAAACGAGCTGGTTTAATAGCATGTTTTCCAGTCAAGTGATGTACTAGATATATGAATTTGTTTATGGAAATGTAAATTTTATTTAATTTAAAATGATGGCTGCAACAACAAACTAAACTGGGACACGTTAAACAGTGACGCGATGACGAGATTTTTTTAATGAATCGTTTTGTTTTTAACCGGTTCATTGAAATCAACTGTTCGAAAGAACCGTTTCGCTGAAATGATTTGGATATCCCATAAGTACTCTGTCTCAAAAGTGAATAGACATATAGACATTATACTTAGACAATTCAGGGCTGCAAGGCGAATTATCACACGATACAAAAAAAATGCTTGAGACACATCCAAACTTTCCTTCCCAGACACGAGGCAGGCAGATTTCTGTCAGATATGAGCTTTTCTGTACTTTTCCCTGAATTGTTACACACTTTGAGGGGAACTTTGTGAATATGGGATTCTGCTTTTTTCATGTTTGTGGATGGTCTTCTTAACCATAAGTGTGAAGAGTGTGGGTTTTTGTTAAGGATTCATTGGATTTTTCCGCCAAATAATGCTTGAGACACATCCAAACTTTCCTTCCCAGACATGAGGCAGGCAGATTTCTGTCAGATATTAGCTTTTCTGCACTTTTCCCTGAATTGTTACACACTTTGAGGGGAACTCTGTGAATATGGGATTCTTTCATGTTTTTGGATGGTCTTCTTAACCATAGGCCTAAGTGTGAAGTGTGTGGGTTTTTGTTTATAAGGTTTCATTGGATTGTTCCACCAAATGTAAATTTGATGCTTATGTAAATTATCATTACATTTCCAGGAATTGTGTAAAACTCCAGCTCAAAAACTGCATTTACATATAACCTTTTTGATTTAATTAGGCTACAGGATGCAGTGAAATGTTTTTTCCCTTGTAAACATAAGAAAATATTGGAATTTTACAACATATCCGTATTCTGCTTTGGGAAATGAGCAAATTTTACTGATCCGTTTGATTTAGTCAAAGCCCATTTTCATTCATTCATTCAATTGTCTTTCTGAGTTTTCTAATGTCCTGTCAGGTCAAAAGTTTTAACATGTTTTCTGTTGCATCACACGCAGGCCTGAACTTGTGTTTGCCAGGTTGTAGAGTTATGAAAGAAAATGTCAGTATCTGGAAACTTAATTCTGGAAATGGTGCTTACCTCTTTCAACTTTCCATATACGGAGAAGTATTTTCTTCAGATGACGGACTTGACAAGTATTTTGTTAAACTAACTTCATTCTTGTTTTTTAACTTTTAGTATACAGTAAAACTTTATGTTTGTTACCTCAGGCTCATTGTTTTATTTTTCTTTGCATTCATAAACAGAAAAAATGCAAAGCAATGCAACGGAATGAACTGCTTTTGACATATGCAGCTCAAAATGGTGAAATGATGTGAGAAAAGATTTCTCTGTGTCCAGTGCATATTTTCTAACATGTAATTTTTCAGGGCGTCACTGACCATGATCTTATATATTTAGTCAATGAAAATATGTTGTGTTGCCTGAGTATACACTTACATTCAAATGTAGGATCAGAAATGAACTCTAAACATTCCTTTGGTTTCCTGTGTTTTTTCCACATGCATCCATCAAAAGGCCTTTAGGTTCTTCAGCAGTGGTAGAAAAACCATCAGAATCACATCTTAACAGAAAGAGATTATGTTCAAGTATAATTTATTGTGCAAGTTTCAAATTGAAATGTGACACTCAATCATTTCATGATTTTCATAAGACACTGAGTAAACATCATTGTTTAATATTGAGTTATGTAAATGGACCTGTTTCATCATTTGAATATATTTGGGGTTTTCTTCCTGATTTTTCTGCACTAGTCACTTGTTTTAACAAAGCTTGTTGTCATCAACAAATCTGATAAGGATTATTTCCCCATGAATTTCCATGATACCTAAGGATTTTTCTGAGATGATGGATAAATCCATTGATCCTGGTCACATAGGAAAATGTTCTAGTCCTTTTTTTTTAGAGAGATAAAGAGAGCATTCATATTTCATAAATCATATTCGTTCCCAACAAACATTATTTCACTTCATTTTCTCGCATTTCAAAATATATATTGTACATGTTGGCTAGAATACAGAAAATGAAGGGCTTGCCGGTGGTGCTGATTTGAAAGCATTTTAGTTTTTACGATGCCTGTGCAGAAAATGTTGAATTTGAGCATTATTTCTACCTATTTAAGAAGCTCCTAGTACTTCAGCCAAGTCCTTTCCAACTCCACGAGAGCCCATATGCTGTGCTTGGCGCTATTTTCTTTTTTATTGTCTTTTATATGAGTGACGGCCGGATTTTCTCAGTTTTGCGCTGAATTAAAGGATTGCATTTAATTCTGCCCTGCTGTTAAACCGTGGAATGCCTTTGTGGTATCTGGAGGGATGTGGGTGGGTTTTTTGCTTTTTTTCTTGTTTTTTTCTTCCTCCGAGTTGGGCAATAACACACAAATCCCCCACACATACACTTTCACACACTCCCCCACTCTCTTTCATTCCCTGATGCTTTTACCACTCAAATGATCATTATGCCTTGAATATTCTCATTGCGAGAGCCAACGTTTCAACAGGCCAAACTTTGTGTATTTTTTGAGTTACTGTATATCCCCCTGCAGACTAGAGATACAATGACCCCAAAAAAGTATTTGAATACTTAAGCCACACTTAAAAATGCCTGAATGCCATTGCATCAATTACGAAATAACCAACTGGCATGTATTGGAATATTTTGTTTTAAGAAAGCCATTTCACAACAGTAAAATAATAAATGGACTGTTCAAAATTCAAATGAAACTTGTCAAACTTGAGGGGGAAATTACTTTACGTAGACAAAATATGACCTCTGGACCCCTTTCATTATAAACATGGCTCAGAAAATTGAAGATTGCTTCTTTGTGTTATATTAGAATGGTTAAAAATATCAACAAAGAACATTCTTAAAAGATAGATTTTAAGTTTGGGGGTCGGTACATTTTTACATGTTTTTGAAAGAAGTCTCTTATGGCTGAAGTATTAATTTCCTTAAAAAATCAAACATTTAACACATGGAAATGTAATATAAAACAGAAAGATTTTTATTATTTTCTCTGTAATTTGTTGTGATGACACCGGATCTGATATTTTGACACGATTAACTCGTATTTTGATTACCTATCTCTCATGGCTTACAAAGTTGCACAGTAATTTATGCTGCCTTTCGGAAATTTCCTAGTTCCCACTTCTGAAGTCTTGATAATACGGAGCCCAGCACATGACATGCAGAAAAAAATAGTAGGCTAATTTGTCGGTTTATAGATTGTGCGCACGATTTACCAATTTGTTCCCGCGATTTGCTAGATCGTTTGCACGATTTATACATCGACGGAACGAATTAGTAAATTGTGTGGACGGTTTAGCAAGTCGAGGGAACAGTAAATCAACCGCACGATTTAGCAAATTGAGGGAACAAAATAGTAAATTGTGCGCATGATTTATAAATCGAGGGAACAAAATAGTAAATCGTGTGGACGGTTTAGCAAGTCGAGGGAATGAAGTAGTAAATCGCCCACACAATTTAGCAAATTGTGGGAAGGAAATTGTAAATTGTGCGCATGATTTATAAATTGAGGGAAGCAAGTCGAGGGAACGAAGTAGTAAATCATCCACACGATTTAGCAAATTGAGGGAACAAAATAGTAAATTGTGTGCATGATTTATAAATCGAGGGAACCAAAAAGTAAATCGTGTGGACGGTTTAGCAAGTCAAGGGAACGAAGTAGTAAATCGTCCGCACGATTTAGCAAATCGAGGGAAGGAAATTGTAAATTGTGCGCATGATTTATAAATCGAGGGAAAGAATTAGTAAATCGTGTGGACGGTTTAGCAAGTCGAGGGAACAAAGTAGTAAATCCTCCGCATGATTTAGCAAATTGAGGGAACAAAATAGTAAATTGTGCCTATGATTTATAAATCGAGGGAACAAAATAGTAAATCGTCCGCACGATTTAGCAAATCGAGGGAACAAAATAGTAAATCGTGTGGATGGTTTAGCAAGTCAAAGGGAACGAAGTAGTAAATCATCTGCACGATTTAGCAAATTGAGGGAATAAAATAGTAAGTTGTGCGCATGATTTATAAACCGAGGGAACAAAATGGTAAATTGTGTGGACGGTTTAGCAAGTCGAGGGAATGAAGTAGTAAATCGTCCGCACGATTTAGCAAATCGAGGGAAGGAAATTGTAAAATGTGCGCATGATTTATAAATCGAGGGAAAGAATTAGTAAATCGTGTGGACGGTTTAGCAAGTCGAGGGAACAAAGTAGTAAATCCTCCGCATGATTTAGCAAATTGAGGGAACAAAATAGTAAATTGTGCCTATGATTTATAAATCGAGGGAACAAAATAGTAAATCGTCCGCACGATTTAGCAAATCGAGGGAACAAAATAGTAAATCGTGTGGATGGTTTAGCAAGTCAAAGGGAACGAAGTAGTAAATCATCTGCACGATTTAGCAAATTAAAGGAACAAAATAGTAAATTGTGCGCATGATTTATAAATCGAGGGAAAGAATTAGTAAATTGTGTGGACGGTTTAGCAAGTCGAGGGAATGAAGTAGTAAATCATCTGCACGATTTAGCAAATAGAAGGAACAAAATAGTAAATTGTGCGCATGATTTATAAATCGAGGGAAAGAATTAGTAAATCGTGTGGACGGTTTAACAAGTCGAGGAAATGAAGTAGTAAATCGTCTGCACGATTTAGCAAATCGAGGGAACAAAATAGTAAATCGTGTGGACGGTTTAGCAAGTCAAAGGGAACGAAGTAGTAAATCATCTGCACGATTTAGCAAATTGAGGGAATAAAATAGTAAGTTGTGCGCATGATTTATAAACCGAGGGAACAAAATGGTAAATTGTGTGGACGGTTTAGCAAGTCGAGGGAATGAAGTAGTAAATCGTCCGCACGATTTAGCAAATCGAGGGAAGGAGATTGTAAAATGTGCGCATGATTTATAAATCGAGGGAAATAATTAGTAAATTGTGTGGACGGTTTAGCAAGTCGAGGGAGCAGAGTAGTAAATCATCCGCACGATTTAGCAATTTGAGGGAACAAAATAGTAAATTGTGCACATGATTTATAAATCGAGGGAACAAAATAGTAAATCGTGTGGATGGTTTAGCAAGTCGAGGGAACGAAGTAGTAAATCGTCCACATGATTTAGCGAATCGAGGGAAGGAAATTGTAAATTGTGCGCATGATTTATAAATCGAGGAAAATAATTAGTAAATCGTGTGGATGGTTTAGCAAGTCGAGGGAACAAAGTAGTAAATCATCCGCACGATTTAGCAAATTGAGGGAGCAAAATAGTAAATTGTGCGCATGATTTATAAATCGAGGGAACAAAATAGTAAATCGTGTGGACGGTTTAGCAAGTCAAAGGGAACGAAGTAGTAAATCGCCTGCCAGATTTAGCAAATCGAGGAAAGGAAATTGTAAATTGTGCACATGATTTATAAATCGAGGGAAAGAATTAGTAAATCGTGTGGACGGTTTAGCAAGTCAAAGGGAACGAAGTAGTAAATCATCTGCACACTTTAGCAAATTGAGGGAACAAAATAGTAAATTGTGCGCATTATTTATAAATCGAGGGAACAAAATAGTAAATCGTGTGGACGGTTTAGCAAGTCAAAGGGAACGAAGTAGTAAATCATCTGCACACTTTAGCAAATTGAGGGAACAAAATAGTAAATTGTGCGCATTATTTATAAATCGAGGGAACAAAATAGTAAATCGTGTGGACGGCTTAGCAAGTCAAGGGAACGAAGTAGTAAATCGCCCGCCAGATTTAGCAAATCGAGGGAACAAAATAGTAAATTGTGCACATGATTCATAAATCGAGGGAACGAATTAGTAAATCATGTGGGCGGTTTAGCAAGTCGAGAGAACGAAGTAGTAAATCGTCCGCACGATTTAGCAAATCGAGGGAACGAAATAGTAAATTGTGCGCATGATTTATAAACCGAGGGAACAAATTAGTCAATCGTGCGCACAATTTACTTTTTTTTCTTGTACATCATGTGCGTGGCTACGTATGATTACAAGCTCATCGCATTCCATTTTTAACTTGAGGGGTTCATGTCCAATTTTCTAACTAGGAAACTATTATTTAAAATAATTGCTAAGGCAGCACAAGTATCAACTCTTTCTCTGCCATTGACAGAAATTTCCGGCTTTCCGTGTTTTCAGTGTAGGGGGCGCTGTGACACATATTCTGAAAGAGTGCAGAATCTCCTGATCAAATTCAAAAGATATGGGAAGAAGATGCAGAAACAAGCGATAGCATGTGTAAACAGATGCATATGTAAAATAACGCGATCATCAATATTAAACAGCATATAAATCAAAATCAGTGTTCTGAATCCGATCTCTGTTATTTTTCTTTTGATATATTGCATATCTAGATATTCATACAACAAAATATTCTGGGGCCATTTTGTGAAAATTATTTAAAAAATGCTGGCGGTGGAAATTGTTTTTATATCACTATTTTTATATCACCATGATAGTAGTAGTCATCTTTGTTGCTGTGACATGTTGTTCATTCATTCATACATTCATTCAGCAAATGCTTTTATATAGTGACTTGCAAATGAGGAACATCACAAGCATTTTATCATACAAGAGCCATCATGTTTGTTTGTTTAACTTTTAATTTCAGGCAGGACTGACCATTAGCTGCCAACAGAAC